>CM061133.1:117160519-117267000 GCA_030789695.1 Scilla litardierei | reverse complement strand
GTGGTGTGGCTGAGCTGGTTCTCGGGGGGAATGTAGTCTCCCTCCTCTTGGATGGGGGGCATGCGCCCCGCGCCATTGCAGATGGGTTCCATTCCGGTGGTTTGATGTGGGCCTGCTTCGGTTCCCACAGACGGCGCCCGATGTTTACGGGTGTTTTCTCACCACTGGATCATTGACCGATGACTGTTGGGTCAACGTGGTCAAGGGTTCGGTTGAGATCCCTTGGATACGTCAAGTTCACGTGCACTCAGCGTGGGTCAGAGAAGGAATCGAGGTCGAACGTCGGTCCTTGGCTGAAGCAGAGCTGAGGGGAGGCCTCGGCTCTGATCGATGGGTTCGGCCTCGGTTGGATGCGCGTCGAGGGGTAGCCTCGGCGCTTAGGGCTTGTTCTTCGGTCAGTCGCCACACCCGCTTGCAACGAGAGTGGTCGTCGGGCGCTGAGGGGTAGCCTCGGCGCCTCGGTCAGCTTCTTCCTGAATAGACGAGAAACTCGTCAGGGTGGCCGGACCTTGGTTCCGGCTGAATCCCCTCCGATGCCTAAGTCAAATCCGGGTCTGAGTAATACTCGGCAGGGTAGGTATGACTCGAGAGGAGATCGATACACTGACCCTCGGCGCAAGCTGGGGAAGAGAGAGAAATGGCGGAAAACCAAGGTCGTTGATGGAATACCTCAGATTTGGGTACCTGGGATTCGATCCCGTGCTCTGTTGTCCCTCCGGTCCTTTTATAGGGTCTTCGCCACGATTGCCCCCGATCCACGTTCCTCGTCCGGCCCCTTTCATGCCCCCGTGATCCGCCTTCCTCCTTGCCCCGACGTGCATTGTGGGGAGGCATTTACTAACGGGGCTCTTAATGGACATTAAGGGGTTGTGGGTTCAAGGGAACGGCTATTTCCAAGGAGCCCGAGCTGATCGTGGGTCCTTGGGGGCAGATTGGCCGGGCCTCGAGTTTTATCCGTGGGCCTCGTCAGACGGCCCCAATCTTGTTCGTGGGCTTCCCGTTCATGGCTGGACCTCGCGTCTCAGCTTCTTGGGCTTCTCCAAAACAGTCGTATCAGGGATGAATTTGAAGATCACCAGCCAAGAAGAAGGAGATTTCATTGTGATGAACAAAGCAGACAGAGAAACCGAGGAGACAACATTGATGGAATTAAAATCAAATTACCTTCTTTTCAAGGCAAAAATGGTCCTCATGCGTATTTGGAGTGGGAGATGCGTGCTGAGCAAATTTTCTCATACCATGACTACTCTTAAGGTAACAAGGTGAAACTTGTAGCTCTTGAGTTTACTGATTATGCTGTTATTTGGTGGGATCAGGTGCAAAAGAAAAGGAACGATATGGAGAACGTCCCACTTGGACTGAAATGAAATCAACCATGAGAAGGAGGTTTATTCCATCTTATTACCATAGGGAACTTCATCAAACACTGCAATGACTCAATCAAGGCTCTAAGAGTATAGATGAGTATCACAAAGAGATGGAGATTGCCATGATTCGAGCAAATGTTATGGAGGACAGAGAAGCAACAATTGTTCCTTTCTTGCGTGGCCTTAATCTTGATATTTTTGATGCTGTAGAGATGCACCGCTATGTAGAGTTTTAGGAGATGGTCCACCAAGCCATCAAGGTAGAACAACAACTAAGGAGGAGAAATGTTGCAAGGAACGGCTCTAATTCTTTTAGCCCTTGGAAGAGAAGTTCAAAGAGAGATACTCCATCTAGTTCGAAGGAGAATACTTTGAAGAAAGTTGAGAAGACAGCTGATATTCCTAAGAAGACGCAAACTGAAGTAAATACTTCTAGAACCGTGACATAATATGCTTCAAATGCCAAGGGAGAGGATACATTTCCAGCGAGTGCCCTAACAAGCGCACCATGATAATCAATAACCATGGTGACTAGGAGATTGAAGAAGAAGAATCTGATGAAGAAGATGAGATGCTGCTTGAAGATGATGACCGAGAAATTACTGTCGAAGGAGAATTTCTTGTGACTAGAAGAGCACTTAGCATTCAAATGAAGGATGAAGAGAACAACCAAAGAGAGAACTTGTTCCACACACGCTGCCTAGTCCAAGGGAAAGTATGCTGTCTAATCATAGATGGAGGAAGAGGCAGCAATGTAGCAAGTGCTGAATTAGTGGAGAAGTTGAGTCTTCCAACCTTCAAGCATCGTCAACCCTACAAGCTACAATGGTTCAACGAATGTGGAGAGTTGAAGGTAACAAAACAAGTCGCAATCCTATTTTCTATTGGCAAATATAGATATGAAATAATCAGTGACGTTGTTCCCATGAAAGCATGCCATCTCTTGTTGGGCAGACCGTGGCAGTTTGATCGTCGTGTAACACATAATGGGTACTTAAACCATTATTCTTTTGTACTTCGAGGGGAGACTATAACCCTCCCTCCCTTATCCCCAAAATAAATAATAGAAGATCAAATAAAGAGAGAAAAGAAAAGAGAAAGTGAGAAAGGAAAAATAGCCCCGAGTTCAGAAAAATCCGCAAAAATGTCTGTTGGAACTGGCTAACCGCCATCTTCAAGCAAAAAAGAGAGAGGACAAACGTAGGCTATAAAATCTTATCATTTAAAAAAATATTTATATCGACAATAAAACACAGAAAATAGCACGGAGGTCAGAAAAATTCGCAAAAATTTCCATTGAAACCGGGAGATCGCTATCTTCAATTGAAAAATAAAGAGAAGACAAAATTAGGATAGAAAAATCATATCATTTAATAAAAATATCAATATCCTAAAGAAAATGTAGAAACTAGTCTTGAGCTTTGAAATATCGGCAAAAATGTCCGTTGAGACATGGATATTTCCATCTTCAACTGAAAAATAAGAGAAGACAAAATTAGCCTACAAAAAATCATATGAGGGAAATGTGCCTGAGAATGTGCACAGTTTACCTGCGCAAGCCCCCCTCTTCGGTGTTCGTAAGTAATTTTTTTTTGAATTTTTTTGCAGTAGGTAGATATACTTGTTATGTAGCTCCCCACAAAATTTCAGGTCAATCCAACACCGTTTGAGCCTCCGTTCATTTTGGACAGTTTTGCTCAACGTTTTTGAAATCGATGAACGGAGGTTCAAACAGTGTTGGATTGACCTAAAACTTTGTGTGGAGCTACATAACAAGTATATCTACCTACTACATAAAAGAAATTCAAAAAAATACTTACAAACACTGAATAGAGGGGCGTGCGTAGGTAACTCTACCTGCGCACGTTCTGATGTACATTTTTGGGAAATCATATAATGTAATAAAATATCCATATCTTCGAGAAAATGTGGAAAATTGTCTTGCGCTCAGAAAAATCTGCAAAAATATCAGTTGGAACCGGGAGATTGCCATCTTCAACTGGAAAATAAGAGGAGACAAAATTAGGCCAAAAATCATATCATTTAATAAAACAATCCATGTCTTCCAAAATGTGGAAAATAGGCAGAAGCTCATAAAAATCTGCAAACTTTCCATTGGAACCGGTAGATCGCCATCGACTTAGGTTATAAAAATCACATCATTCAATAAAACATCCATATCTTCCAGAAAATGTAGAAACTAATCCCGAGTTATGAAAAATCTGCAACAATATCCGATGGAACCGGGAGATCGCCACTTTAACTGAAATATAAAGGAAGACAAAATTAGGATTTAAAAATCATATCATTTAATATAAAGATCCATATTTTACAGAAATGGTAAAATATAGCGTCGAGCTCAGAAAAATCCGCTAAGAATGTCTGTTGGAACCGGGGGATCGTCGTCTTCAACTAAAAAAATGGAAAGACAAAATTAGGCCAAAACTCATGTCATTTAATAAAAAGATCCATATATTCCAGAAAATATAGAAAATAGTCCAGAGCTCAGAGAAGTCTGCAAAATGTCCATTGGAATCGGGAGATCGTCATATTCAATAGAAAAATAAGAGAAGATAAAATTAGGCTACAAAAATCAAATCATTCAATATAAAGATCCGTATCTTACAGAAAATGTAGAAAATAGACCCGAGCTTAGAAAAAACCGCAAAAAAGTCCTTTGGAACCTGGAGACCGTCTTCTTCAACCGAAAATAGAAGAGAAGACAAAATTTGATTATAAAAATCATATCATTTATAAAGATTCATATCATACAGAAAATGTAGAAAATAGCACGTAGCTCAAAAAAATCCGCAAATAAGTCTGTTGGAACCAAGCGATCGCCATCTTCAACGAAAAATAAGAGAAGCCAAAATTAGGTTAAATAATCGTATCAAATGATCCATATCTTCCAGAAAATGCAGAAAATAGCCCCGAGCTCATAAAAATTCGCAAAAAAATTTCGTTTAAAATGAGAGACACCATCTTCAACTGAAAAATAAGAGACGATAAACTGAGACGATAAAAATCATATCATGTAATAAAAAGATCCATGTCGTCCATAAAATTTAGAAAATAGCACCGAGACAGAAAAGTCCAAAAATGTCGGTTGGAACCGAGAGATCGCCATTTTCAGTAAAAAATAAGAGAAGACAAAATTAAAACCTAAAAATCGTATCATTTAATCTAAAGATCCATATCATACAGAAAATGTAGAAATTATCCCAGAGTTCATAAAAATCCGCAAAAATATCCGTTGGAACCGGGAGATCGATATCTTCAACGAAAAAAAATAAGAGAAGACAACATTAAACCAAAAAATTGTATCAGTTAATAAAATGATCCATATCTTTCGTAAAAGGTAGAAAATAGCACCGATCTCAGAAAAATCGGCAAAGGAACAGTGAGATCGCCATCTTCAACTTAAAAGTAAGAGAAGACGAAATTAGTCCAAATATGAAATCAATTAATAAAAAGATCACTATCTTCCAGAAAATGCAGAAAATAGCTGCAAGCTTAGAAAAATCGGCAAAATGTTAGTTGGAACCAGAGGATCGGAATTTTCGACTTTAAAAAAGAGAAAACAAAATTAGGTCAAAAAATCATATTATTTAATAAAACTATTCATATCTTTCAGATACTGTAGAAAATAGGCCGGAGCTCAGAAAAATATGCAAAAATGTCCGATGGAACCGGGAGATCGTTATCTTTAATTAAAAAATAAGATAAGCGAAACTTAGATCATAAAAATCATATGATTTAATAAAAGGCTCCATATCGTCCACAAAATGTAGAAAAATAGCCTCAAGCTCAGAAAAATCCGTAAAAATGTCTGTTGGAATGAGGAGATCGCCATCTTCAATAGAAAATTATGAGAAAACAAAATTAAGGTAAGAAAATCATATCCTTTAATATGAAGACACATGTCTTCCAAAAATGTAGAAAATAGCACCGAACTCAGAAATATCTGAAAAAAATATCCGTTGGAACCGAGAGATCACACTCTTCAACTTAAAAATAGGAGATGATAGGAGATGACAGGAGCCCAAATTAGACCAAAAAATCATATTGTTTAATAAAACGATCCATATCTTCCAGAAAATTTAGAAAATAGACAGGAGCTCTGAAAATCTGCAAAAATGTCCGTTGGAACCGAGAGATCCCCATCAACTGAAAACTAAGAAAAGAAAAAATTAGCCAAAAATCATATCATTTAATAAAAGATCCATATCTTCCGAAAAATGTTGAGAAATAGCTTCGAGCTCAGAAAAATCTGCCAAAATATCCGTTGGAACCTGGAAATCAACATATTCAACCGAAAAATAGGAGAAGACAAAATTAGGCCAAAAAATCATGTCGTTTAATAAAAAGAAACATATCTTCCAGAAAATGCAGAAATAGCCCCAAACTTAAAAAAATTTGCAAAAATATCCGTTGGAAACTGGAGATCGCCATCTTCAAATAGAAAATAAGAAAAAACAAAATTAGGCCAAAATATCATATCATTTTAATAAAACAATCCATATCGTCCAAAAATGTGGAAAATAGGCCAGAGCATAAAAAATCCGCAAAAATGTCTGTTGGAGCCGGATGATCGCCATCTTCAACTGGAATATAAGAGAAGACAAAATTAGGCCAAAAATTATACCATTTAATAAAAAGATCGTCATCTTCAACAGGAAAATAAGAAAAGACAATTTTAGGGTGGAAAAATCCTATCAATTAAAAAAAGATCCATTTCTTTCATAAAATGTATAAAATAGCACCAAGCTTCGAAAATGTTATATAAAAATCTTTTCAACCAATGATGGCGATATCCCGGTTACAACCGACATTTTTATAGATGAAGATGGCAATTTCCATGTTCCGAATTTTGTCTTCTCTTATCATTCAGTTGAAGATGGCGATTTCCCGGTTCCAACAAACATTTTTTGGACTAATTTTGTCTTCTTTAATATCATTTAATAAAACGATCCATATATTCCAGAAATATGGAAAATCTCACGGAGATCAGAAATATCGACAAAAATGTCTGTTGGAACCGGGAGATTGCCAACTTCAACTGGAAATTAAGAGAAGACAAAATTAGGCCAAAAACGTGTCATTTAATAAAACGTTCCATATCTTCCAGAAAATGTGGAAAATAGCCCAGAGCTCAGAAAAATACGCAAAAATTTCCTTTGGGACTAAGGGAATGCCATCTTCAGCTGAAATATAAGAGAAAACAAAATTAAGCAATAATAATCATATTGTTATAATCAACTACTGGGGAAGGAACCCCCAGCTCTTTATTTATAGGCATGGTAGGAGAGTAGAAATATAGAATACATAGATATGTGCGTATCTCTAGGATACCCGCAATTCTAATCGACTATGGTATTTCCATTCACAACACTCCCCCTTATCCAGCCATAGGTGTGGACTCTGCTCAAAAGTACTTCTGGATTCTGAGCGTAATAAGAGTCTCACATGGGGTGGATACTTCAGGATCCTGAGTTGGTGAGGTTTGCCTCGTTAAAATATTTAGCTATGAAAAACCCTGTGGGAGAAACCATAGTTAAGAAAAATGAGTACAAACGCTCTTTAACTCCCCCGGATTTGTACAAGTGACTCTGCTCATGAATACTTTTGGATTCTGAGCGTCACAGAGGGATGGATACTTCAGGATTCAGATTTGATGTGATTTGCCTTGTTAAAACCTTTGGCTATGGAAAAACCCAGTAGGAAAAACCATAGCTAAGGGAAAAGAGTACAAATTCCCTCAACTCCCCCTGATCTGTAAAAGCTCTTAGGCTTTCAGATCTCTTAGGCTTATCTCATCTCTCCTATTTACAACATTCCGAAAATATACACAGATTACAAAGTTATCTCAATTAAGCAGCTGCTGAATCCAGAAACTCTGGAGAGGTGTGCTAAGTGTCGTCGCCTTTGATGTGGTCTTCAGACTATGTGGTCAGCTCCACAATACCAGCCTCTATCCCAATTGTCACTGGGATGTGATGTACCGGCAGGCTCCCTCAAATACAACATTGGTGTGGTGAGGATCTCGAAATGATAGGATGATGTTGCGTTCATAAATTGATTTGCAGATCTACAGTAGATGGCCATCCCACTGTGGGTACATGTTTTGTGATTTCTCAGTATAGCGACCGGACCTGTAACCTGCATTTGCATAAACATTGGATGATGATACTTTATATTGTAAGTCCAAATCTTTCAACCCTTGGAGGAAGCACAGAAGGCTTAACTCTGGTCTAATGGCGCTTTTTAGGTGCCAACTATCTCTAGCTAATGAGTTTACTGCAATAGCTATATCCGGACGCGTGCAGTTAGCCAGGAGTGCCTGATTGCACTTAGATACGGGACTTTAGGACCAGTTATATCATCCCCCTCTTCCAGCGATCGGAAGGGTTCTTTTTGTACATCCATTAAGTATAATATCGTAGGTGTACTTTGGATGAAAATGGTCCTTTTAATTTCTCCAACGCACTTCTGGGCGTTTGTAACAGGATTCTATGAGCCATGACTTTATACTTGCCTAGGTCATTTTATTTTATGTTTAAAAGTCAGGCTTGAACCGATGTTTCGGGTTTCTCTTCAGGAGATCCGATGAGATTTTAGTTGTTTATAACTATGATCTCAAATCCTGCTCTTTGCTCGGGTGCAAAGACAACCCTTAGTAGGAATCATTGCTTTGTCAAGCGATTCTCTTGGTTGTACATTATTCTTATTGTTTTTCTTCAATAGAATAGATGTCCCGAAGTCTATTCAGGCATTTAAGGAAATGTGGAAATTATCTTTACCAAGATATCCACGAAGCTATGCCGTCACAACATCCAATACCAGCATATCCAAAATTTTCCTTCGCCAAATCGTAAGGTATTCGCTTTTGATAACTTAGGGAGACTGATGCATCATTTATGAGACATTCTCATTTTAATTTGTTTGATCCCTAGTTTCAGCGAAATTTTCCTTGGGCTATAGGTTTACCTTATATCATACAATTTTGTATTTATTTTTCTTATGTGTGCAATACTTTATTTTATCCATAGGTTTGACACCTTTTGGTGTCTGGACTTCAGGTCCGAACATTTCACGTTTCATAAGTGGATCCAGCTCATCTTTTATTGCATCGTTCCACATATGGCCAATCTCTTCGTTTGCATTCTAGCAACGGAGCATGGAACGATAATTTATAAACATAATCGCTTTTACGATGCATATGGTAATATGATACGTGAATATATTGTCGACAATTATGTTCTTTCTGTCCAACACCTCCGCAGTATGTACAACATTTACTTTCAATTTCTGTTTTTCCTGGCATTTCCTCTGCAGTGGATTCCGGAAAGGGGTGAGGGTGTGTACATGATCTCATTGTCATGTGGTAGTATTGTCTCAAGGTCTCCAGGTATGTTTCTTTGTTCTTTTATTTTCATCCTTGGAGCCTGGTGGTCTGCCTCTTTTCTGTTGAGGAGTAGCCACTTCTGCTGCTGGTGGATTGCATCCATTGTCGGGGGATGTCAATCCTAGCTGGAGTATTTGCAGCAAGGATGTGTGATCCAACAATCTTCTGGTTGTCAGTAAATGATTCCGGTAATTGGTGAACTGCGTTCTGTATGTGGAGGATCTTCAGGATCTCATCTTCACATAGTATTGTTACCGGATTATAGTGGGTCAAGATTTTTGTATCCCACGTTATAATTTGCTTCGCGCCAGATTTTCCAGTATCTGGGCCTATTTTGGGCAAACTCGTCTCATCGAGATCACAGTCTTCAAGGTGTGCCTTAAATGCGTCCCCCGTTTAGGGTTCTATGTATCTTATAAGTGAGGATGAGTCAAACCATGCATGGATACCTAGGCGACGTTAAGGACCGTTTTGGTCCTCTGTGGTGGTGCAATGGAGATTTAAACTGGGCGACCGAAGATTCTCAGATGAGAAATGTTCGGTGGCATTCCATATGCAAGTTGCATTGGAGACTCTGACCTCCAGAGGGTCTTTTATTTACGATGCAGCATGCAGAATTTGCATGTCCCCATGCATCCATCGCAATCGGGATTTAATGGACGTTCAATCCAGTGGAGTCTACTTATCAGTAACTCTGTCGACCCATTTTAGGTATGAACATGTGGCACTGTATGTTCATTTTCTATTCCTGTTGCTTTGCAGTAATCTTGAAATGACCGGGAGATATATTTCCCAACATTAACCAGACTTATTTTCCATATTTGATTGTCTGGGAAATGTGCCCGCAACATTTTTATTTTTGTGCCAATTTCTTTGGAAAAGCTAAGTTGCGGGTCTGTAGTAGACACACATACAAATATTCTAAGGATGCATTTATCAGTACAATGAAGTACCGAAATAGCCCACTAGGGGATGGATTTTATCCACATATATCTCCTTATATTCTTTTTGAGGAAGCATGGAGATTCTTTTTCAAATTTTCGTAGAGATGGCCTTGTAATTAGTTTTCCCTTGTAGCAAGGGAAGCGAGGGAATTCTCCCTTCTGAAGAATCTTTTGGTTCTTCAAGTCATACCCATAGGATAAGATGTGGTGCATCATCACTGATCTAGGATAGACAAGTCTATCATGCCAGAGTAAAAACTTGCCTGATGTTGGGCACTTCAGGTGCTTCGTTTAATTTTGCTTCCTTTCTCTGAATCTTTGTATGGTTGAGGCTTGTAAGGCTCTCAAACCGTTCATGTATGGATTTTAATCCTTTTCTTGAGATGTTACATACAGTAATTTGTTTTTCATTTACATTTGCTGTTTCCAAATGGAATCCGTTGAAATGGATGTCCTTGAAATTTTAGAAAGTTTCTTTTGAAATTCGGAGAGATTACTGCATGCTTTATTTTTGTTTCTGTGTAATTTAGGGGGCAACAGTGTTGCGATCCGTGGATCTTCAATATGGCCATGATGTTGGGCTTTGTATTGAAAGATCGTATGTGTTTATTGTCTACTAATCAGAATGAGAGCAGTTCATTTATTAAAAGATAAATCATAGGCACATGCATTTTCAGATAAACATTTTCATTCAAAATCAAATTACATAATATGAAAACTCTCATAATATGAAATGTTCTAAACAGTTTGCTAAGATAGAAGGCTAATCAAGCAGGTCATCATGTTCGAAGTCGTCAGCTGTAAACTTGACTAGAGCACCAGAGGTCATCAGGTTTGTTTCAGCTTTATTTTTCTTGTTCTCTTTATACAAATCCTGGAGATGCTACGGAGTTCTGCACACTCTGGACCAGTGACCTTTCATGCCACAGCTACGACACTGGTCTTTCCATTCCCACTTGGGAGGGGGTGCATCATCTCTATTTTTGTCATTTCTGCGCCAGGTGAACTTCTGCTTATTTTCATTTCTTCGTTGCTGGACTTGGCCCCTTGCCCTTTTGTTCTGTCCCCCATTATGTGATCTTTCTTTTCGTTTGTTGTCCCTCTTCTTTTGAGAAGAAGAGGCATTATGAGCTTCTGGGAGAGGGGCAGTGCCAGGGGGCGCATGTTGTGAGTGGCGAGAAGAAGCTCTCTGTTTTGTTCAGCCATAAGTAAACATGAAAACAACTCAGAATATTTTGTGAACTTGCGTTCACGATATTGCTGCATTTGTATCGCATCTTTTTCATGGAAGTACGTATATGTGTTTTCCAGCTGCGATCTTCTGAGACTTTTTCACCACACAACTTCAGGTGTGAGGTGATGTGGTGCTGAGTTGTACTCAGCAATGGTCTTAAAATCTTGCAGTCTCAGGTTCTCCCACTCATATCGTGCCTTTGGGAGTATAACATCTTTCTGATGTTTATACCTATCCTCAAGGGCAGTCTATAGCTCAAATGGATCTTCGACCGTAAGGTATTCAGCCTTTAGGGTCTTCTCCACATGGTGGCGAATATAGATAATGGCTTGTGCCTTTTCTATATCGCTTACATTTACATTATTAGTCACAGCAGAAATGAGGGACTTTGCCCGCAGATAAAACTTCACATCGAGCTGCCAGCTCAGATAGTTTCTTCCTGATGCATCCATACTTCGAAATCGACACTTGCGATTTTAGCCATTTTATCTAGCAGAACACAAATATGCATGAATTAATAATTTAAACATAAACATTTTCATGCGGAGGCAATTTTAATATGAAGGGCTAATTACGTGGATCGGCCAGTCCCACATAAATAATAGTCCAAAGTCCCATTACAGTCTGTATTACACAAATGAAAGCTTTAAAAAGAACTTACAACTTTGAAAACCTCTGTGGACCCATATAAGTTCTTCAGCTTCAATTGTGGCATCCGTCTCCATGGAAAATGGTCTTCGGTCTTGGACATTTACAAAATTTCCTCACTACAATTTCTCCCAAAAGTAAAAGAAAAGTGCTGAAAAATAAAATGTGGGACTTAAACAGCCAATCCAAAAACCACAATTAGCCATCCAAGCAAAAAATTTGTGCTTATCAAACTTTTTCATCAGACATTTTCATCACAGGCATCACAGAAATTTAATATTCGCAGAGATGGATAAAAAATTTAATTACTTAATAATTAGTGAACCACTGGGCAACGTCATACACCATTAGGTTAGCTGACTAACGGCAGAGCGGTCGCAGGATCTTCCTAATTATTAAGTTTAAATATAATGCATAACCACGCATAAATTATGCACAGATAAGCCAGTGATGCAAAGCATGTATAGATGATTTTACAGAAGAAATCATTTAATGCAAGGGTTGTTAAAATTTGGGTTTGTCCAAAGAATTGGAAAAGAGCCCAATAATTTAACACGTTCTTCGTAAAAGGAAGAAGTTTTTCCTTTTTAAATTCATCCCCAATAACCCCCAATAGTCCCCAATAATCCCTTAAATGTTCACATATAACCACATAATATACCGTGATTTTTCACGAACTTTTAGGGCCACAAACGAGATTTATAATTAATTTTTAGCCCAAAAATTAGGCTTATTTTTAGCCTTCGCCCCCCGTTTTTTCTTTCTTTCTTTTTTTGAAGAAAAACTGGCATGCGGGCCTGAAGTCCACAGGTTGACTGCGGGCTTCAGACTTGCAGTCAAATTTTTTTTTAAAACAAGGCCTGCAGGCCTGAGGCCTGCAAATTTTTTTTGAATCTGGCCTCGAGGCCCAGTAGGGTTTTGTGGGCGGCAGCTAGGTTAGCCGCCGCCCCCCCCCTTACAGCCACCGGAAGGCGGTGGAAGGGGGGTCGGCCGCCCCCTGCAGGGGGGTCGGCGGCAGGGCGCTGCCGCCCCTTACAGGGGGGAAGATGACCGGCGGCTAGGCCGTCGGCGGGTATGGGTTAGGGTTTACACAAGAAAAAACCCTAAAAATTTGATTTTTGGAAGGAAAAGTTCGTCGTTTTTGGGCGATCAAGTGAATTCCCATATCGATCTTGCGAGATCTAGGGGTAGAACAATCATACTATGATTAAAAACATCGTTTTTAGCGATTTTTACCTCTATATCCGTCCTTCGGATATAGTGACGGTTGAAAGAAGCCCTACGCAGATGACGACGCTCGATTGAGGAGCCTTGCACTGCGCACGTGGATCTCCCGTCTCCCTTTCCCTTCGCAACGAACGAAAAAAATTTTTGTGGAAAATTTTCTAGAGGCTAGTGCTGATAACATGTTATGAATCACATACTGGGGGAGGAACCCCAAGCCCTTTATTTATAGGCATGGTAGGAGAGTAGAAATATAGAATACATAGATATGGGCGTATCTCTAAGATACCCGCAATCCTAAGCGACTCTGGTATTTCCATTCACAACACATATCATTTAATATAAAGATTCTTATTTTCCATAAAAAGTGGAAAATATCCCCGAGCTCAGAAAAATCCGCAAAAATATCCGTCAGAACTGGGAGAGATCAAAATTTATCGAAAAACAAAGAAGACAAATCTAGGACATAATATCATATCATTTAATTAAACGATCGATATCTTCCAGATAATACAGAAAATAGCCTAGAGCTCAGAAAAATCCTCAAAAATATCTGTGGGAACTAGGAGATCGCCATCATCAACGAAAAATCTAAGAGAAGACAAACTTAGACAAAAAATCATAGCATTTAGTAAAACGATTGTTATCTTCCAGAAAATACAGAAAATAGGCCCGATGTCAGAAAAATCTGTAAAGATTTCCGTTGGAACCGGGAAACCACCATTTTCATGTAAAAAATAAGAGAAGACAAACGTAGGCTATAAAAACATATCTTTTAATAAAAATCCATATCTATAATAAATTGTAGAAAATAGCCTCGAGTTCATAAAAATTCGCAAAAATTTTCGTTGGAACCAGGAGATGATCGCCATCATCAATAGAAAAATAAGAGAAGACAGAATTAGGCTAGAAAAATCATTTCATTTGTTAATAAGATCCAAATCTTACGGAAAATGTAGAAAATAGTCCAGAGTTCAGAAATATCGGCCAAAATGTACATTGGAACCGGGAAATCACCACTTCAACTGAAAAAATAAGCGAAGACAAAATTAGGCTACAAAAATCATATAATGTAATAAAAAGATCCATATCTTCCAAAAAATGTAGAAAATAATTCCGAGCTCAGAAAATCCAAAAAACTGTCCGTTGGAACCAAGAGATGGCAACCTTCAACTGAAAAAAATAAGAGAAGACAAAATTGGGCCAAAATATCATATTATTTAATAAAACGATCCATATCTTACAAAAATGTGGAAAGTAGGCCGAAGCTCAGAAAAATCCGCAAAAATATTAGTACGAACCGGGTGATCGCCATCTACAACTGGAATATAAGAGAAGAAAAAATTAGCCTAAAAATCATAACATTTAATAAAATGATCGTTATCTTCAATTAGAAAATAAGAGAAGAATAATTTAGGATAGAAAAATTGTATTAGTTAATAAAAAGATCCATATCCTTCATAAAATGTTTAATTAGCATCAAGCTAAGAAAATGATATATAAAAATCTTTTCAGTTGAACAGAGCGATATCCCAGTTACAACAGACATTTTTAAAGTTGAAGATGGCGATTTTCTTGTTCCGAATTTTGTCTTCTCTTATTTTTAAGTTGAAGATGGTGATTTCCCAGTTCTAACGGACATTTTTTGATCTGATTTTGTATTCTCTGATATCCGTAAAAATATCCGTGGGAACCGGGAGATTGCCAAATTCAACTGGAAATTAAGAGAAGACAAACATTAGGCCAAAAATTATATCATTGAATAAACGTTCCATATTTTCGAGAAAATGTGGAAAATTGCTCGGAGCTCAAAAAAATCCGTAAAATTTTCCTTTGGCACCGAGAGAATGCCATCTTCAACTGAAATATAAGAGAAGACAAAATTAAGCCAAAAAATCATTTCATTTAATATAATAATCCCCATCTTTAACTGGAAAATAAGAAAACACAAACTTAGGTTAAAAAATCATATCATTTAATAAAAAGATCCATATATTCCATGAAATGTAGAAAATAGCTCGAAGCACAAAAAAATCCGCAAAAATGTCTATTGAAACCAGGGGATCGTCATTTTCAACTTAAAAAATAATAGAAGACAAACTTAAGCTATCAAAATCTTGTCATTTAATAAAAAGATACATATCTTCTATAAAATAAAGAAAATAGAAACAAGCTCAAAAAATCCGAAAAAATTTCTGTTGTAACCAGGAGATTGCCATGTTCAACTGAAAAATAAGAGAAGACAACATTTGGCAATAAATATCATTTTATTTAATATACAGATTCTTATTTTCCATAAAATGTAGAAAATATCCTCAAGCTCAGCAAAATCTGAAAAATATCCGTCAGGACCGGGAGATCGCCAAATTTAACGAATAAAGGAAAATACAAAATTAGGCCCAAAAATCATATCATTTAATAAAATAATCGATATCTTACAGATAATACAGAAAATAGGGCATATCACAGAAAAATCTGCGAACATATCTGTTTGTACCGGGAGATCACCATCAGCACCGAAAAAATAAGAAGAGAAGAAAAAATTAAGCTAAAAAAATCATATCATTTAATAAAACAATTGATATCTTCCAGAAAATACAGAAAATAGCCTCGAGTTCAAAAAATCTGCAAAAATATCCGTTGGAATTAGGAGACAGCCATCTTCAAATGAAAAATAAGAGAAGATAAACTTAGGCTATAAAAATCATATCGGTTACGCCTATTTGGCCGAGACCCGTAAAGCACGAGCCCAGGAGCTCGACTGCTGGTCAAAAGCCCATCTGCGTCCTCAAAGCCCATTCGACAAAGGCCCTACAAGGGACCTTCTCGAACGCCGATCCGACCCGGCCCCAATAACCCGTTGGTCGCTCGCCCACTCCTGCGAAAACCACTCCCCCGGACGCGCGACCACTAAAGAGCGATAATGGGGAGGTGCTGGCAGGGCGGAGAGAGCGGCGGCAAGGGGGGACTGATGGGGCACGATCAATGGCGGACGTGGGACGTGGGTCAGAGGCGATCACGCCGGGGCTCTACAAAAGGGCCAGGAAGACGACGAAGAAAGGGACCGCATCTCAGGTAACAAAACCTAAGGTACTCCATCAACGACCTCGTTCCCCCAATTCATCTCCTTCCTCCCCCGCTCGCGCCGAGAGACGCCGTCACGATCTCCTCACGAGTCGGACCGTCTCCGCCGGGCCTCCTTTCTCAGATCTCTATCTGACTTAGGCATCGGAGGGGATTTGGCCGGAACCAAGGTCCGGCCCCCTGACGAGCGTTCTCGTCTACGCAGGTGAACAACAGACCAACGGGCCGAGGCTACCCCTCGCCCCTCTCCGACCACTCGATCAACCGGACGGTGAGGCTTCCCCTCACCCTCAGCCTTCCTTGGCCGAGCACGCCCTACCGAGGCCGAGCGTCCTAATCGGGTCTGAGACTCACCCTCGCCACCAGACGGCCATGCATCTACCCGGGCGACTGAGGCTACCCCTCGTCCCCCTCCCAGCCGAGGCCGAGCGCGTCTGTCCGAGGCCGAGCGTCTCAACCAGGGCCGAGGCTTCCCCTCGCCCCTTCTGCACCGATTCGAAGCCCCCGAGGGACCCAAAGCGGGTCCCTTGACCACGTTGACCGGGTTCTCCACGGTCAACGCATTGTAGTGAGAAAACACTCCGAAACATCTGGCGCCGTCTGTGGGAACGAGAAACCGTCCCACGAAGAAGCAAACCACACCAACAATGGCACGAGCCAGCAATGGGAGGAAGCGCATGCCCCCCATCCCAGAGGAGGGGAATGGCACAACAAACGGCAATCCCGAGGACACACCCGTCAGCGGCCACCCCACCCTCACCACCGAAGAAACCGGCGGCTCAGAACTGGCCACGCAGGGACAGCTCCGCGCCCTAGCTCAGGAGACCAACGCGAGCCTCCAGACGTTGGTCGCAACGGTGCAGCAGCTCGTCGGCCCTGCGCCACCCAACGGAGGCACGTTGGACGACAGCCATCGATGGGCGTGGGGTCCCCCACACTTGCGGTCCGCCGTGGTCGATGACCACGGGACCCGGAAACCGAACATGGAGCGTCGGTTCACGCTGTCCGGCTCTCGTCAGGCGAGGTCACGCGCCTCCTCACCCAATCGTGAAAGGAGCCGAAGAGAGACCGAAGGGACGGACGGCGAATCAAGGACGGCCTCGTCTCATCGATCGCGGTCGTCCCGCCGCAGGAGAAGCGAACGACACCACTCGAGAGACCGATCGCGGCGGAGCAGGAGCTCCCGCAGGAGGAGTCGGGAACGTCGGGACAGCCCGGCCCCCAGCGTGGCGAAGGCTGCGGAGCCAGCCCCGCTGGCGCTGGTGGTACCCCCACCCCCGGTCGATCCAGAGGCAGGCGAGTACCGCATCCCCGGAGGCATCCACGGAGATCGATGCCCCTTGTCACGGAGAATAACCGACGCCCGGGTCCCCTCCCGATTCCGGATCCCGGTGCTGGGAAAGTACGATGGAATAGGAGACCCGGCGCACCACGTGATGGACTACGAGGGGGACATGGCCTTCCAGGGAGCTGACGATGACCTGCTTTGCCGGGGCTTCTATTCTACTCTCAGGGGAGCGGCGAGGATCTGGTACCACAGCCTGCCCGGCCGCTCCATCGACAGCTTCGAACAACTCGCCCAGTTGTTCTGCAAACAGTTCATGGCGGGGAGGCTGATCAAACCTGGTGCTGAACATCTGTTCAACATAGTACAAGGCCCGGCCGAACCACTCCGACAGTTCATGCGCCGCTTCAATGCGGAAAGGCTAAACGTGAACAACCCACCCGACCTGGTGGTCCAGACGGCTCTTAAGAAAGGGCTTCGCCACAGGGGCCTCAAGAAGTCCCTGCACAACGACCCCCCAAAGGACCTCCCCGGGATCATGGCAAGGGCCGAGCGCTTTATGCTGACCGAGGAGGCCTTGGCCGAGGATGCAGGAAAAACCGCTCGAGGGACCAAGCGTGGCGACGGCGGACGAGCAAGCCCCGAAGGATACCGGACCGAAAAGAGACAAAGGAACATGCAACGGGGGGAAAGCGCGAGGGACACCACCCCAGACGCCATTCTCGCCCAAGTACAGAAGGAAGAGCGAGCTGATCGCCCCCCGTCGAAGGCTAAAAGAGGCGGGAAGAACAGGGAGAAGTACTGTAAGTACCATAAGGACGATGGTCACGACACGGAAGATTGCTGGCATTTGAAGAAGGACATTGAGAAGCTGATGAGCCGAGGGCACGCCAGGAATCAGGCCGACGAGCCGGCCCATGGAGAAGGGACCTCCACACAGCCGGACAAGGGGAAGAAGATCAACACCATCCAAGGCCCCCTCCGCATCATAGAGTAAGCAGGCAACATCCTTCCCCCCGGGGGGCGGCCTAAGTATGAGGGAGATATCTAGTTTTACATCCCTCTGTTTGGCTTCATTTCCCCTTTTCCGTTTCCTCCAAATGTACCGGTCCAACTGGACCCACGAGAGTACAAACGCCTTCTTTTATTGTCTTTATTTAAAATTCCGACGGAGTTGACATGTCGCCAGTAACGCAAAAGGCCGGGGACCGCCGCCTCACTGGAGGAGGAAGAGGAGCTTTGCCCTCACCGACTATCTCCGGCACTCATAAGTCTGGGAGCAATTCCCCCAGCAGACACGGACGCCGACCGGTCCTAAGCCGAGGAGCTTGGCCCTTGCCGACCGACCCCAGTGCACATAAGTCTGGGGGCGACTCCCCCGGCAAAGCACGGGCGCCGACCGGTCCTAAGCCGAGGAGCTTTGCCCTCGCCGACAGACTCCAGTGCCCATAAGTCTGGGGGCGATTCCCCCGGCAGGCACGGACGCCGACCGGTCCTAAGCCGAAGGGCTTGGCCCTCGCCGACCGAGTCCAGAGCTCATAAGTCTGGGGGCGACTCCCCCAGCAGGCACGACGCCGACTGGTCCTAAGCCGAGGAGCTTTGCCCTCGCCGACCGACTCCAGCGCTCATAAGACTGGGGGCAATTCCCCCAGCAGGCACGGACGCCGACCGGTCCTAAGCCGAGGAGCTTTGCCCTCGCCGACCGACTCCAGCGCTCATAAGTCTGGGGGGCAGTTTCCCCAGGAGGCACGGACGCCAACCGGTCCTAAGTCGAGAAGCTTCGCCCTCACTGACCGACTCCTGCGCCCCTAAGTCTGGGGATAATACCCCCAGCCAACGCCAGTTTCGTCCATTCCCAAGCCAAGAACAAGGCAACAACGCCGAGTACACAAAAATTCCAAGTAAGTCGATTTCATTTATAATAGTTAACCCGAGTACAAAAATGCGTCTGATTTACAGGGGATCAAGGCGAAGGGAACACCCTACAAACAGTCTACTCGCGACAAATGACAGAGTTCAGATCGACACCGACAAAACAAAATTGGTTGACAAAAGACCCAGAGTAGGTGACCCAAGCTGGCGGCCATGCAACCAGCAATTGTTGGCCGCGGGGCTGAAGGAGAGGGCAGGGGCCGGGGATCCATTTCAAGTAGACTGGCCCAAAGCGAAGCGGATGCTTAAAAATTTGAGGATAATGCTAGGAGGGACTGCTTAAGGAGCCCGAGCTCGGGAGGACACATCCTCGGGCACTTCGCCCTGCTCGGAGCGAGGGGACTCGACTGGCGGAGGGGCTTGCCGGACACGTTCCGCACATTCCCGGAAGGAAGACTGGACGACTTCGACGATCCGGGGGGGCGATGATGTCTATATACTTACCGAAGGCCCCCCTGAGAACCTCGAAGATCTCCTTCCCCAGGGTCTCGACGACGCCCTTCTCAACCTCCTCCGCCAGCCGCATTACCTGACGCCGGTCCGACAGCTCCCTCTGAAGCTCCTCCCTCTCCAGACGGAACGTTTCCGCCGCTTCCTCAGCCGACTGATGAGCATCCCCTAGCTTTCCCTCAAGGTCACCCACTTGCCCCTCCAACGCAGCCACACGGAGGGCGAGGCGCCGAGACTCCATCTGGGCCTCCATCATGGCCACCTCGGCCGCCCCGGCCCGCTCCTGAGCCCTCATGGAAGACTCCTCCATCTCCCTCAAGCGGACGGCCCGACACTGCAACTCCACAGCGAGCGCTGAATCCTGAAAAGACGAGGCATGGGCTAAGAAGAGGATAAAGAGAAAGAGAGGATAGCAAGATAACCGAACCTGTTGGAGGATCCAGACCAAGGAATCCGACATCTTGTCGGCCGGGATCTTCTTGAGGAGGCTGCGGTCCCGGGGAGGGACGGAGACCTCGGCAACCTGCTGGGCCACTGCTCGGTCAGCAAACATCGAGCTCCCAGGGACGACAATCGAAGCCAAGTCGCTCGCCAACAAGGCCCCGACCCCTGGTGATACGGGCGAAGACGCTGCGAGGGGGGTGGCTGGCAGAGCTATCGAAGGATCCCCGGCGGTCACCACGGGAAGCGCGAAACCTGCCGTGCCGGAGGGATCCACGTCCTCCTTCCTCTTCTTTCCACCGTGGAGCTCCGAAGGCGCCGGAGGAGAACGCTTCCGCCTCGCACCATCCTCACCCCCCGGAAGGGGATCGCCAGAAGAAGAGGCGGGAGGCGCAGCCACCACCTTACCCACGGCAGGCTCGGCTCGGCGCACCTCCTCCTCAACGGTCCTCCGAGGCACCCTTCCAGAGGTACTACCTCGGCTCCGAGCGGCTCCACGACGGATCAGCTCGTCAACGTCACGGACGAATTCGCGGCCAGCCATCCCTGCAAAGGAGACCGAAATCAGGATGAGTCATAGGGCGATCCGGGGATGAAAAAGCGACCTACCCGGAGACCACAAGACGGCCTTCAGGAGTAGGTCGTCCAGCAAAGACCAAATGGACTTCGTTTCCAAAGGAAGAGCCAACAGAAGCGCAGCGGCTGCCCGGTCGGCGTCTGAGAGAACTAACGACGGGCGAGAATGGACAGAACTGCCCCAGCTTGTCAGAATCTGGGCCTCGCCCAAGAAGACCACGAAGACATAATCCAAGATCCAATCCCCTGACCAGCGGGGTAACCCGATCAGGCATTCCCTCCTCGAACGAGCTCGGAGTAGCAGCCATGACCCCGGACCGACCGTCTGGGCCTGGTAAAAGTAGAAGAGAAGGGGGAGAGTCGGCTCCAGACCACGGGTACAGCAGAGCGTTACGAAACCCGTCAATACCGCGATCGAACATGGGGTGAACTGACACAGGGACACTGTGAAATGTTCCATGACCTGGATGAAGAAGGGATGGAGCGGGAAGCGAAGACCCAGGCGGAACATCTCGACGTGGACGCCGACCTCATTGCTCCTCGGGAGGCAAATCCGCTCGTCGACGAATGGAACCCGAACCTCGTATGGGAAGCAGAGATATCTTTCCCGGATCTCCGCGGCCACCGAAGGAGGGGTCCTCGACGGCGTGCGGAGGACAACCGGGGGCACATTAAGCCGTACGGCAGCCAACGCCACGTCATCACGGGCGTAGTCTGGAAAAAGTTTCCCCTTCCCCTTATCTTGAAGAGAACGACTCCCGGCGGGGGAACCAGACTCCCCTAGCCGGGGTTCGCCCCGTCCGGACTCCGGAGGACCCCTCGTCCTCCGGCCAGAACCGCCTATCCTAAGAGCAGCCATAGGATGAAAGCAAGAGAGGAATTACCTATTCTCGACTATTTTGGAGATGACAAAGAAGCGAAGGCGACGAGAAACTCCGGGTTGCTGAAGGCTCTGAATACCGGGAGGAGCGAAGAAGAAGTGGAGATCAACACAACTGAGGATCTTATACGCCAGGGGAGAATTCGAAGCGCCTGACAAGAATGCGTGGCGAGGCTCGAAGAGTCGGCGGCGTTCCGAAATTGGCGCCAGTTGAAAACCAATCGATCCGCCTCATCACGACCTGCATTTATGGCCTCGCCTCGATTGAAGCGTTGCTCGGAATCCCAGGAGACATAACGGGTGATCCGAGCGAGCCGAGGCTGATCGACCCCACCAATGGCGGCTCACAAACCCTTCGGCTTCTCGAATTTAAGGCGACTACACGAGCGGCGGGGATAAGCTTGCCGCTACACGTGGCAGCATCTGAAGGCCGACGGCGCTTCGGAACCCGCGCCTTAAAAACATCGAACGGGCCAACTCATGATGACGACTAATAAATGAGTCGGCATCGACTGGCGAGCTCGTCACAATCGGCAGTGGTCACATCGGCCGAGCCGAACCGGCCAAGGCCGATCAACCCGACCGATGGGGGCAATTGTTACGCCTATTTGGCCGAGACCCGTAAAGCACGAGCCCAGGAGCCCGACTGCTGGTCAAAAGCCCATCTGCGTCCTCAAAGCCCATTCGACAAAGGCCCTACAAGGGACCTTCTCGAACGTCGATCCGACCCGGCCCCAATAACCCGTTGGTCGCTCGCCCACTCCTGCGAAAACCACTCCCCCGGACGCGCGACCACTAAAGAGCGATAATGGGGAGGTGCTGGCAGGGCGGAGAGAGCGGCGACAAGGGGGGACTGATGGGGCACGATCAATGGCGGACGTGGGACGTGGGTCAGAGGCGATCACGCCGGGGCTCTACAAAAGGGCCAGGAAGACGACGAAGAAAGGGACCGCATCTCAGGTAACAAAACCTAAGGTACTCCATCAACGACCTCGTTCCCCCAATTCATCTCCTTCCTCCCCCGCTCGCGCCGAGAGACGCCGTCACGATCTCCTCACGAGTCGGAACGTCTCCACCGGGCCTCCTTTCTCAGATCTCTATCTGACTTAGGCATCGGAGGGGATTTGGCCGGAACCAAGGTCCGGCCCCCTGACGAGCGTTCTCGTCTACGCAGGTGAACAACAGACCAACGGGCCGAGGCTACCCCTCGCCCCTCTCCGACCACTCGATCAACCGGACGGTGAGGCTTCCCCTCACCCTCAGCCTTCCTTGGCCGAGCACGCCCTACCGAGGCCGAGCGTCCTAATCGGGTCTGAGACTCACCCTCGCCACCAGACGGCCGTGCATCTACCCGGGCGACTGAGGCTACCCCTCGTCCCCCTCCCAGCCGAGGCCGAGCGCGTCTGTCCGAGGCCGAGCGTCTCAACCAGGGCCGAGGCTTCCCCTCGCCCCTTCTGCACCGATTCGAAGCCCCCGAGGGACCCAAAGCGGGTCCCTTGACCACGTTGACCGGGTTCTCCACGGTCAACGCATTGTAGTGAGAAAACACTCCGAAACAATATCAATAAAAATATCCATATTGATAATAAACCACAGAAAATAGCCTCAAGGTCAGAAAAATCCGCAAAAATTTCTGTTGGAACCAGGAGATCGCCATCTTCAATTGAAAAATAAAAGAAGACAAAATTAGGATAGAAAAATAATATCATTTAATAAAAGGTCTATATCTTACAGAAAATGTAGAAATTAGTTTCGAGCTCAGAAATATCGACAAAAATGTCCATTGGAAGCAGGATATTGCCATCTTCAACTGAAAAATAATAGAAGACAAAATTAGCCTACAAAAATCAAATAATGTAATAAAAAGATCCATATCTTCGGGAAAATGTAGAAAACAGCCCGAGCTCAAAAAACAGCAACAATGTCCGTTGGAACGGGAGATCGTCATATTCAACTAGAAAAATAAGAGAAGACAAAATTAATCCAAAATATCATATCATTTAATAAAACGATCCATGTCTTCCAAAAATATGGAAAATAGGCCGGAGCTCAGAAAAATCCACAGAAATTTCCGTTGGAACCGGGAGATCGACATCTTCAATTGGAAAATAAGAGAAGACAAATTTAGGCAGAAAAATCATGTCATTCAGCAAAACGATTGATATCTTTCATAAAATGTAGAAAATTGCAACAAGCTCAGAAAATGATATATAAAAATCATTTCAGTTGAAGATGACGATATCCCGGCTACAATGGACATTTTTATAGAAGAAGATGGTGATTTCCCAATTTTGAATTTTGTCTTCTCTTATATTTAAGTTGAAGATGGCGATTTCCTGGTTCCAACAAACATTTTTTGGCCTACTTTTGTCTTTTTCGATATAATTTAATAAAACGATCCACATCTTTCGAAAAATGTCGAAAATAGTCTGGAGCTCATAAATATCCACAAAAATGTTAGTTGGAACCAGGTGATCGTCAACTTTAACAGGAAAAATTAGAGAAGACAAAATTAGTCCAAAAATCTTATCATTAAATAAAACGATCCATATCTTCCACAAAATGTGGACAATAGCTCGGAGCTCGGAAAAATCCGTAAAATGTCCTTTGCGACCAAAAGAATCCCATCTTCAACTAAAATATAAGAGAAGACAAAATTAGGCCAAAAAATCATCTTCTATAAAGATCGCCATCTTCAATTGGAAAATAAGAGAAGACAAATATTGGTTATAAAAATCATATTATTTAATTAAAAGATTCTTATCTTTCAAAAATGAAAAAATAGCACCGACCTCGGAAAAATCCGCAAAAATGTCTGTTGGAACCAGGAGATCACCATCTTAAACTTAAAAATAATAGAAGACAAACTTAAGCAATAAAAATCATATCATTTAATAAAAACGTCCATATCTTCCATAAAATAAAGAAAATAGCATCGAGCTCATAAAATCCGAAAAAATGTCTGTTGGAACCGGGGATCGCTAGGTTCAAATGAAAAATTGGAGAAGACAAAATTTGGAAATAAAAATCATTTCATTTAATATAAAGATTCTTATTTTCCAAAAATGTAGAAAATATCCCCGAGCTCAGAAAAATCCGCAAAAATATTTGTCGGAACCGGGAGATCACTAATGTTTTTTGAAAAAAAGCCAAAAATGAGCCAAAAATCTTTTCATTTACTAAAACTGTCGATATTTTCATGATAATACATAAAGTAGCCCAGACTCAGAAAAATCCGCAGAAATGTTCGCCGGAACTGGGAGATCGCTATCATCAACGAAAAATATGAGAAGATAAATATTTGCCAAAAAATCACATCATTTAATAAAATGATCGATATATTTCAGAAAATATTGAAACTAGTCTCGAGTCAGAAAAGTACGCAAAAATATCCGTTGGAACTGGGAGACCGCCATCTTCAAGTGAAAAAAAGAGAAGACAAAATTAGGCTAGAAAAATCATATCATTTAATAAAAAGATCCATATCTTCTAGAAAATGCAGTAAATAACTCCAATCTCAGAAAAATCTGCAAAAATGTCCATTGGAATCGAAAGATCACGATTTCCCGGTTCCAACGGATATTTTTGGCCTAATTTTGTCTTCTATGATATTATTTAACAAAATGATCCATATATTTCAGAAAATGTGAAAAATAGCCTGCAGATCAGAAATATCTGCAAAAATATCTGTTGGAACTGAGAGATCGCCAACTTCTACTGGAAAAATAAGTGAAGACAAAATTAGGCCAAAAATCATATCATTTAATAAAACGATCCATATCTTCCAAAAATGTGGAAAATAACCCGGAACTGAGAAAAATGCCTAGAAATGTCAGTTTGGACCTAGAGAATGCCATCTTCAACTGAAATATAAGAGAGACAATATTAGGCCAAAAAATCAAATTATTCAATATAAAGATCACCGTCTTCAACAAGAAAATAAGAGAAGACAAACTTAGCTTATAAAAATCATATCATTTAATAAAAAGAACCATATCTGCCATAAAATAAAGAAAATAGCACAGAGCATAGAAATTCTGCAAAAATGTCCGTTAGAACCGGGAGATCGCTATGTTCAACTGAAAAATAATAGAAGAAAAAAATTAGGCAATAAATCAAATCATATCATTTAATATAAAGATTCTTATTTTCCATAAAATGTTGAAAATATCCCCAAGCTCAGAAAAATCAGCAAAAATATCCGTCGGACTGGGAGAGCGAAAAATTTAACGAAAAACAAAGAAGAAAAAATTAGGCCAAAATATCAAATCATTTAATAAAAGGTTCGAGATCTTCCAGATAATACAAAAAATAGCACAGGGCTTAGAAAAATCCTCAAAAATATCTGTGGGAATCGGGAGATCGCCATCATCAACAAAAAATCTAAGAGAAGACAAAATTAGAAAAAAATCATTTCATTAAAAAACGTTCATTATGTTCCAGAAAATACAGAAAATAGCCCGGAAGTCAGAAAAATCCGCAAAAATTTCCGTTGGAACCGGGAAACCAGCATCTTCAAGTGAAAAATAAGAAAAGACAAACGTAGGCTATAAAAATCATATCATTTAATAAAAATATCCATATCTAAAATAAAATGTAGAAAATAGGCATGAATTCAGAAAAATCCGCAAAAATTTCCCTTGAAACTGGGAGATCGCCATCATCAATTGAAAAATAAAAGAAGACAAAATTAAGCTAGAAAAATCATTTCATTTAATAAACATATACATATTTATAGAAAATGTAGAAAATAGTCTTGAGCTCATAAATATCAGCCAAGATGTCAGTCGGAACAGGGATATCGCCATCTTCAACTTAAAAATAATATAAGACAAAATTAGGCTACAAAATTCATTTAATGTAATAAAAAGATTCATATCTTCCAGAAAATGTAGAAAATAATCACAAGCTTAGAAAAATCTGTAAAAATGTCTGTTGGAACCGGGAGATCGTAATCTTTAACTTGAAAAATAAAAGAAACAAAATTAGGCCAATATATTGTAAGGACCGTTTACCTTGCAATACTAACAACAAACACTCTTGAGGGGGTTGAATAGAGTAACAACAATAAATTTTGCAATTAAAAATTAACTTGAAAATACGAAATAATAAATTCAAGAGGAATTAATCAACACATTCAATCCAAACACAAACACAATATTTTACCTTAGTTTCCCAAACTTGGGTACGTCCATCCACACCAATATTCACTATAATTCCCACAAAGAGAAGTGAATACAATCCCACAAAGAGATACCTCACACAGAGGATTTTGTCCTACACAAGAACCAAACCAATCTTACTCAAGGGTCAAATTTCCACACAGAGAATTACTAACTCCCACACAGAGAATTAGGGTTAGTCCTACACTAGAACACCAAACTCCCACAAAGAGAATTAGGGTTTCAATGAAAACACAAAGTAAAATAAATATTCTTACCTATGCCTTGAGATGAAATTACTCATTAATGAATGCAAGGCAAAGAAGAGGATTTCCAAGTGATGAGATTGGCTTGAAAGCACTTGGATGATTTCCCTTGAGCTTGACTCTAATGCATAAAGGAGAGAATGATCTCTTAGAGGAAAATGGGAGAGTTTGAGAGTGGCTTAATGATTCTCAAATGATCTTCAATAGTTCCAAGAAGTTCTAAAGAACTCAGTCCTCTCCTATATATATATGAAGCCAAAAGAAACCCTCAAACCCAAGCAAAAATCCAAAATGAATAAATTTGCAACTGCTAGATTTTGGCAGTTTACGGCACGGGCAGTCGACTGATGAACAACTGACAGTCGACTGGTCAACGGCTATAAAATTCCCAATGGCTATAATCTGAGCCAGGACAGCGACTGTAGAAGGCTACACAGGCGACTGTAAATAGACATGCGATTGTAAAAACTTCATCAGTCGATGACTTGCAAATTGGGATGAAGCCAAGAAAATACAAGTTGTGCACAGATGACTATTCACACGCGACTGACGACTGTCACTAGAGATGGAAAGGAGCTGAGAAAAACGCAACTTTCACACTTATGCCTTCAGATGATAGATGATCATTTCACAGGAGACTGTAATTCTACAGGAGACTATAAATACTTCATCAGTCGACTGACTTGCAAATTGGGGATGAAACCCAGAAAATACAAGTTGTGCACAGACGACCGTGGAATAATTCCCAAGCGTCTGTTGGAAGACAGGCGACTGTAAATTGAACTTCAGTCGACTGTTCCAGAAGCTCAAGTAAGAGTCAATAAAAAGGTTGACTTGAGCAGTGTATAACAGCCGACTGTAGGAGGCTGACCAGGCACCTGGAATCACCCAGTCGCCTGGCATTCCTTCATCAGTCGCCTGTTGAAGAGCAAGAGACTCTAATTGAGTCATTTGGCATGATGAACCCATTGGATTAAATTCTATGATAATCATAAGGTTCACTAAGATGGTTATATTCATATGCATGAATGAATAGACCATCTATCAAGGCATTACATTAAACCTAGACTCACAAAGAGAAAAGCAATAAATGAAATATTACATGGATTACATTGCTTTTCTTAGAGTCTATGGCTTCAAAGCTAGATGCCCTGATGCTCCTCCATGATTTCTAAGCTTTGGCACATCATGTCCAAGCTTTGGCATTGCTCCACTTGATGTACATCCTTACACCAAGCTATTAGTCTCCAAAGCATGCTATTCTCCATTTGATAAACATGAGACTAAATTAATGTTGTGATCATCATCAAAATAACATTGGTATGAAACATAAATACTTAACAAATATCATATCATATGCTCAAGTAAGAGTCAATAAAAAGGTTGACTTGAGCAGTGTACAACAGCCGACTGTAAGAGGCTGGCCAGGCACCTGGAATCACCCAGTCGCCTGGCATTCCTTCATCAGTCCTGTTGGAGAGCCAGAGACTCCAATTGAGTCATTTAGCATGATGAACCTATTGGATTAAATTCTATGATAATCCTAAGGCTCTCTAAGATGGTTATATTCATATGCATGAATGAATAGACCATCTATCAAGGCATTACATTAAACCTAGACTCACAAAGAGAAATGCAATAAATGAAATTTACATGGATTACATTGCTTTTCTTAGAGTCTATGGCTTCAAAGCTAGATGCCTTGATGCTCCTCCATGATCTCTAAGCTTTGGCACCTCATGTCCAAGCTTTGGCATTGCTCCACTTGATGTACATCCTTACACCAAGCTATTAGTCTCCAAAGCATGCTATTCTCCATTTGATAAACATAAGACTAAAATAAGAGAGTTAGCAACATCATAATGTTGTGATCATCATCAAAATAACATTGGTATGAAACATAAATACTCAACAAATATCATATCATTTAATAAAACGATACATATCTTCCAAAAATGTGGAAAATAGGCCGGAGCTCAGAAAAATCCGCAAAAATGTCCATTGGAACCAGATTATCGCAATCTTCAACTGGAATATAAGAGAAGACAAAATTAGGCCAAATCATATTATTTAAAAATCGCCACCTTCAATTGAAAAATAAGAGAAGACAAATTTAAGCTAGAAAAATCATGTCAATTAATAAAAAGATCCATATCTTCCAGAAAATGCAGAAAATGGCCCCGAGCTTAGAAAAATAGCAAAATGTTAGCTGGAACTGGGAGATCGAAATTTTCAACTTAAAAATCAAAGAAAACAAAATTAGGCCCAAAAAATCATATCCGTTAAAAAACTATCCATATCTTCTAGATAATTTAGAAAATAGGCTGGAGCTCAGAAAAATCTGCAAAAAATGTCTGATGGAACCGGAAGATCGTCATCTTCAACTGAAAAATAAGACATGCGAAACTTAGGTTATAAAAATCTTATCGTTTAATTAAAATCCCCATATCGTCTATAAAATGTAGAAAATAGCCTCGAGCTCAGAAAAATCAGCAAAAATGTCTGTCAGAAAGACAAGTTTGCCATCTTCAATAGAAAAAAATAAGCGAAGACAAAATTAGGGTATGAAAATCATATCATTTAATATAAAGATACATGTCTTTCAGAAAATGTAGAAAATAACACCGAACTCAGATTAATCGACAAAAATATCTGTTGGAACCGAGAGATCGCACTCTTCAACATAAATATAAGAGAAGACAAAATTAGGCCAAAAAATCATATCATTTAATAAAACGATCCATATCTTCCAGAAAATTGAAAAAAATAGTTAGGAGCTCAAAAAATCCGCAAAAATGTCCGTTGGAACCGGGAGATCGTTTTCAACTGAAAACTAATAAAATAAAAATTAGTACAAAAAATCATATCATTTAATAAAAGATCAATATCTTCCAGAAAATGTAGAAATAGCTGCAAACTCAAAAAAAAACCACAAAGATGTCTGTTGGAACCTGGAGATCGCCATATTTAACTTGAAAATAAGAGAAGACAAAATTAGGCAAATATATCATATCATTTAATAAAAAATCCAAATCTTCCAAAAATGTGGAAAATAGGCCTGAGCTCAGAAAAAACCGCAAAAATGTCCGTTGGAACTGGGTGATTTCCATCTTCAACTGGAATATAAGTTAAGACAAAATTTGCCAACAAAATCATATCATTTATTAAAAAGATCACCTTCTTCAATAGGAAAATAAGAGAAGACAAATTTAGGCTAGAAAAATCATATCAATTAATAAAAAGATCCATATCTTTCATATAATGTAAAATATATCACCAATCTCAGAAAATGTCAGTGCTACTTTTAATATTTCTGACATGTCTCCTTATTTTGGTGCAGATGTTGAAGAGTCAAGGACGACTCCTTTTCAAGAGAGGGAGGATGATGTGAACCAGCCCATCAAATTACAAACTGAAGACCTAATTCTAAGTGAAGGCCCAATGACAAGAGGAAGGCTAAAAAGAATGCAAGATGCAATTGGGGCCCAAGTAGAAGCATTGCTGGCCCAAGAAAATTGTGCTAAAAAAGAAGCAAATCAGGCCTTAATCTTGCTAAGCCAAGCCCAAGAAAATTAAGGCCCAAGATTGGATAATTCTGAATTATTTGGAGAATAAGAAGATTCATTTGCAATCAAACTTCCAAATTCATGGGGAAATATCAAGAGTCATGTGCAACCATTAATTTGGAATTCATGGGGGAGATGAAGAGTCATACCATTAATTCGGAATTCATGGGGAGATGAAGAGTCATACCATTAATTCTGAATTAATGGGGAGAAGAAGAGTCATACCAATAAAATCTGAATTCATGGGGAGATCAAGAGTCATACTATTAACTCTGAATTCATGGAGAGATCAAGAGCCATTAATGATCTTTAATTAGTATCTTTTAAAGAGTCTCTTTAGTTTCCAAATCTCTTCCTATAAATAGAGCATGTAATCCTTTGTAACATGCATCAATTAGATTATCAATTTAGAATTTGAGTGTTCTCTTATATTGTGTGAGTTTCTTTCTTCTTTAGCCCTTGTGGAACCTTGCCTTGCCAATCTTCCTTATAAGATTGGTGATCCATATCTGCAAAAGCCCCAAATTAGTGCTTCAACCGAAGTGCATTGCTCTGTGGATTGGTTAAACTCGTGATCGTGGTTGGGCAAGTGGTTTAAGTAGCAGGTCACGTTCTTTACAACGTTGGTTTGCTATTTGCATTTGTTAGGTCAGTGAACCATCCTTATTTAGAGCTTAGCACTCCCTGTTTCACTTATTCTAGAGTGTGATGATCATATCCTTCTTTTAAGTTTGTTTTTGAATTTCTTGAACATCCTATGCCGTGAAGATCAGGCCACCTCTCTGGTTTTACATCAGATCCCATCTTCAAATGGAAAATAAGAGAAGACAAACTTTAGTTATAAAAATCATATCATTTAATAAAATAATCGATATCTTCTGTAAAATGTAGAAAATAGCCTTAAGCTCAGAAGAATCCGCAAAAATGTAAGTTGGAACACATGGAGATCGCATCTTCAACTTAAAAATCATAGAAGACAAACTTAAGCTATAAACATCATATCATTTAATAAAAAGATCAATATCTTCTATAGAATAAGAAAATAGCACCGAACTCTGAAAATCCGAAAAAAGGTCCGTTGGAATCGAGAGATCTCTATGTTCAACTTGAAAATAAGTGAAGACAAAATTTGGTAATAAAAATCATATCATTTAATAAAAAGATTCATATTTTTCTTAAAATATAGAAAATATCCCTGAACTCTGAAAATTCCACAAAAATATCTGTCGGAATCGGGAGATCGCTAAATTTAAAAAAACACACACAATTTGGCCAAAAAATCATATCATTTAATAAAACGGTCGATATCTTACAGATAATATAGAAAATAGCTCAGAGCTTGGAAAAATCTGCAAATATATCCTTCGGAACCTGGAGATCGCTAAATTTAACAATAAAAAAGAAAACAAAATTCGAACAAAAAATCACAACATTTAATAAAATGGTCAATATCTTCCAGGTAATACAGAAAATAGCTAGGAGCTCAGAAAAATCTACAAAAATATCCATTGGAATCGGGAGATCGCGACAATTAACGAAAAAATACGAGAAGTAAAATTAGGCCAAAATCATATCATTTAATAAAACGATCAATATCCTTTAGAAAATATAGAAAATAGCCCCGATGTCAAAAAAATTCGCAAAAATGTCTGTTGGAAATGGGAGACCGCCATCTTCAAGTGAAAAATAAGAGAAGACAAAATTAGGCTCGAAAAATTATATCATTTAATAAAAGATACACATCTTCTAGAAAATGGAGAAAATATCCCCAAGCTCAGAAAAATCCACAAAAAATGTCTGTTGGAACCAAAAGATCGCCATATTCAACTTAAAAATAAGGGTAGTCAAAATTAAGCCAAAAAATCATATCATTTAATATAAAGTTACATATCTTCCACAAGAAGTAGAAACAGGCCCGAGGTCAGACAAATCCGCTGCATTGTTCGTTGGTACTGGGAGATCTCCAGCTTCAACGGAAAAATAAGAGAAGACAAAGATAGGCTATAAAAATCAACTAAAAAGATCCATATCCGACAGAAAATGTAAAAATACACCCGTTCTCAGAAAAATCTGCAAAGATATCTGTTGGAACTGGGAGGTCGCCATGTTCAACTGAAAATTAACAGGAGACAAAATTAGGCTATAAAAATAATATATTTCAATAAAAAATCAAAATCTTCCAGAAAATGCAGGAAATAGTCTCGAGCTCAGGAAAAACATGCAAAAATGTCCGTTGGAACCGGAAGATCACCATGTTCAACTTTAAAAATTAAGAGAATAGAGAATTAAGCCAAAACATATCTTTAATAAAAAGATCAATATCTTTCAGAAAATTTAGGAAATAGCCCCGAGCTCAGAAAAATTAGCAAAAATATCAGTTGGAACCGGGAGATGGCCATCTTCAGCTGAAAGTAAGAGAAGAGAAACCTAGGTTATAAAAATCATATCGTTCAATAAAACATTCATATCTTCCAGAAAATGTAGAAAATAATCTCGAGCTCAGAAAAATCTGCAACAATATCTGATGGAACCGGGAGAATGACATCTACAACTTAAAAATAAGAGAAGACAAAATTATGATTTAAGAATCATATTATTTAATTAAAGAACCATATCTTACTGAAAATGTAAAATATAGCGCCGAGCTCAGAAAAACCTGCAAATAAGTCCATTAGAACTGGGAGATTGTCGTATTCAACTGAAAAAAGGAAAGACAAAATTTGGCCAAAAAATCTTATCAATTAATAAAAAAATCAATATCTTCCAAAAAATGTAGAAAATATTCCATATCTCAGAGAAGTCCGCAAAATGGCTGTTGGAACCGAGAGATCGTTATATTCAACCGAAAATAAGAGACGATAAAATTAGGCTATAAAAATCACCTCATTTAATATAAAGATCCATATCTTGCAGAAAATGTAGAAAATAGCCCCAAGCTTAGAAAAATCTGCAAAAAAGTCACGTTGAAACCGGGAGATCGCCTTCTTCAGCTGAAAAAGGGAAGAGAAGAAAAAATTAGGCCAAAAAATCATATATTTCAATTAAAAATACATATCTTTTAGAAAATATAGAAATTAGATTCGAGCTCAGAAAAATCTGCAAAAAAAATCCGTTGGAACCGGGAGATTGCCATCTACACATGAAAAATAAGGAAGACAAAATTAGGCTATAAAAATCATATCATTTATAAAGGTGCCTTACAGAAAATGTAGAAAATATCCAGTATCTCAAAAAATCCGTAAAATTGTCCAGGGAACCAATTGGTCACCATCTTCAACAAAATAAATAAGAGAAGACAAAATTAGGCCAAAAATCATATCAAACAATCCATATCTTTCAGAAAATAGTCTCGAAGTCAAAAAAATTTGCAAAAATTTCCGTTTGAACCGGGAGACGCAATCTTCAACAGAAAAATACGAGAAGATAAATTAGACGATAAAAATCATAAAAATATCCATATCTTTCATAAAATTTAGAAAATAGTATCGAGCTCAGAAAAATCGGAAAACACGTTCGTTGGAACCTAGAGATTGCCATCTTCAATAGAAAAATAAGAGAAGACAAAATTAGAACCTAAAAATCATATCAATTAATATTTAGACCCATATCTTCCACAAAATGTAGAAAATTTCACCAAGCTCGAAAAAATCCGCAAAAATATCCGTTGGAACCGGGAGATCGCCATGTTCAACTGAAAAATAAAAGAAGACAAAATTATGATAAAAAGCATATCATTTAATATAAAGATACATTTCTTACAGAAAATGTAGAAAATAGCCCGGAGCTCATAAAAAATTTTTAAAATGTCTGTTGGAACCGGGAGATCCAAATAAAAAAATAAGAGAAGACAAAATTAAACAAAAAATTCTATCATTTAATAAAACGATCCATATCTTCCTGAAAATGCAGAAAATAGCACCGATCTTAGAAAAATCGACAAAATGTCAGTTGGAACAGTGAGATCAACATCTTCAACTTAAAAATAAGATAAGACAAAAAATTAGGCCAAAGATAATAACAATTAATAAAAAGATCCTTATCTTTCAGAAAATTCAGAAAATAGCCTCGAGCATAGAAAATCAGCAAATGTCAGTTGGAACCTAGAGATCTAATGTTCAACTTAAAAATAAGAGAACACAAAATTAGGCCAAAAATCATATTATTTCATAAAAATATTTATATTTTCCACATAATTTAGAAAATAGGACGGAGTTCAAAAAAATCCGCAAAATGGTCAGATGGAACTGAGAGATCGTCATCTTCAACTGAACATAAGATAAGCGAAACTTAGGTTATAAAATCATATCATTTAATAAAAATACCCATATCGTCCAGATAATGTAGAAAATAGCCTCGAGGTCAGAAAAAATCAGCAAAAATGACTGTCGGAACGAGGATATCGCCATCTTCAATAGAAAAAATAAGAGTAGCCAAAAGTAGGGTATGAAAAATCATATCATTTAATAGAAAGATACATGTCTTCCAAAAAATGTAAAAAATAACGCCGAACTCAGAAAATTTGCAAAAATATCTGTTGGAATCGAGAGATCGCACTCTTTAACATAAAAATATGAGAAGCCAAAATTAGACCAAAAAATCATATCATTTAATAAAGCGATTCATATCTTCCAGAAAATTAAAAAAATAGCCCGGAACTCGGAAATTCCGCAAAAATGTCTGTTGGAACTGGGATAATGCCATCAACTGAAAACTAAGAAAAGACAAAATTAGGCCAAAAAATCATATCATTTAATAAAAAGATCCATATCTTCCAAAAAATGTAGAAAAATTGCTTCGAGCTCAGAAAAATCGGTCAAAATGTCCGTTGGAACTGGGAAATTGACATATTCAACTGAAAAGTACGAGAGGACAAAATTAGGCCAAAACTCATATCTTTTAATAAACAGAAACATATCTTCCAGAAAATGTAGAAATAGCCACAAACTCAAAAAAATCCTCAAAAATGTCCGTTGGAACCAGGACATCGCCATTATCAACTAGAAAATAAGAGAAGACAAAATTAGGCCAAAATATCATATCATTTAATAAAACAATCCAAATATTCCAAAAATTTGAAAAATAGGCTAGAGCTTAGAAAAATCTGCAAAAATGTCTGTTGGAACTGGGTGCTCGCCATCTTCAACAGGAATATAAGATAAGACAAAATTAGGTCAAAAAAATCATATCATTTAATAAAAAGATCGCCTTCTTTAGCAAGAAAATAAGAGAAGACAAATTTACGCTAGAAAAATCATATCAAGTAATAAAAAGATCCATATCTTTCATAAAATGTAGAATATAGCACTAAACTTAGAAAATGATATATAACAGTCTTTTAAGTTGAAGATGGCGATATCCCGATTACAACAAACATTTTTATAGATGAAGATGGCGATTTCCCGGTTCCAAATTTTTCTTCTCTTATATTTCAGCTGAAGATGGAAACTTCCCAGATCCATATATTCCAGAAAATGTGAAAAATAGCCAGGAGCTCAGAATTATCCGCAAAAATGTCTGTTGGATCCGGGAGATCGCCAAATTTTATAGGAAAACAAGAGAAGACAAAATTAGGCCAAAAATCTTATCTTTCAATAAAACGATCCATATCTTCCAGAAGATATGGAAAATAGCCCGAAGCTCAGAAAAATCCGCTAACATGTCTGTTTGGACGAGAGAATGCTATCTTCAAGTGAAATATAAGAGAAGAAAACATTAGGCCAAAATCATATCATTCAATATAAAGGTCGCCACCTTCAACGGGAAAATAAGTGAAGACAAACTCAGTTTATAAAAATCATATCATTTAATAAAAAGATTCATATCTTCCATAAATTGTAGAAAATAGTCCGAAGCTCAGAAACTTAAGCTATAAATATCATATTATTTAATAAAAAGATTCATATCTTCCATAAAATAAATAAAATAGCACAGAGCTTAGAAAATCTTCCAAAATGTCCTTTAGAACTAGGAGATCACTATGTTCAACTGACAAATGAGAAAATAAAATTAAGCAATAAAAATCATATCATTTAATATAAAGATGCTTATTTTCCATAAAATGTTAAAAATATCCCCCATCTCAGAAAAATCCGTAAAAATATCCGTCAGAACCGAGAGATCGCCAAATTTAACAAAAAAAGAGAAGACAAAATTGGGCCAAAAAATCATATCATTTAATATAACGATTGATATCTTCCAGATAATAGATAAAATATGCCATAGCATAGAAAAATCGACAAAAATAACTGTTGGTTCCGGGAGATCACTATCATCAACGAAAAATAAGAGAAGCAAAATTAGTCTAAAAAATCATAACATTTAATAAAACGATCGATATCTTCCAGAAAATACAGAAAATAGCCCCAAGTTCAGAAAAATCCGCAAAAATGTTCGTTGGAACAGGGAAACCATCATCTTTAAGTGGAAAAAAATAAGAGAAGACAAACATAGGCTATAAAAAATCATATCATTTAATAAAAAGATCGAAATCTACAATAAAATATAGAAAATAGCCTCATGTTCAGAAAAATACGCAAAAAATTTCGTTTGAACCGGGAGATTGCTATCATCAATTGAAAAATAAGAGAAGACACAATTAGGCTAGAAAAATCTTATCATTTAATAAAAAGATCCATATCTTACAGAAAAAAGAGAAAATAGTACCGAGCTCAGAAATATCGGCCAAAATGTCTGTTAGAACCTGGATATCGCCATCTTCAACTTAAAAAAAGACAATAGGCTACAAAAATCATACAATGTAATAAAAAGATCTTTATCTTCCAAAACATATAGAAAATAATTCCTAGCTCAGAAAAATCAGCAAAAATGGCTGTTGGAACCGGGAGATTGCAATCTGCAACTGGAAAATACGAGATGATAAAATTAGGCCAAAATATCATATCATTTAATAAAACGATTCATATCTTCCAAAAATGTGGAAAATAGTCCGGAGCTCAGAAAAATCCGCAAAAATGTTTGTTGGAACCGGATGATCGCCATGTTTGACAGGAATATAGGAGAAGACAAAATCAGACCAAATATCATATCATTTAACAAAAAAATCACCATCTTAACTGGAAAATAAGATAAAACAAATTTAGGCTAGAAAATCATATCAATTAATAAAAAAATCCATATATTTCATAAAATGTATAAAAGAGCACCATGCTCAGAAAATGATACAAAAAATCTTTTCAATTGAAGATGGCAATATCCCGGTTACAACGGTCTTTTTTATAGATAAAGATGGCGATTTCCCGTTTCGAATTTTGTCTTCTCTTATATTTCAATTTAAGATGGCGATTTCCCGGTTCCAACGGACAGTTTTGGCCTAATTTTGTCTTCACTGATATCATTTAATAAAACGATCCATATATTCCAGAAAATATGGAAAATATCCCGAAGCTCAGAAATATCCATAAAAATGTCAGTTGGAACCAGGAGATTGCCAACTTCAATAAGAAATTAAGAAAAGGCAAATTTAGGCCGAAAAATCTTATCATTTAATAAAACGTTCCATATCTTCTAGAAAATGTGGAAAATAGCTCGGAGCTCAGAAAATCCACAAAAATTTCCTTTAGGATCGAGGGAATGCCATCTTCAATGGAAATATAAGAGAAGACAAAATTAGGCCAAAAATCATATCATTCAATATAAAGATCGCCATCTTCAACTGGAAAATAAGAGAATACAAATTTAGGTTATAAAAATCATATCATATTATAAAAAGATTATTATTTTCCATAATACGTTGAAAATAGACCGGAGCTCAGAAAAATCCGCAAAAATGTCCCTTAAAATGGAAGATCATCATCTTCAACTTAAAATTAATAGAAGACAAACTTAAGATATCAAAATCATATCATTTAATAAAAAGATCCATATCTTCTATAAAGTAAAGAAAATAGCACCGATCTCAGAAAATCTGAAAAAATGTTCGTTGGAACTGGGGAGATCGCCATGTTCAACAGAAAATAAGAGAAGGCAAAATTTGGCAATAAAAATTATATCATTTAATATAAAGATTCTTATTTTCCATAAAACGTAGAAAATATCCCCGAGCATGGAAAAATCCAAAAAAAAATATACGTCAGAATCGAGAGATCGCCAATTTTAACGAAAAAAGAGAAGACAAAATTAGGCAAAAAATCATATCATTTAATAAACGATCGATATCTTCCAAATAATTCAGAAAATAAGTCATTGCTCAGAAAAAATCGCAAATATATCAGTTGGTTCCGGGAGATCGCCATCATCAACGAAAAAAAATAAGAGAAGACAAAATTAGGCCAAAAAATCATTACATTTAATAAAATGATCGATAACTTCTAGAAAATACAGAAAATAGCCCCGAGTTCAGAAAATCTGCAAAAATGTCCGTTGGAACTGAGAGACTGCCATCTTCAAGTGAAAAATAAGAGAAGATAAACGTAGGCTACAAAAATCATATCATTTAATAAAAATATCCATATCGACAATAAAAACAGAAAATTGCGTTGAAGTTGAAAAATCTGCAAAAATTTCCGTTGGAATCGGGGGATCGCCATCTTCAATGGAAAAATAAGAGAAGACAAAATTAGGATAGAAAAATCATATTGTTTAATAAAAGATCTATATCTTACAGAAAATGTAGAAACTAGTCCCGAGCTGAGAAAAATCGGCAGAAATGTCCGTTGGAATCGGGATATTTTAATCTTCAATTGAAAAATAAGAGAAGACAAAATTAGCCTTCAATAATCACATAATGTAATAAAAGATCCATATCTTCGATAAAGTGTAGAAAGTAGCCCCGAGCGCAGAAAAATACGTAAAAATGTCCGTGGAACCGGGAGATCGCCATCTTCAACTGGAAAGTAAGGGAATACAAAATTAGGCCAAAATATCATGTTATTTAATAAAACGATCCATGTCTTCCAAAAATGTGAAAAATAGGCCTGAGCTCAGAAAAATTCCAAAAATTTCCATTGGAACCGGTAGATCCTATCTTCAACTGGAAAAATAAGAGAAGACAAATTTAGGCTAGAAACATCATATCATTAAATAAAAAGATCCGTATCTTTCATAAAATGTTGAAAATAACACCAAGCTCAGAAAATGATATCAAAAATCTTTTCAGCTGAAGATGGTGATAACCCAGTTACAATCGACATTTTTATTGATGAAGATGGTGATTTCTTGTTTCCAATGGAAATTTTAATATAAAGACTCTTAATTTCCTTAAAATGTAGAAATATCCTCGAGCTCAGAAAAATCTGCAAAAATATCTGTCGGAACCGGGAGATCGGTAAATTTAACAATAAAATAAAATAAAATTCGGCCAACAGATCATATCATTTAATAACACGGTCGATTTCCAGATGATATAGAAAATAGCCCAGAGTTCAGAAAAATCCACAAAAATATCCGTTAAAACCAGGAGATCACTAAATTTAATAATAAAAGAGAAAACAAAATTCGGCCAAAAAATCATATCATTTAATAAATTTATCGATATCTTCCACATAATATAGAAAATAGCACAGAGCTCAGAAAAATCTGCAAAAATATCCATTGGAACCGAGTGATTGCCATCATCAACGAAAAAATGAGAAGATAAAATTAGGTCAAAAATCATATCATTTAATAAAACGAACGATATCTTTTAGAAAATAACCTCGATGGCAGAAAAATTCGCAAAAATGTCTGTTGGAACGTAGAGACTGCAATCTTAAAGTAAAAAAGAGAAGACTAAATTAGGCAAGAAAAATCATATCATTTAATAAATAATCCGAATTCTCTAGAAAATGTAGAAAATAGCCTTAAGTTCAGAAAAATCTGAAAAATATATGTTGCAATCGAAAGATCGCCATTTCAACTGAAAAGTAAGAGTAGACAAAATTAAGCAAATAAATCAATCATTTGATAAAAAGATACTAATCTTCCATAAAAGTAGAAATAGGCCCGAGATCAGAAAAATCAGCAACAGTGTCCGTTGGTACAGGGAGATCGCCATCTTTAACTGAAAAATAAGAGAAGACAAAATTAGGATATAAAAATCATATTATTTAATAAAAAGATCTATATCCTATTAAAATGTAAAAATACCCTCGATCTCAGAAAATTTTGCAAAAATGTCTGTTGGAACTAGGAGGTCGCCATCTTCAACTGAAAAATAAGAGTAGGAAAAATTAGGCTGTAAAATAATATATTTCAATACAAAAGATCCAAATCTTCCAGAAAATTAGGAAAAATACGCAAAAATGTCCGTTGGAATTGGGAGATCGTCATCTTCAACTCAAAAATAAGAGAATAGAAAATTAGGCCAAGAATCCTATCATATAATAAAAAGATCAGTATCTTTTAGAAAATTTTGGAAATATCCCCGTACTCCGAAAAATCAGCAAAAAACATATCATTTAATAAAACATCCATATCTTCCAGAAAATGTAGAAAATAATCAGAGCTCAGAAAAATATGCAACAATATCCAATGGAACCGGGAGATCGCCATCAACAAATGAAAAATAAGAGAAGACAAAATTAGGATTTAATAATCATATCATTTAATATAAAGTTCCATATCATACAAAAATGTAAAATATAGCGCCGATCTCAGAAAATTCTGCAAAATGTCCGTTGGAACTAGGAGATCGTCGTCTTCAATTGAAAAAAGAAAGACAAAATTAGGCCAAAAAATCATATCATTTAATTAAAGGATACATATCTTGCAGAAAATGTAGAAAATAGTCCGGAGCTCGGAGAAGTCTGCAAAATGTCCATTGGAACCGGGAGATCGGCGTATTCAACTGAAAAATAAGAGAAGATAAAATTCGGCTATAAAGATCATATTGTTTAATATAAAGATTCATATCTTATAGAAAATGTAGAAAATAGCCCCGAACTTAGAAAATTTCGTAAAAAAGTAAGTTGGAACCGGGAGATTGCCTTCTTCAACCGAAAAAAGAAGAGAACAAAATTAGGCCAAAACCATCTCATTTAATAAAAATACATATCTTTCAGAAAATGTAGAAAATAAACTAGAGCCAAGAAAAATTAGTGAAAAAATTTTGTTGGAACCAGGAGATTGCCATTCTCAAATAAAAAATAAGTGATGGCAAAATTAGGCTATAAAAATCATATCATTTATAAAGATCCATATCTTACAGAAAATTTAGAAAATAGCTTGTAGCTCAAAAAATCTACAAAAATGTCTGTTGGAATCAAGAGGTCTCCATCTTCAACGAATAAATAAGAGAAGACCAAATTAAGTCAAAAAAATCATATTGAATGATCCATATCTTCCAGAAAATACAGAAATTAGCCCCGAGCTCATAAAAATTCGCGAAAGTTTCTGTTTGAATCTGGAGACGCCGTATTTAACTGAAAAATAAGAGAAGATCGATAAAAATTATATCATTTAATAAAAAGACCCATATCTTCCATAAAATTTAGAAAATAGCACTGACATCAGAAAAATCCGAAAAAATGTCTGTTGAACCGAGATATCGTCAAAATCAATAGCAAAATAAGAGAAGACAAAATTAGAACCTAAAAATCATATCATTTTATGCATGTACCCATAACTTCCATAAAATGTAGAAAATAGCACCAATCTTAAAAAAATCTGCAAAAATATCCGTTGGAACCGAGAGATCGCCATGTTTAACTTAAAAATAAGAGTAGACAAAATTAAGCTATAAAAATCATATCATTTAATATAAAGATCCATATCTTACAGAAAATATAGAAAATATCCCGAAGTTCATAAAAATCCGCAAAAAGGTCCATTAGACCCGAGAGATCGTTATCTTCAATGAAAAAATAAGTGAAGACAAAATTAAACCAAAAAATTATAGCATTTAATAAAATGATCCAAATATTCAATGAAATGCATAAAATAGCCCCGATCTCAGAAAAATCGGCAAAATGTCAATTGGAATAGTGAGATCTCCATCTTCAACTTAAAAGAGAAGACAAAATTAGGCCAACGATGATATCATTTAATAAAAAGATCCATATCATCCATAAGGTGGAAAAAGCCCGGAGCTCAGAAAAAGAAGCGAACTGTTAGTTGGAATTGGGAGATCGGAATTTTCGACTTAAAAATAAGAGAAAAAAAATTAGGACAAAACATCATATCATTTAGTACAAGTATTCATATCTTCCAAATAACGTAGAAAATAAGCCGGAGCTCGGAAAAATCCACAAAAATGTCCGATGGAACTTGGAGATCGTAATCTTCAACTAAAAAATAAGATAAGCGAAACTTTGGTTATAAAAATCATATCATTTAATAAAAAGCTCCATCTCGTTTAGAAATGTAAAAAATAGCCTTGAGCTCAGAAAAATCTGCAAAAAATATCTGTTGGAACGAGGAGATCGCCATCTTCAATTGAAAAATAAGAGAAGGCAAAATTAGGGTATGAAAATCACATCATTTAATAAAAAGATACAAGTCTTCGAGAAAATGTAGAAAATAGCACCGACTCAAAAAATCCGCAAAAAATATCGGTTGGAACCGAGAGATCGCACTCTTCAACTTAAAAATAAGAAAAGACAAAATTTGGTCAAATATTCATATCATTTAATAAATATATCCATATCTTCCAGAAAATGTAAAAAAATTGCTCCGTGCTCAGAAAAATCTGCCAAAATGTCCGTTGGAACCAGGAAATCGACATATTCAACTGAAAAATATGAGAAGACAAAATTAGGCCAAAAATCATATCGTTTACTATAAAGAAACATATCTTCCAAAAAATGTAGAAATATCGCCAAACTTAGAAAAATCCGCAAACATGTTCGTTGGAACCTGGAGATCGCCATCTTCAACTGGAAAATAAGAGAAGACAAAATTAGGCCAAAATATCATATCATTTAAAAACAACCATATCTTCCAAAATGTGGAAAATAGGCCGAAACTCTAAAAAATCTGCAAAAATGTCCGTTGGAACTGGGTGATCGACATCTTCAACTGGAATATAAGAGAAGACAAAAAGTAGGCCAAAATTCTTATCATTTAATAAAAAAATCGACATCTTCAACAGAAAATAAGAGAAGATAAATTTCAGGTAGAAAAATCACATCAATTAATAAAAAGATCCATATCTTTCATAAAATATAGAAAATAGCACCAATCTCAGAAAATGAAATATAAAAATCTTTTCAGTTGAAGATGGTGATATCTCGGTTACAACAGACATTTTTATAGATGAAGATTGCGACTTCTCGATTCAGAATTTTGTCTTCTCTCATACTTCAGTTGAAGACTGTGATTTTTATTAAAAATCCATATCTACAATAAAATGCAGAAAATAGCCTTGAGTTGAGGAAAATCCAGAAAAATTTCAGTTTGAATTGGGAGATCGTCATCTTCAATTGAAAAATAAGAGAAGACAAAATTAGGCTATAAAAATCATATCATTTAATAAAAAGATTTATATCCTTTATAAAATATAAAATTACACTCGAGCTCAAAAAATCGGCAAAAATGTCTGTTGGAACCGGGAGGTCGCCATCTTCATCTGAAAAATAAGAGGAGACTAAATTAGGCTGTAAAATAATATATTTCAATACAAAAGAAACATATCTTTCAGAAAATGTAGAAAATAGTCCCGAGCTCAGGAAAAATACGCAAAAATGTCATTGGAACCGTGAGATCGCCATCTTCAATTGAAAAATAAGAGAATGGAAAATTTGGCCAGAAATCATATCATCTAATAAAAAGATCAATATCTTTTAGAAAATTTTGGAATTAGCACCGAACTAAGAAAAATCAACAAAAATATCTTTTGGAACCAGGAGATCACCATCTTCAACTGAAAAATAAGAGAAGAGAAACTTAGGTTATAAAAATCATATCCTTTAATAAAACATCCATATCTTCCAGAAAATGAAGAAAATATTCCAAGCTCAAAAAAATCTGCAATAATATCTGATGGAACCGGGAGATCACCATCAACAAATGAAAATACGAGAAGACAAAATTAGAATTTAATAATCATATCATTTAATATAAAGTTCCATATCTTACAGAAAATGTAAAATATAGCGTCAAGCTTAGAAAAATCCGCAAAAAATGACCGTTGAAACCGGGAGATCGTCGTCTTCAACAGAAAGAAGGGAAGACAAAATTAGGCCAAAAAATCAAATCATTTAATAAAAGGATCCATATCTTCCAAAAAATGTAGAAAATAGTCCAGAGCTCGGAGAAGTCCACAAAATGTCCGTCAGAACCTGGAGATCGTCATATTCAACTGAAAAATAATAGAAGAAAAAATTAGGCGATAAAAATCATATCATTTGATATAAAGATCCATATCTTACAGACAATGTAGAAAATACCCCCGAGCTTAGAAAAATTCGCAAAAAAGTAAGTTGGAACCGGGAGATCGTCAACCTCAAATAAAAAATAAGTGATGACAAAATTAAGCTATAAAAATCATATCATTTATAAAGATCCATATCATACAGAAATGTAGAAAATAGCTCGTAGCTCAAAAATCTGCTAAAATGTACGTTGGAACCAGTAGGTCGCCATCTTCAACAAATAAATAAGAGAAGACCAAATTAAGACAAAAAAATCATATCAAACGATCCATATCTTCCAGAAAATGCAGAAAATAGGCCCGAGCTCATAAAACTTCACAAAAATTTCCATTTGAACCGGGAGACGCCATCTTCAATTGAAAAACAAGAGAAGAAAAACTTCAACGATAACAATCATATCATTTAACAAAAAGATCTATATCTTTCATAAAATTTAGAAAATAGCACAGAGCTAAAACAAATCTGAAAAAATGTCTGTTAGAACCGAGAGATTACCATCTGCAATAGAAAAATTAGAGAAGACAAAATCATATCATTTTATTTATATACCCATATCTTCCATAAAATGTCGAAAATAGCAGCAAACTCAAAACAAATCCGCAAAAATGTCCTTTGGAACTGGGAGATTGCCGTGTTTAACTAAAAAAATAAGAATAGACAAAATTATGCTATAAAAATCATATCATTTAATATCAAGATCCATATCTTATTGAAAATGTAGGAAATATCCCGGTGCTCATAAAAATCCGCAAAAAGGTCCGTTGTAACTGGGAGATCGCTATCTGCAACGAAAAAAATAAGAGAAGACAAAATTAAATCAAAAAATTATATCATTTAATAAAACGATCCATATCTTCCAGAAAAAGTAGAAAATATCCCCGAACTCAGAAAAATCGACAAAATGTCAGTTTGACTAGTGAGATCGACATCTTTAACTTAAAAATAAGAGAAGTAAAAATTAGGCCAAAGATGATATCATTTAATAAAAAGATTTATATCATCCAGAAAATGCAGAAAATAGCAACGAGTTCAGAAAAGTCGACAAAATGTCTGTGAGAATCGGGAGATCGGAATTTTTGAGTTAAAAAATAAGAGAAAACAAAATTAGGACAAAAATCATATCATTTAATACAAGTATTCATATCTTCCAGATAATGTAGAAAATAGGTCGGAGCTCAGAAAAATATGCAAAAAAGTCCGATGGAACTGGGAGATCGTCATCTTCAACTGAAAAATAAGATAAGCGAAACTTAGATTATAAAAATCATATCATTTAATAAAAAGCTCTATATCGTCCAGAAAATGTAGAAAATAGACTCGAGCTCAGAAAAATCCGCAAATATCTGTTGGAGACAGGATATCGCCATCTTCAATTGAAAAATAAGAGAAGACAAAATTAGGGTATGAAAATCATATCATTTAATATAAAGATACAAGTCTTCTAGAAAATGTAGAAAATAGCACCGAACTCAGTCCGCAAAAATATCGAGAGATTGCACTCTTCAACTTAGAAATAAGAGAAGACAAAATTAGGCCAAAAATCATATCATTTAATAAAACGATCCATATCTTCTAAAAAATTTTAAAAAATTACCCGGAGCTCAAAAAATCCGCGAAAATGTCCGTTGGAACCGTGAGATCGCCATCAACTGAAAACTAACAAAATTCAAAATTAGGCCAAATATTCATATCATTTAATAAAAAGATCCTTCCAAAAATGTAGAAAAAATGCTTCGAGTTCAGAAAAATCCAACAAAATGTCCGTTGGAACTGGGAAATCGACATATTCAACAGCAAAAATATGAGAAGACAAAAATTAGACCAAAAATCATATCGTTTAATAAAAAGAAACAATCTTCTAGAAAATGTAGAAATAGCCCAAACTCAGAAAAATACACAAAAATGTCTGTTGGAACCTGGAGATCGCCATCTCCAACTAGAAATTAAGAGAAGACAAAATTAGGCCAAAATATCATATCATTTAATAAAACAATCAATATCTTCAAAAAATGTGGAAAATATCTCGAAACTCAGAAACATTTGCAAAAATGTCCATTGGAACCCGGTGATCGCCATTTTCAAATGGAATATAAGAGAAGACAAATTAGGCCAAAAATCATATCATTTAATAAAAAGATCGACATCTTCAACAAAAAAATAAGAGAAAACAAATTTAGGCTTAAAAATCATATCAATTAATAAAAAGATACATATCTTTCATAAAATGTAGAAAATAGCACCAATCTCAGAAAATAATATAAAAAATATTTTCAGCTGAAGATGGCGATATCGATTACAACAGACATTTTTATATATGAATATGGCGAATTCCCGGTTCCGAATTTTGTCTTCTCTTATATTTCAGTTGAAGATGGCAATTTCCCGGTTCCAACGGACATTGTTTGGCCTAATTTTGTCTTCTCTGATATCATTTAATAAAACGATCCATATATTCCAGAAAATATGAACAATAGCCCGTAGCTCAGAAATATCTGCAAAAATGTCTGTAGGAATCGGGAGATCGCCAACTTCTAATGGAAAATAAGAGAAGAGAAAATTAGGCCAAAAATCATATCATTTAATAAAACCATCCATATCTTCCAGAAAATGTGGAAAACAGTCCGGAGCTCAAAAAATCTGCAAAAATGTCAGTTAGGACCGAAAGAAGGCCATTTTCAACTAAAATATAAGAGAAGACAAAATTAAGCCAAAAAATCAAATCATTTAATATAAAGATCGACATCTTCAACTGGAAAATAAAAGAAGACAAACTTAGGTTATAAAAATGTTATCATTTAATAAACACACATATCTTCCATAAATTGTAGAAAATATCCCGAAGCTCAGAAAAATCTTCAAATTTGTCTATTTGAACCGGGAGATCGCCATCTTCAACTTAAAAATAATAGAAGACAAACGTAAACTATAAAAATCATATCATTTAATAAAAAGATCCTTATCTATTATACATTTGAGAGCATTTGTTAAATTTTGTCCTACGTGGACATGTTTGTCCTACGTAGGCAAACAACAGATGACTGGGACAAACACAAGTTGCTGACTACGATAAGTTTGGGGAAAAGCTTTGGGAAGGGGTAAATTTGAAACTTGAAATTTGGTTTGAAAACATAAAAATTTGAAATTTGCACATGAGAACAAAACTTTGGGGGGAGATTCAGTTGACCCAAACTTTGGGGACCCCTCTCTCTCACTTTCTCCCCTGCCCCTAAAAACCCCGTGGCTGCATACAATGAATGTCATCAGATCTCTCTCTCTCTCTCTCTCTCTCTCTCTCTCTCTCTCTCTCTCTCTCTCTCTCTCTCTCTCTCTCTCTCTCTCTCTCTCTCTCTCTCTCGGCCCCTGCCCCCAAAAACCCCCACCCCTAACAACAAGAAAATTAGAAGCATGATGAAGTCAATCCCCGAGCTCTCACGTACAGTGAATGTTGTCATGGGCTGATGCTCGAGGGATGGTTCTTGATATTGATCCTTTTTAATTATTTGATTGATGTTGCAATTTAATTTATTTGGTTGATGCGACTTCAGATTCTGAATTGTGTTATATCTCTTGATTCATGATTTGTCCTCAGATCCAGATCCCGATGCTGCAACCAAAGACTGGGAAGAGAAAGAAGAAATCACTCCCTGTTAACAAGGACATGTACATCAGTAAGTGTTTCTTTGGGGACTTAGTTAGTCTACTTAGTCCGTCTGCTTTCAATTATTATTGTCCGCAGGAATCCCAAGTGATGTGTAAGGATTTAGTTACGAGGCCAATGCCATTAGATGTGGTCAAGACTCAGTTGCAATGTATCTCGCTCGATCTCTATTTCCCTCTCCAGCGCACGCCATTATTATTTGCAAGTATAAAATTCTATCATTTTTCGTCAATTGTTTTTGTAATTTTTGTTATTTTGTGGGGCTCTATTTCTTACAATTTCTCTTGCAATTTCTTTCGATTGAGATAATATTTTATTTTCGTTTTTCCCTCATGAAAATTTAATGTTCTTTGTGCATGATTAGGGCTTTTCTTTTAACAGATCTCTGCACAGTTATCGTTAATTAGGGGTAAGAATTTGATTTTGACTTATTAAAGTTTTAAGGTGTTTACTATTAATTATCTTGAATTTTTACTACACATCAGATTGATTGGCGTATGTTCGATTTGTGCCGGGAAATGAATTGGAGGGCGGTTTTATATTTTTTCTCTGTAACTGTAAATGTGGTGAACTCATAAATGTGTTAAATCCTCAGCATTCTATGCAGCAATGGATTGTTTTTAGTGACTCATGGATGTCGATCTTCTTCCTTGATAAGGCTGCATCGACCTGGGCCTTGAATCTAGCAACTAGGTGTAAAGAGTAGATTCGGGTAGCATGGATTTGCTTCTTGGAGAGCTTCCTCTTCTTCCAACAGGCGTCAGTGTTGAGCTCATCTTCTGGTCTATATATTTCTTTTAAGGAGGACCTCAATAGCATTGAAGCTGGTTGGCATGTAATTTTATGATGAATGTTGATCACGTGGCATTTCCAATGTTAATTCTCTTTTGAAAAATTTGTTGAGAGTCTGAAATTTGAAACAAAGGCAATTTCCATATTTTATTTGTTGAAACCAAATATTGTATCTCTAGGAAAGTGCATGGCCAATGCTTTGAAGCTACTCAAAGTTGAATACGACATGCTTGGCTTCTGATTATTAGGAAATTTTAAAGCAGTTACTTACAACAATTTTCCATATAAGATCATGCTCAGTGTTGTTAATTCTTCTTAAGCCTGAATATGTCCTTTGAGTTTAATCCTTCGTAGTTTTTTGATGAGAATTTTTGGTGATGGCCGTAGGTTTCGAGCAATATCATTTAGCCTATTGTCACGCCCCGCTTCCCAAAAAATATGGAGGCGAAGCGTGAGAAGGTCCGATCAGACTTGAAGCTGCAAAGCTGCAAGTCCGATAAGCGTTAATCAACTTTAAATAGCAGGTCCTTGCAACGCGAACGAAACAAAGATAATAATAATGAAATGAGACAAAAGAGATATCTCAGAATATCCATAAAATAAGTTTCAACATCACAGAAAAAGCCACCAGGCTGAAAAGAAAAAGAGTCTAAAGGCCCACACATGGCCAACAAAAGTACAACGTACAAGGTAAATGTGCCACGCACCGACAACTATCAACAAACCTAAAACAAAAGAAAGCTCAGCAAGGTCACTAAGAATGGTCACCGGTAGCCACAAAACTCCTCCTGGACAGACTTGGGCTCAGGATCAGCGTCAGCAAAACATCACGTACTCAGCAACGGTCTCTGGCTCAAGGTCAAACATGTGACACCCAAAAGAGCAAGGGGCACATGTCAGCAAGTCTACAAGAGACTTGTGCAAGGAAACTGAAACTGAAAGTAAAACAGCCTAGCAGTTCTAGCATGATGCGATGACATGGCAGTTAAAGTATGAGTGCAGCAGGTAAGGAAAACAACAAGTAAACTAGCATGGCATGAGTGGCAAAACTATTATCATTTACAAGGATTTCTCTAGTCACGTTTTCATGTCATGTGCAGAGTTTACGCCTTACAGCTGAAATGGCTTACTTTCACACTGAGTGGCCGCTTAACTCCGCCCCAAACCCAGAGTTTACGCCTTACAGCTGCAGTTGCTGATCGGGCAGACTCCCAGCTGAGTGGCCGCTTAACTCTTACCCCTCCCACGTGTATCGAGCCAGGGCCTTACCCCCGAACGGGAATGCTCGCTTCTGGATCACGAGCCAGGAAGTGTTTTTCATGATGGCATAGGGGTGCACCTAGCCAGGACAAGCAAGTACAAGTATGTAGCGTGTGCTACGAATGCAACATTCAAGACATGGATGACATGGCATGGCAGGTAGCAAAGCGTACAGGTAAGGAAAGTAAACATGACAGTTTAGTATGCATGATCAACAAGTTAAAGAGTTGGATCTAGCTTCGTTGTCGAGCTAGATCAATTAAGGTGATGGATCTAGTTTTGTTGTCAAACTAGATCAAATAGGCGTTTAGCCAGCTATCATTTCACTAACTAGTCTCTTTTACGCTAAAAACAGGAAGTGGCCTAAAAACATGGCCCTACACAAGAGTTGGCAAGTTTCACTTGCCTGCAAGTACAACGTCTGAGAAACACCGTCCATCGAGTCCAAAGTCACAATTATCCTACGTGCACAAGTCCACCGGCCTAAAGTCCCTATTATTAATCTTGATTAGAGAATTTAAAACATTTAAAACACTTTAAAAACATCAATTTTAGTCTTGATTAACAGGCAATAGGTTGGGGGTCCTAAGGGTGCAAAGCGTTACCTCACACGACGCGAAAGCTACACTGGCGTCGGGTAGCGACGCCAGGGGTTGGAATAAAAGATCGCGCTCCAAGTCCAGATTCCAAAATAGATTCCTCGCTGGAAAGATCAGAGCAGCAACCGGAGCAACGAATCCAGATTCCAAAGCTAGCATGTGCGATGACGGGCTACGACGTATCGCAACGTCGTAAACGGCAAATCCACAGGGAGAAAACACCTAGGTGGGGCCCACAGTAGTTCTAGGGACCAATGGGGGCCCACGGTGGAAAGCGGTGCGAGAGTTGCGACGTTGCGATGAACGTCGCTCGGGCAGACACGCTTGGTGCGGGGGATTCTCTCGGCCAGACACATGCGACGGCTGTGCACAGCGCAGCGAGGTCGGGGCTCTCGGTCTGTGCGGAGCGGGCTCTCGGTCGGTGAGGGAGAACGGGCTGGTCGGGCTCTGTGCGGTGCGTTGCAACGTTGCAACGATGCGGCGAGAGTGGGCGTGAGCGGGGGTTTCTCTCGGTCGGTGCGGGAGGGAGCGGGGGTCGGTGCGAGCGATGTGGAGCGGGGGCTGCTGTGGGTGCGGGTGCGGTGCAGAGCGGAGAAGTCTCTCAGTCAGACCGAGAGATGTCCTCGGTCGGTGCGGGGGTTTGCGGAGCGGCGGTGCTGATGCGGAGATGCGGGGCGGCCTCTCGGTCGGTGCGGGGAATTTGGGGCCGTTTCCTCGGTCGGACACGGGGGGCAGCTGTCGCAACGTTGCGACGAATCGTCGCAAGTGGGTTTTTGGGTTTTGGAAGTGGCTGGGGTTATTTTCTTGCGAAAATAGGTCTTCCTAGGAGTTGTTTATATAGTGTAGAGGGGTTGACTTGGTCTAGGGCTAATCCTAATGGGATTAGAAGTTTAAAAATATTTAAAACTCAAATCTACCACTCCTTTTGAAGGTGAAAAACTACAGGGCTAAGCTTCAAAACGGATGCGCTAACGCGCTACAAAAAGAAAATGGCTGCGCTAATAGCAACTAAGAAAGCCGTTGCTTGTTCTTTCTTTCAGAACCTTGCGCTTAGCTTAATCCGTAGCTTGTTCGTCCTCGGGCGCGCTAGCGCACGTAGGCTAATCACGTAGGGATTAGGTGCGGCCAATATAGGGGCTAGGATTTGGCTCAAAAATTATTTAAAATGTTTTAAGCTTAAATAAATTTTATTTGGCCGAAAATTAATTTAAAACGTTGCTATTAAAAATATTTAAAGCTTTGTTAAAAATATAAAATAGGTCAAATGAGCTCCAAAAATTGTGAAATAAATACTGGGTGGTCGGGACGATGAGAGAAATGTAACTAAGAAGACAGATCTCAATTTCGACGTCAAACGACGAAACTAAAAATAGAAACGTTTCGCGTCAAAAGCGAAAATCACAACGTCTCTTCGAATAAGATTAAATCGTGGGAAAACGACCCGAGAAATGTCGTTCCAAATTAGTGCCACAATTAATACTCTCAGAGACGTTCACGACGGCATATCACACCAAAGTGTTCAAAAGCAAGCAAAGTCTTTAACGAACACGTGCACGGTCAACAGCACGTGCACGAAGAAGATACGATCGGAGAGCGACCGTTACATCATCCCCACCTTAGAATAAAGTCCGTCCTCGGACTTTCTAACATATCTAGTCGCTCTAGTACTACCCCAATCATATTACATTATAATTCAACCAGGTATAGTCATTACAAATGCTTATACATACACTAGGTAGTCAAACAATAATTCTGCTAACAGGTATATATTCATTCATGCACTTATTTCAATCAATCATATATATGCATACATCCCTTATATAACTACTACTTACCTAGCACAAAACAATAGTTCAGATATTCACATAAGATTAGTCTCAAACTAGCAAATACAATCATTGCTCTACGTATAGATAGCTACCTATGCACCAAACAAACATGGGTATACGACTCCCTAATATTTCCTAGTATACCTCCAACACCAAACACATCAACTCATGTAGTCACACCATACCATTATTAATTCAAGTTTTACTATATCTAATATACATTCACAACTACTATAGTTTCATAATATATAGTCATTCAAATGCATGCAAATAGTTCACCATATATTCACATCACATACGGTCATATAACTGTATTTACGACACGCCACATATACCATAGTCACCGATACCTATAACTAAGCACATACTTACCCGTGCATGGTGCACACCCACGCACGCTAAATTTTCATTCACGTATACCAATCGTATCATCATTTAACTAGCACATCTACACACCTAGTTTAGCTAGCACACAAATGTTCTCACAAGCAAGTCCTTAGTACCAATATATAGTTATAGTTTAGCTAGCACACAAATGTTCTCACAAGCAAGTACTATACCGCGAGACCAACACCTATAACTATATACTGGTACAGCGACCCACAATCATGTGCGTAACACAACCAGGCACAAACACTCCTATCCCTATACATACATCAAACATCGCTATATGCAAACTACAGACATACATAACAATACACTTAGAGTATACCCACTCAAGCTTGAGTGAGACTCAATACACAGATTAGAATATTCTATATACGTAACACGGTATCTTTACCTATACTAATACCACTCCGATATATATATACGTCTACCAATATAACCATATACATACCATAAGTCAATCACACTTAATATTTAGTCAGGTAATACTCACATAGTTCGATCACTCTATATACCATAATAATAATACAGACATCAGCACATGTATAATTATGATACACTCCCTAATACATGCGCATTCATCGTATAGTCACACACATGTAACATATATATTCACACCATAGCCTACTACCTATAATTAGTATACTAACACATCTACACATACATAATTAAGATGTGCAATAGTCGTGTATACCTTACGGTATGCACGCATACAACATCTCGTAAAAGCAAGCAATACCAATCAAAATTATAATCCTACTATCATATGTATATCCCCTATATACTCATGCAACAAAACATAACTACTTACGCCTAAGCACAATACATATTTACGTACGAGCATGCACTCATACGTACTAACAGATGGGTCACTTAATAGGCCTACTCACTTATTTATACGCCCACATATTATTATCACCCCTAACATGCACATAGCTTTACCAATCATTTTATTTCAACCATTACAAGTATCTCTAAATACATACACCCCATTAGAAATTTCCACACTAATTCTTATATACACAGGCATCCCTAGAATGGTGTAGCTAACCACACACAAATCTATAAATACTACCACACAAACAACTTCATAATATCACGAATAACTCCGAGTATATATATATATCACACAATAGGCAAACGTTAATATACTATGGGGGAGTACACTCATTCAAGCCCACACACTTAACTTAGGTGCATGCACCACGACAACATCGCAAAGGTCCAAGGGCCTACTAACAACTTAGAGTTGACACAGACATTGACGGGCATTAAAGCCTAAGCAATAGAGGAAGATTAGAGGTCGAAGCATGACGAGGGAGGGACCGATAAGCACGAGTTCAGATAGGACGAATACAAGGAGACAGCTTGGTTAGGTGAAACAGCGATTTACTTGTGAATGCTTAGGTAGAGGAAAGGGAGATGTAGTGATACTTTTATAGGATACAGAATAGGGTAAATAGCATAAGCTAAAATACGTGAAATTTGAAAACTGTTGTACTTCAAAAGTTGAAGTCCTCGTCTGTATAAAATATTTGGAGATCGATAAAACGAGTTGTTCAAAATAAGTTTGAGTCGAATATACATAATAAGAGAAAATGGTCTATTGGTTTATATAAAATCATTATAAAAGGAAGTAAATCCTTTACACGAATATTAAGGACGTGGTTTAGAAAATATTATACGTCAGTAATTTAATATAATGTTGGCAAAAGTTTTGAAAGTCAACGAATGAAATTAAGTAACTGAAGAATTTAAACTCCTGTTAAATGCTTTCAAAGTCTTTAAGCTGGGAAAAAATTTAAAACAATCAATATTGAAACTATTTTTTTTAGGAACCAGGATTTGCCCAAAAGAACTGATTTACATAAAGCTCTTATCATACGAGCACAACGAGCCTGGTACGGATATATAAAAATATTTGAAATTCTATTTAGTTTAGAAATTTTCTAAAAGCTTGTATGGTGGGCGGAAAGATAATAATAACTTAGTAGTAGAATTATAAAAATTGATAGTAAAGCTTTGAAACCAAATTATGGAGGGTCTAAATCAGGAGGTCGTTATGAAATAGTAATTTTAAAAAATCTGAAATAGGGAAAACGATGAGCATAGAATCGACTTGCTGAAAGCGGAAATTCCATGTGACTTGAAAAGTATATTAAAAGTAAGCGCGATGTGTCATTCGAAATGGCATAAATAAGAAAAGAAAATTATAAGTCGAATTGGACAAAATAAAGTACGATTCAGAATAAAATTAACATATGGAAGGAAAACGTATTTTCATAGGTACAAAAGTGTAGGCTGGGAAAATACCATAAGCTAGTATTCAAAATTTCGACAAAAGTTTTAAGAATTCAAGTCAACGAAGGAGTATGAAATATAAGATATATATATTAAAATTTGAACAAATTTAAACTTAGGGAAAGAGGAAATCGAAAAATACTTTCAGAAGATTCAAGATTTGTAACGAAGAGATTTGAAAATTGACGACGATCGTCATGAGGCGATCTCGTGAATCGAGGCAAGGAAATTGGTCAGATGATCATACATACATACGCCTAGGATATGAACCAGGAAAATCTACGGGGAAACTCCTACAGTCGACCAACCAAAGATTAAGAAACTAAGCGCTAAGACTTTCTAAGGGGCTAGAGGGTAATGAAATGCGTTCAGCTTAGTCCGAAATCGATGAACCCAAGTGAACGACTAACGAAATTCTAGAAGTCTAATATGGTTAGGGTTAGACAAGAACCACTAAGGTAACTCCTACGACGATTAAGTCGATTTCTAGAAGGGAGTCTAACTATCAATCAGAGGCCCCTAACTAGCAAGCACATGCGTCTAACTAAGTCTTCTTACCACTTAGTGACATAGGAAAATGACTAGACTCAGGGCTTATGACTTGGATGTTGCAATTTATTTAATGGACATTCTGTTATTATCGTTGTTCCGTAAATTCGCAATTGCAAGACTGGACCTGCATGGGCCACCAACAAAACCTGTCACGCCCCACTTCCCAAAAATATAGAGGCGAAGCGTGAGAAGGTCTGCTCAGACTTGAAGCTGCAAAGCTGTAAGTCCGATAAGCGTCAATCAACTTTAAATAGCAGGTCCTTGCAACGCGAACGAAACAAAGATAATAATAATGAAATGAGACAAAAGAGATATATCAGAATATCCATAAAATAAGTTTCAACATCATAGAAAAAGTCACCAGGTTGAAAAGAAAAAGAGTCTAAAGGCCCACACATGGCCAACAAAAGTACAACGTACAAGGTAAAGGTGCCACGCACCGACAACTATCAACAAACCTAAAACAAAAGAAAGCTCGGCAAGGTCACTAAGAATGGTCACCGGTAGCCACAAAACTCCTCCTGGACAGACTTGGGCTCAGGATCAGCGTCAGCAAAACGTCACGTACTCAGCAACGGTCTCTGGCTCAAGGTCTAACATGTGACACCCAAAAGAGCAAGGGGCACATGTCAGCAAGTCTACAAGAGACTTGTGCAAGGAAACTGAAACTGAAAGCAAAACAGCCTAGCAGTTCTAGCATGATGCGATGACATGGCAGTTAAAGTATGAGTGCAGCAGGTAAGGAAAACAACAAGTAAACTAGCATGGCATGAGTGGCAAAACTATTATCATTTACAAGGATTTCTCTAGTCACGTTTTCATGTCATGTGTAGAGTTTACGCCTTACAGCTGAAATGGCTAACTTTCACACTGAGTGGCCGCTTAACTCCGCCCCAAACCCAGAGTTTACGCCTTACAGCTGCAGTTGCTGATCGGGCAGACTCCCAGCTGAGTGGCCGCTTAACTCTTACCCCTCCCACGTGTATCGAGCCAGGGCCTTACCCCCGAACGGGAATGCTCGCTTCTGGATCACGAGCCAGGAAGTGTTTTTCATGATGACATAGGGGTGCACCTAGCCAGGACAAGCAAGTACAAGTATGTAGCGTGTGCTACGAATGCAACATTCAAGACAAGGATGACATGGCATGGCAGGTAGCAAAGCGTACAGGTAAGGAAAGTAAACATGACAGTTTAGTATGCATGATCAACAAGTTAAAGTGTTGGATCTAGCTTCGTTGTCAAGCTAGATCAATTAAGGTGACGGATCTAGTTTCGTTGTCAAACTACATCAAATAGGCGTCTACCCAGCTATCATTTCACTGACTAGTCTCTTTTACGCTAAAAATAGGAAGTGGCCTAAAAACATGGCCCTACACAAGAGTTGGCAAGTTTCACTTGCCTGCAAGTACAACGTCTGAGAAACACCGTCCATCGAGTCCAAAGTCACAATTATCCTACGTGCACAAGTCCACCGGCCTAAAGTACATATTATTAATCTTGATTAGAGAATTTAAAACATTTAAAACACTTTAAAAACATCAATTTTAGTTTTGATTAACATGCAATAGGTTGGGGTCCTAAGGGTGCAAAGCGTTACCTCACACGACGCGAAAGCTACACTGGCGTCGGGTAGCGATGCCAGGGGTTGGAATAAAAGATCTCGCTCCAAGTCCAAATTCCAAAATAGATTCCTCCCTGGAAATATCAGAGCAGCAACCGGAGCAACGAATCCAAATTCCAAAGCTAGCACGTGCGACGACGGGCTACGACGTATCGCAACGTCGTAAACGGCAAATCCACGGGGAGAAAACACTTAGGTGGGGCCCACAGTAGTTCTAGGGACCAATGGGGGCCCACGGTGGCAAGCGGTGCGAGAGTTGCGACGTTGCGACCAACGTTGCTTGGTCAGACACGCTTGGTGCGGGGGATTCTCTCGGCCAGACACATGCGGCGGCTGTGCACAGCGCAGCGGGGTCGGGGCTCTCGGTCGGTGTGGAGCGGGCTCTCGGTCGGTGCGGGAGAACGGGCCGGTCGGGCGCTGTGCGGTGCGTTGCAACGCTGCAACATTGCAACGATGCGGCGAGAGCGGGCGTGAGCGGGGGTTTCTCTCGGTCGGTGCGGGCGTGAGCGGGGGTCAGTGCGAGCGATGCGGAGTGGGGGCTGCTGTGGGTGCGGGTGCGGTGCGGAGCGGAGAAGTCTCCCGGTCAGACAGAGAGATGTCCTCGGTCGGTGCACGGGGGTTTGCGGAGTGGCGGTGCAGATGCGGAGATGTGGGGCGGCCTCTCGGTCGGTGCGGGGAATTTGGGGCCGTTTCCTCGGTCGGACACGGGGGCGGCTATCGCAACGTTGCGACGAATCATCGCAAGTGGGTTTTTGGGTTTTTGAAGCGGCTAGGGTTAGTTTCTTGCGAAAATAGGTCTTTCTATGAGTTGTTTATATAGTGTAGAGGGGTTGACTTGGTCTAGGGCTAATCCTAATGGGATTAGAAGTTTAAAAATATTTAAAATTCAAATCGACCACTCCTAATTGCGTAGGGATTAGGTGCGGCCAAGATAGGGGCTAGGATTTGGCTCAAAAATTATTTAAAATATTTTAAGCTTAAATAAATTTTATTTGGCCGAAAATTAATTTAAAACGTTGCTATTAAAAATATTTAAAGCTTTGTTAAAAATATAAAATAGGTCAAATGAGCTCCAAAAATTGTGAAATAAATACTGGGTGGTCGGGACGACGAGAGAAAGGTAACTAAGAGACGGATCTCAATTTCGACGTCGAACGATGAAACTAAAAATAGAAACATCTCGCGTCAAAAGCGAAAATCACAACGTCTCTTCGAATAAGATTAAATCGTGGGAAAACGACCCGAGAAATGTCGTTCCAAATTAGTGCCACAATTTAATACTCTCAGAGACGTTCACGATGGCATATCACACCAAAGTGTTCAAAAGCAAGCAAAGTCTAAAACGAACACGTGCACGGTCAACAGCACGTGCACGAAGAAGATACGATCGGAGGGCGACCGTTACACCTATTCTGCCATTGTTCTTTTAAGGGTCAAATGGAGCAACATACTTCTCAAGAGGCCTTCTCAAAAGAATTTAGGAAGCATCTATGTGGAATTACACAGAGGCTGCATGAACATCATGTCATCGTTGCACACAATAAAAACACCTTCAATGGCAGTGGCATCAGGAGATTACTCTCTTAACAAACTTGAATTAGATAAGGCAAGGTTAGAAGAAACTCTCTAACTCCTTCAATGACAGAGGCATCCAGAGATTATTCTCTAACAAATTTTAATTAGAACATACTGCCCTTCTTTATTGCTTAGTTTCATTTTAATTACAAATGGTTTCAGTTATTACCAACCATTACACTTACTCATATGTATAGACTCCTTTGAAGATCCATATATAAATAGATAATTGCGGGGAAAAAGAGAATTAATGCATGACCAGGAAAAATCTAAAATAAACTTAAATCCACTATATGGTTGGCATTTTGGTAAATTATTTTGAAGGTGCATTGATTTTAGTAAGTTCTTTTGCTGGTTGGTAGGTTCTTTTGAGATTCTTATGAGAGTAAGAGTAAGATAAAATTTGATATCAAGGATTGAAGAGGACATGAAAAAATCTATAGCTAATTATTCCATTTGATCAAAACAATTTCATATCAATTTCATGAAAATACCTCAATTGATCTTGATCTTGATCTTGATCACGAATTTTCTTTGGGGAATGAGTCTTAGTGGGTCACTGAATATACACACACCACCATGGAGAAGCGATCGAAGAAGAGGCTGAGGTTGGCATGTGACAACCTCCTCTCCCAACCCCTAAAGGTCATTTTTTCGGTTTCCCTATTTCATTTTAGTGTAAATTTTGTGTTTTATGATGTTAATTTTGCTTTAATGAATTAGTTTTCTTGTTTTGGCAAGGAACTTATATATAATGCATCTCTTTATAAATTAATCTTTATTAAAAAGAAAACTAGAAAATGTGAAGCTCAACTATTTTGAAGGGCATTTTGGATCTCATTGCGCCGATCAAACCCTGAAAAAAATAATTACAAATTGTTTACCGAGATCCAGAGCAAATTGAATATAGCCTCACATTCTTTTGTTGACACATTAGGCTTTTTTGTTTTTTCTTTCTCCAAGATCTATCCCTTTCCTTAGATTCATTGATTTTTTTGATGCTAATTCAAATACCCAGATCATAGTTTGGGTTAATTAGCTTGAAAAGGTTTGCAATTGGGTCATTACTGCATTTGGGCAGCTCCCTGCACTTGAGGTTAGTTTACTTTATTTCAAAATTTGTTGTTTTAGTAGATTTTTGGGGTGCTTGGGAAAATGGTGAGATCTGAGAAAGGTTTTTAGTAATGTGAAAGCTCATTGATATTTTACCATGCAAGTGATTTTAGTAGTTCCCATGAGTGAGATCAGCTGCTGTATAAGGATCATTTTTAACCTATTTTTAAAATTTTTACAGGATATCGACAGTTGGAAAGTGATATTTAGGATCTTGCTTATCCCGATAAAATAGGCATTTTATTATGCTAATGATGCATTTGGATCTTCTTATATGCTCTAGGGAGTCCTGTGCTTGGGTATCTTGATGCCCATATCCTTATTGGTCCTTATGGGATGTATATCACCCTCCATGTTCATGGGATGAAGGCTATAGCTGAATTTGGAGTTGTATATTTGATGTTTAATATTGGTCTTGATGTATCATTTTTAACATGTTAATCTTTTTTAAATAGAACTTGATCTTAGCGGGCATACCTGACAGTTAATTTTTAAAACAAGATGTGAACTATATGATTCACACTTTACAACTTTCTATAGAGGCTATGCTCAATGAACACATATGCTTTGGGGGTAGGTTTCGCTTAGGTAAATATCCATGTTCTGTAACTTCAATGAAGAATTATATTTTCTTTATCATTTGGGTTAGTTTCGCTCAGGTACACTCCATGTTTTGTAACTTCAATGAAGAATTATATTTTCTTTTTCATTTAATGATTTTTTGATAACTTACTGGTTTTGGTGACAACAGTGGTTGTTTGCCTTGTTGCTTATATTGTTGCTGGTCTTTGAGGCCCGTAGCAATCGTCTTTGGTAATGGGGTGGACCGGTCTTCAATAGTTGGGTAGCAATCATCATTTTTTTTGTTAAAATAAGTACATACATCAAGAGTAAAGGAGTGTTTCTCTTTTATTTCTCATAATTTTCCTGATATATTGTTATTCTTGGAATTCTGCAAGTTATTCATTGTGATATGAAAATGTGTGTAATTTATATAGTCCACATTAAAGGGTTGGTTCTAGAGAATCATTGGAATTTGAATGATTTGACATTGGGAAGCCTCTTGGAAGGGGAAAGTTCGGACATGCTTATGTGGGTAGAGAAAAGAAGGTATTATCTTCAGCTAGGTATTGTGTATATATAGAAAGTTGTTTTCTTTTCCAAATATTCCATATTTTCTTTCTTAGTTGTAGTATTCTAATACTGGGTGAGAGAAAACAGTAAATAAATGGTGGGTGATTCAAGCAAGAGTAGGAGAAGTGGTTGCACCAGTACTATAGATTGTAGAGGTATAAGTACCAAAAAAGGAGGTAATGTTGGGTTTAAAGTTGTAGTTGCCGATGTGTCTTTCATTGTAACATAGTCCAGTGCCGCATTTAGAGAGAGATCAAGTAATTGGAGAAAGAGGAACAAGAACTCAAAGGAAACCTTTTCTATCTAGCTCAGGGAGAGACTTGAGAGGCTCAACTCTTATCCCACCAAGAAGATGCAAATCAAGAAGAATAGTTGTAGATAGTATCTTTAAACCATGTGTGAGTTCATTTCTATAGCGTCATTTTTTGCTGAGGGTTTTTCTATATATTTGACATTAAATTATTATTTTCAATGCAAGAAATTATTTAAATATTTCACGTTAAGTATCCATCCCAATGTTGAGCTGCCTATTATTTGACACAAGAATCAACATTTTAGTGCGTTCATATGTTATAAATACTGTTAATGAATTCTGTTTAGTAACATTACTCATTAAGTAGTGCTAATTCATTATGTTAATGAATTGTGTCTTACACCCAGATCGAAGTCAATATCTAAATGAAAATCAAGAGGTAATCAAGAAGTGAGAGACTACACATCTTTTGGAAGCTATAGACTATCTGAGTGTCTCAGACATTAAAGGTTCTTTTGCGGGGAGGAGGATATGCTGTATGAATTTTTTTGGCACTTCTTTTGTAAAGAATGTTTCATTGTAGTCTAATGGTGAAAAGCCATTTTTGGGGAATGTATATGGAAGTTAAAAATGATAATTAAATTAATGTCTTACTATGAAAAGTAATGATGAATAGTGATTTTGGATTATGCATAAGAAAGTTTATGAATAATGAAAGGCAGCATGTAAGCAAGTTTAACTCGCTTTTTGGGATGTTTTATCTGTATATATGAATCTAAATGTTTCCATACTGTTGTTATGCACGTGTTATAATTCAAGTACACTTCATATAAGATTCATATATGCTTTTTTATTACTATATCATATTTTTGTTGCTTCAATATTCACTTGGTTGTAGAACTGCAAACTAAAATAAAGTGGCATGCAAGTAGTTTTTCAATAGAGTTGGGAGTCTGATTCGTCTGATTGCAACTATTTAACAGATGAGGGGGTCTAGATGAAACTCGATGATATATAAAGGGGGTCTCAACACCAGTGTTATTGATGCTATTTTTGATATTAAGAACATACTATTGCTGTTGCATATTGCTTTATGTTATTCGAAACATGTATACTGTTGCTATTGTATAGTCAATATCTCTTATATAGTATAGTCAATATCTACTATACAAGTAAGTGATGTTTTAAAATGGATTTGTTGACTAGGACAAAGGGTTGGGTAGAAATACGGTTAAGATTTAATCAAAAGAAATGAATGGTTATGATGAGAGTTTGTGAAAATTTTGGGAGAAAACCTTAACATTTTGGTGAAACTAAATTTTGGAAGACCGAAAATTTTTAATTTTCGAAGAATTAAATCTAGAATGTAATTTTAACTTTTAGGGGGGGACTAAAGAGACTAAATGTTGGGAAAATTAAATTCTCTGAGTGAACTAAATTTTAATTTAAAATTTTGGGGAGAACTAAATTTGGTTATGAACTAAAAATTTAAATTTTGGGAGGAACTAAATCTATAAGGAATTAAATTTTGGGGGAACTAAAATTTTAGGGGTAAACTAAATTCTCTCGGTGAACTAAATTTTAGTGCAAATGTGGATTTAATTTTTAGTTGGGGTTTTTTTGAAGATGACTGCATATTGTTTTGGCGGATTTCGAAGGGGTTGAAATTTGAGTGTACGATATTCTAAATTAGGTTGTAAATATTTTTTTCGGTGGGGGGGGAGATTTTGAATGAGTTGAAATTTTTCAGGGGGAGATTTTGAATACCACGTGACCTAAGGACACGAATCATGGCTATCTTTTGATTGTACAATTAAGGGATGTTTTTGGATATGTTGCTGACTAGGAGAAAAGGGTGGATAAAAAGACGATTGGGATTTGATCTTGACAAATCAATGTGTAGGATGAGAGTTTGTTAAACTTTTAGGGGAAAAACCCTAAAATTTGGCAAGAAACTAAATTTGGATGGAACTAATTTTGGGGGAATTAAATTTAAATTCTCTATGAGAACTAATTTTTGGGAGAAATAAAAATTTTGCGGTATTATATAAAAATTATTGTGCTTTAATTATTGTTGTTTATTTAAATTTCGGGGATTCAATATTTTGAGGGGGGAGTATTTTAAACGAACTGTGCCCTTAGGGCATGGGTTATGACTAGTCTTCTATAAAATAAAGAAAATAGCACAGAGCTCAGAAAATCCACAAAAATGTCCGTTAGAACCTGTAGATCGGTATGTTCAACTGAAAAAAGAGGAAAAAATTAGGCAATAAAAAGCATATCATTTAATAAAAAGATTCTTATTTTCCATAAAATATAGAAAATATCCCCGAGCTCAGAAAATACACAAAAATATCCGTTGGAAACTGGACAGCGCAAAATTTAACGAAATTCAGAGAAGACAAAATTAGGTCAAAATATCATATCATTTAATAAAACAATTGATATCTTCCAGATAATACTGAAAATAGCCCAGAGCTAAGAAAAATCCTCAAAATATCTGTGGAAACCGGGAGATTGCCATCATCAACGAAAAATCTAAGAAAGGACAAAATTATACCAAAAAACATAGCATTTAATAAAACGATCGTTATCTTCCAGAAAATAGCCCCGAGGTCAGAAAAATACGCAAAAATTTCTGTTGGAACCGGAAAACCAAAATCTTCAAGTGAGAAATAAGAGAAGACAAACGTAGGGTAGAAAAATCATATCATTTAATAAAAATCCATTTCTACAATAAAATGTAGAAAATAGCCTCGAGATCAGAAAAATCTGCAAAAATTTTTGTTTGAACTGGGAGATCGCCATTTTCAATTAAAAAATATGAGAAGATAAAATTAGGTTATAAAAATCATATCATTTAATCAAGCTCAGAAAAGCTACAAAAATGTCTATTTGAACCGGGAGGTCGCCATCTTTAACTAAAAAAGAAAAGAAACTTAGGTTATAAAAATCATATCATTTAAAAACATTCATATCTTCCAGAAAATGTAGAAAAATAATCCGAGCTCAGATAAATATGCAACAATATCTGATGGAACCGGGAGATCGTCATCAACTAATGAAAAATAAGAGAAGACAAAATTAAGATTTAAAAATCATATCATTTAATATAAAGTTCCATATCTTACAGAAAATGTAAAATATAGTGCCGAGCTTAGAAAATCGGCAAAAATGTCTGTTGGAACTGAGAGATCGTCGACTTTAACTGAAAGAAGGAAAGACAAAATTAGGCCAAAAATCATGTCATTTAATAAAAGGATTCATATCTTCCAGAAAATGTAGAAAATAGTCCGGAGCTTAGAGAAGTCCGCAAAATGTCCGTTGGAACCGAGAGATCGTCATATTCGGCTAAAAAGAGAAGATAAAATTAGGCTATAAAAATCATAGCAGTTAATATAAATATCCAAATCTTACAGAAAATGTAGAAAACCCCCCGAGCTTAGGAAAATTCGCAAAAAAGTATGTTGGAACTAGGAGATCGCCCTCTTCAACCGAAAAAAGAAGAGAACACAATTAGGCCAAAAGCCATGCCATTTAATAAAAAAATGCATATCTTTCAGAAAATGTAGAAAATAGACGCGAGCTCAGAAAAATCCGCAAAAAAGTCCGTTGGAACCGGGAGATCGTCATCCTCAAATAAAAAATAAGTGATGACAAAATTAAGCTATAAAAATCATATCATTTATAAAAATCCATATCTTACAAAAAAACGTAAAAAATAGCTCGTAGCTCAAAAAATCTGCAAAAATGTCTGTTGGAATCAAGAGGTCGCCATCTTCAACAAATAAATAAGAGAAAATCAAATTAGGCCAAGAAATCATATCAAACGATTCATATCTTCCAGAAAATGCAGAAAATAGCTCCGAGCTTATAAAAATTCGCAAAAATTTCCGTTTGAACCTGGAGACGCCATCTTCAACCGAAAAATAAGAGAAGATAAACTTAGACGATAAAATCATACCATTTAATAAAAAGATCTATATCTTTTATAAAATTTAGAAAGTAGCACCGAGCTTAGAAAAATCTGAAAAATGTCCGTTGAAACTGAGAGATCGCCATCTTCAATAGAAAAATAAGAGAAGACAAAATTAGAACCTAAAAATCTTATCATTATTTGTATATACCTATATCTTCCATATGATGTAGAAAATAGCACCAAACTCGCAAAAAATGTCCGTTGGAACCGGGAGATAGCCATGTTCAACTGAAAAAATAAGAGTAGACAAAATTATGATATAAAAATCATATCATTTAATACAAAGATCCATATCTTATAGAAAATGTAGAAAATAGCCCGGTGCTCATAAAAATCCGTAACAAAGTCCGTTGGAACCGGGAGATCGCAATCTTCAACGAAAAAAATAAGAGAAGAGAAAATTAAATCAAAAAATTAAATCATTTACTAAAATGATCTGTATCTTCCAGAAAAAGCAGAAAATAGCCCCGATCTCAAAAAATAGGCAAAATGCCAGTTGGAATGGTGGGATCCACATCTTCAACTTCAAAATAAGAGAAGACAAAATTAGGCAAAAGATGATATCATTTAATAAAAGATCCATATCATCCAAAAAAGAGAAAATTAGGACAAAAAATCATATCATTTAATACAAGTATTCATATCTTCCAGATAATGTTGAATATAGGCCGGAGCTCAGAAAATCTGCAAAAATGTCCGATGGAATCGAGAGATCGTCATCTTCAACTGAAAAATAAGATAAGCAAAACTTAGGTGATAAAAATCTTATCATCTAATAAAAAGCTCCATATCATCCAGAAAATGTAGAAAATAGCATCGAGCTTAGAAAAATCAATAAAAATATCTGTTGGAATGAGGATATCGCCATCTTCAATAGAAAAATAAGAGAAGACAAAATTAGGGTATGAAAATCCTATCATTAAATATAAAGATACAAGTCTTCTGGAAAATGCAGAAAATAGCACCGAACTCAGAAAAGTCCGTAAAAATATCTGTTGGAACCGGAAGATCTCATTCTTCAATTAAAAATAAGAGAAGACAAAATTAGGCCAAAAATCATATCATTTAATAAAACGATTCATGTCTTCTAGAAAATTTAAAAAATTTGCCCAGAGCTCAAAAAATCCACAAAAATATCTGTTGGAACTGGGAGATCGCCATCAACTGAAAACTAACAAAAGACAAAATTAGGCTAAATATTCATATTAATTAATAAAAAGATACATATCTTCCAAAAAATATAAAAAAATGCTCCAAGCTAAGAAAAATCCACCAAAATGTTTGTTGGAACCGGGAAATCGACATATTCAATTGAAAAATATGAGAAGACAAAATTATGTCGTTTAATAAAAAGAAACTTATCTTCCAAAAATGTAAAAATAGCCCCAAACTCAGAAAAATCTGCAAAAATGTTCGTTGGAACCTGGAGATCGCCATCTTTAACTGGAAAAATAAGAGAAGACAAAATTAGGCCAAAATATCATATCATTTAATAAAACAATCTATATCTTCCAAAAATGTGGAAATAGGCCGAAACTCAGAAAAATCCATAAAAATATCCGTTGGAACCGGGTGATCGCCATCTTCAACTGGAATATAAGAGAAGACATTAGTCCAAAAATCATATCTTTTAATAAAAAGATCGGCATCTTCAATAGAAAAATAAGAGAAGACAAATTTAGGCTAGAAAAATCATATCAATTAATAAAAAGATCCATATCTTTCATAAATGTAGAAAATAGCACCAATCTCAGAAAATAATATATATATATATATATTCAGTTGAAGATGGCAATTTCTTGGTTACAACAGACATTTTAATAGATGAAGATGGTGATTTCTTGGTTCTGAATTTTGTCTTCTCTTATATTTCAATTGAAGATGGTGATTTCGGGGTTCTTACAGACATTTTTTGGCCTAATTTTGTCTTCTTTGATATCATTTAATAAAACGATCCATATATTCTAGAAAATGTGAACAATAGCCCGCAGCTCAAAAATATATGTAAAAATGTCATTTGGAACCGGAAGATCGCCAACTTCTAATGGATCAAGAAAAAATTGGGCCAAAATCATATCATTTAATAAAACCATCCATATCTTCTAGAAAATGTGGAAAATAGCCCGGAGCTCAAAAAAATCCGCAAAAATGCCAGTTGGGCCCGAAAGAAGGCCATCTTCAACTGAAATATTAGAGAAGACAAAATTAGGCCAAAAAAATCAAATCATTCAGTATAAAGATCGCCATCGTCAACTGGAAAATAAGAAAAGACAAACTTAGGTTATAAAAATCATATCATTTAATAAAAAGATACATGTCTTCCATAAATTGTAGAAAATAGCCCGAAGCTCAGACAAATCTGCAAAATTATATATTGGAGCCGGGAGATCGCCACCTTCAACTTAAAAAATAATAGAAGATAAACTTAAGCTATTAAAATCATATCATTTAATAAAAAGATTCATATCTTCTATAAAATAAAGAAAATAGCACAGAGCTCATAAAATCTGCAAAAATATTCGTTAGAATCAGTAGATCGGTATGTTCAACTGAAATAAGAGGACAAAATTAGGCAATAAAAATCATATCATTTAATAAAAGGATTATTATTTACCATAAAATATAGAAAATATCCCCGAGCTCCGAAAATACTAAAAAATTTCCATCGAAAACGGGAGAGCACAAAATTTAACGAAATACAGAGAAGATAAAATTAGGCCAAAATATCATATTATTTAATAAAACGACTAATATCTTCCAGATAATATAGAAAATATCCTAGAGCTAAGAAAATCCTCAAAAGTATCCTTGGAAACTGGGAGATCACAATCATCAACGAAAAATCTAAGACTGGACAAAATTAGACAAAAATTCTTAGCATTTAATAAAACAATCGTTATCTTCCAGAAAATATAGAAAATAGCCCCGAGGTCAGGAAAATCCGCAACAATTTCTGTTGGAACTGGGAAATCGGAATCTACGTATGAAAAATAACAGAAGACAAAGGTAGGCTATAAAAACATATCATTTAATAAAAAATCCATATCTACAATAAATGTAGAAAATATACCCGAGTTCAGAAAAATCCGCAAAAATTTCCATTTGAACTAGGAGAACGCCATTTTCATTTGAAAAATAAGAGAAGACTAAATTCGGCTATAAAAATCATATCATTTAATAAAAAGATCCATATCCTTAGAAAATGTAAAAATACACTCGAGCTCAAAAAAATCTTCAAAAAATGCTCGGAAGGTCGCCATCTTCAACTGAAAAATAAGAGGAGACAAAATTAGCTTGTAAAATAATATATTTCAATACAAAAGATCCATATCTTTTAGAAAACGCAGAAAATAGTCCTGAGCTCAGGAAAAATATGCAAAAACGTCTGTTGGAACCGGGAGATCGCCATCTTTAACTGGAAAATAAGAGGATAGAAAATTAGGTCAAAAATCATATCATTTAATAAAAAGATCAATATCATTTAAAAAAAAATTTGGAAATAGCCCCAAACTCAGAAAAATCAGCAACAATATCCATTGGAACTGGGAGATTGCCATCTTCAACGGAAAATAAGAGAAGAGAAACTTAGGTTATAAAAATCATATCATTTAATAAAACATACATATCTTCCAGAAAATGTAGAAAATAATCCGAGCTCAGAAAAATCTGCTACAATGTTCGATGGAACCAGGAGATCGCCATCAATAAATGAAAAATAAAATAAGACAAAATTAGGATTTAAAAATCATATCATTTAATATAAAGTTCCATATCTTATAGAAAATGTAAAATATAGCATCGAGCTCAGAAAAATCTGCAAAAATGTCTGTTGGAACAGGGAGATCGTCATCTTCAACGGAAAAAAGAAAGACAAAATTCGGAAAAAAATTATATTATTTAATAAAAGGATACATATCTTCCAGAAAATGTAGAAAATAGTCCTGAGCTCAGAGAAGTCCGCAAAATGTCCCTTGGAACCGGGAGATCGTCATATTCAACTGAAAAAAGAGAAGATAAAATTAGGCTATAAAAAGCATACCATTTAATATAAACATCCATATTTTACAGAAAATGTAGAAAATATCCACAAGCTTAGAAAAATTCGCAAAATAGTAAGTTGGAACTGGGAGATCGCCTTCTTTAACCGAAAAAAGTAGAGAACAAAATTAGGCCAAGAATCGTATCATTTAATAAAAATACATTCTTTCAGAAAATGTAGAAAATAGGCTTGAGCTCAGAAAAATCAGCAAAAATTTCCGCTTGAATCGGGAGATCGCCATCATCAATTGAAAAATAAAAGAAGAGAATATTAGGCTAGAAAAATCACATCATTTAATAAAAAGGTCCATATCTTATAAAAATGTAGAACATAGTCCCGAGCTCAAAAATATCGGCCAAAATGTTCGTTGCTACCGGGATATCACCATCTTCAAGAAAAAATATGAGAAGACAAAATTAGGCTACAAAAATCATATAATGTTATAAAAAGATTCAAATCTTCTAGAAAATGTAGAAAATAATATCGAGCTTATAAAAATCCGCAAAAATATTTATTGGAACCAGGAGATCGTAATCTTCAACTGGAAAAGTAAGAGAAGACAAAATCAGGCCAAAATATCATATCATTTAATAAAACAATCCATATCTTTCAAACTGTGGAAAATAGACTGGAGCTCAGAAAAATCTGCAAAAATGTCTGTTGGTACCGGATGATCGCTAGCTTCGACTGGAATATAAGAGAAGACAAAATTAGGCCAAAAATCGTATCATTTAATAAAAAGATCTCCAACTTCAACTTGGAAAATAAGAGAAGACAAATTTAGGCTAGAAAAATCATATCAATTTATAAAAAGATCAATATCTTTCATAAAACACATAAAAGAGCACCAAGATCTGAAAACGATATATAAAATCTTTTAAGTTGAAGCTGGCAAGATCCCGGTTACAACAGACATTTTCAAAAATGCAGATGGCGATTTCCCGGTTCCGAATTTTGTCTTCCCTTATATTTTAGTTGAAGATGGCGATTTCCCGGTTCCAACAGACATTTTTGGCCTAATTTTGTCTTCTCTGATATCATTTAGGATAACGATCCATGTATTCCAGAAAATATGGAAAATATCCTGGAGCTCAGAAATATTCACAAAGATGTCCGCTGGAACCAGGAAATTTTCAACTTCAACTCAAAAGTAAGAGAAGACAAAATTAGGCCAAAAAATCGTTTCATTTAATAAAACGTTCCATATCTTCCATAAAATGTGGAAAATAGCACGGAGCTCAGAAAAATCTGCAAATATTTCTTTTGGGACCGAGAGAATGCCATCTTCAACTGAAATATAAGAGAAGACAAAATTAGGCCAAAAATCATATCATTCAATAAAAGATCGCCACGATACTGAAAAATAAAAGAAAACAGATTTAGGTTATAAAAAACATATCATTTAATAAAAAGATCCATATCATTCATAAAATGTAGAAAATAGCCATGAGCTCAAAAAAATCTGCAAAAATGTCTGTTGGAACCAGGAGATTGTCATCTTTAACTTAAAAATAATAGAAGACAATCTTAAGATATAGTGATGCATCTCTACAGCATCAGCAATATTAGGATTAAGGCCACAAAAGAAACGAGCCATTGTTGCTTCTCTGTCCTTCATCACATTTGCTCGAATCTTGGCAATCTCCATCTCTTTGTGATACTCATCTACACTCTTATTGAGTTGTGGCAAGAAACGAGCCTTGATTGAGTCATTGCAGTTTTTGATGGAGTTCCCTATGGTAATAAGATGGAATAAAACTCCTTCTCATGGTTGATTTCATTTCCGTCCAAGTACTAATGGGTCGTTCTCGATATCATTCGTTTTCCTTTTGCACCTGATCCCACCAATAAGAGCATAATCAGTAAACTTAAGAGCTGCAAGTTTCACCTTGTTACCTTCAGAGTAGTCATGGCATGAGAAAATTTGCTCAACATGCATTTTCCACTCCAAATACGCATCAGTATCATGTTTGCCTTGAAAAGAAGGTAATTTGATTTTAATTCCACCAATGTTGTCTCCTCGATTTCTATATCTTCTTTGTTCATCACGGTGAAATCTCCTTCTTCTTGGTCGGTGATCTTCAAATTCATCCCCATCAACTTGGCTCTCCGTATCTCCATGAGGTTGTTCATAATTGTTTGGAGGATTTTGTTGTGTAGAAGCTTGATTCTTCATTTAATCGAATCGTTCATGGATTTTTTCTAGCTTTCTATCAAACAATCTCTCAAGATGGCTCACTAATGCTTGCATTTGAAAAGATGATTCTCCATGTTGTGTAGTATCTTCTTGGTTTCTTGCCATGTTAGTGAAAGAAAACATATACTCTTGATAATCTCACCAACTCATAATTCCCTCAGAATCTGTCCTTAGCTCGTATGCAACCCAAATCATTGTTGAGTAATCCAATGATGCAAATTACTCACTTCACCCAAGTATGTAGTGGTGGTTGGTAAAATTATGAATAATGGATGGGTTTAGGCCTAAAGTAGGATTAGGTCTAGAGTAGAAATTCAATGAAAAGAAGGGAATTACTTAGTAGTGCAAGACAAAAATGCAACAATATGAGCTATGAAATTTGTAAGATAACAGAATGTAAGAACTGAATTGAGCACCACTGTTTGTTTTTCTTTCTCGGTTTTTTCCAACCTTTACTTTTTTTGCTTGTGTTTTTTTCAGCTTTTTTCTTTTACTTTTGCTTTTTTTTTTGCTTTTTGGGTGCTTTACGCGTACAAACTAAAATAAACAGCAAACAAACAAAGGCTCTCATAATTTGAAAGATAAAACAAAATTCTTGCACATTAAGAATATAAATTAAGTGAAAGATTTTGGAAAGTTTCTTATTTTGGCAAAAACAAAGGAAAGGAAAGGATATGAAACAGAAATTTTTTGAAGCAATAAAATGATTGAAAGAAACCTACCGTGTCTACCTGGGGCTTTGATACCAAATGATGTGAAACTAGTGAGGTGGCCCAATCTTCACGGCGTAGGATGTTCAAGAACTCGAAAAAAGAAGGATATGATCATCACACTCCAGAATAAGTGAAAGAAAATAGGGAGTGATAAGCTCTAGATAAGGATGGTTCACTTACATGACAAATGCAAATATCCAACCAACATTGTAAAGAACATAACCTACTACGTAGACCACTTCCCCATCCACAAACACGAGTTTAACCAATCCACACATCAACACACTTGGGTTGAAGCACGAATTGTGGGCTTTTGCAGATTTGGATGACCAATCTTATAAGGAAGATTGACAAGGCAAGGTTCCACAAGAGCTAAAGAAGATAGAAGCTCACACAATATGAGAGAACACTCAAATTCTGAATTGATAATCTGATTGATGCATGTTACAAAGGATTACATGCTCTATTTATAGGTAGAGATTTGGAAACTAAAAAGACTCTTTAAAAGGCACTAATTAAAGACCACTAATGGCTCTTGATCTCCCTATGAATTCAGAGTTAATAGTATGACTCTTGATCTCCCCTTTAATTCAGAATTAATGGTATGACTCTTCATCTCCCCGTGAATTCAGAATTAATGGTAGCACATGACTCTTGATATTCCCCCATGAATTCTGAAGTTTGATTGCAAATGACTCTTCTTATTCTCCAAATAATTCAGAATTATCCAATCTTGGGCCTTAATTTTTTTGGGCTTGGATTAGAAATATTAAGGCCTGATTTACTTCTTTTTTAGTACATCTTTCTTGGGCTAGCAATGCTTCTATACTTGGGCTCCAATTGCATCTTGCATTCTTTTTACCTTCCTCGTGTCATTGGGCCTGCACTTAGAATTAGGTCTTCAGTTTGTAATTTGATGGAATGGTTCACATCAGTTGGTTTCACAGTCGCATGCCCATGGCACATGCGCCTGTGGATACCACATCAGTCGCATGTCCAAGCTTACCCAGAATTCTTACACATTGTTAACTTACGCACTTTGTCTCACAGCCGGCTGTAGAAGGTTTCTCAGTCGCCTGTCGGTTTTCAGGCGCCTAACCTTCATCAGTCGACTGTCCTACATGGTAAGTTACCGTTTGAATTCTCAGCTACCCTCTGGCACAGTGCAGCAGGCCACTGTCTGTTCTTCATCAATCACATGTCCTGGCTGTAAAATCAATCTGTTGGGAATTTCCACACAGATTTCAAAGGGGGGTTTGGGTATTCTATTTGAGGGTTTTATAGAACCTATAAAAGGGTCTCCAAGTGTTTCATTGTAGGCTTCTTGGAATCCTTAAGAATTCATTGATCTCATCTCTAAACTCTTAAGCTCTCAATTCTGTCTAAGCCTTAGAATCTCATTCTCTCTTGCTCTCCAATCTAGAATCAAAGTTGATATCATTTAGGCATTTGGTGGTGACAAGAGAAAGGGCTTCACTCTCTTCTTGGAAGAGATCAACACTCACATCACTTTGCTCCTTCAAGTTTTCCTTCAATCATATGTGATTTGTAAGTTTTTAATTTCAAATTTCATAACTCTCGTTATTTGTGAGAGTGCTTTGCTTGATCCCAAGTTATAGGATTCAAGGACATCAATTGTGTATTGATTACACTTATAGAGTTTCTACAAGTGGGTTGAAAGAAAACCTCAAGTTAGGGTTCTAACTTGAGTATCCGGGTGGTATCCCGAGGAGAAAGGACGTAGGATTATCGGAAACAAGTCGGATTTGACTTGGGTAATCCAAAGCCTTGAAACATCCTTGTGTTTGCATATCTAATTTGATGTTTCATTTTATTCCACATCATTGTTGGATTAGGATTTTAATTAGATGTAATTTCTTAGTTAATTTTATAAACATTATTCAATCCCTTTCTAGTGTTTTCCACATAGCCAGGGTCCTTACACTGAGGCTGCCAGAAATTGAAAAATTCTTCAACACAACTATCCAGAGCAACCGAGGGGTTATCCCAATCAAAGTCTCTTGGGAGATCATGGAAACTACCTTTTCTTCACACAGAAACCACAGACGCTCCTCATTTGGCCTCACATTTCCCCATAATGCCTGTGAAATCTGTGAGAGTCCCAGAAATCGTTAACTGTGGCAATTTCTTGTGTATTGAAACCATGAGTGGATTCTTATCGATTTCCTACAGAAAGCGATCGTGATGCACTATCGATGTCGTAGGAGCCAAGAATTCTGTCGTTTGAGGCCCGGGTTGGCCAATTTTTGCCATTTGTGTAAGCTAAGGTTGCCAGAAATAGAAAAATTCTTCAACCCTGCAATTCGAAGCAACATCGAGGTTATCCCAATCAAAATATCATGCGAAATCGTGGAAACTACATCTGTTTCATAGAGAAACCATGGACGCTCCTTATTTGGCATCTTATTTTCACATAACACCCACAAAATCCGTGCGAGTCGTAAAAATCATTTATGTAAGAACCGTCTACCTTGCAATACTAAACAACATACACTAGAGGGGAGGTGAATAGTGTAATGGCAATAATTGTGCAATTAAAAATAAACTAGCAAATACGGAATTATAAATGAAAAAGGAGATTAATGAACACAAATAAGCAAACATAACACAAAGGATTTATCCTGGTTCCCCAAAGTTGGGTACATCCAGCCACACCCCAATATCCACCATAATCCTACACAAGTTAATGAATACAACTCCCTACACGAGGGACACCCCACACAAGGAATTTGCCCAACACAAGGACTCACACAAACCCTACACATGGGTTAGTCCTACATGAGGACTCAACCTTCCACAAAGGGAGAAGCTAACTCTCACAAAGAGAATTAGGGTTTCACTCAAAAAGATGAAACGAAATAACACTTAACTATGCCTTGAAATGATCTTACCAAAGTGTAGATGAAGGCATGCACGTCTAAAAGCCAAGTGCTTGAGATGAGGCTTTGATTGAACTTGTTGACCTTTCTCTCTTCTAGGAATGAACCCTAACACTTCTCAATTGAGTGTAAGAATGAAGAGAAGAAAGATGTTCACCAAGAAAGGAATGGATTGAAATCCGTTGTAGAAATTCCCTAAAGCTTAGATGCTATAGCATACGAATGAAGCTCTAATGAAGGGAATGAAGGAGCAGAGGCTTAATGAAAAGATTATATGATCTTCAAAGTTTTCCAAGAGTTCTAAATGAACTAAGCACTCTCCTATATATAGGGATCCAAAACAGCCCAAGAAAAGCCAAGAATCCAAGCCAAAAGACCAAAAAATAAGAACCACAATGGCTATAAATGGGCAAAAGCACTACCGGACAGGTGCCTGATGAAGTTCTAATAGGCCCCTGTGCAGCTAAAAATCAGCAGGCTGAAATTCTGTATACATTTTCACTAAAACAGCTATATCTGCCACTACATATATAAGAACCGAGCAATTCAAGTTGGGTTGGAAAGCTGAGTAAGTTAGCTAACCAATGCAAGTGGTTTGGATGAAAAATCAAACTATAGAAAAACTGATTCAACTTTGAAGGCAGACTGATTTGAAAAATCAGAAATATCAGGCTAATTTTCAGGGAACAACTTCACTAAAATAGTCCTATCTGCCACTACAGATAGTGGAAATGAGTGATTCAAGTTGTGTTGGAAAGCTTAGGAAGTTAGCTAACTAGGTTTGGATGAAAAATTCAAACTACAGAAAAACTGGGCTCAGTTTGAAGGCAGACTGGTCTAAAAAGTCAGCAAGCAATCTACTCTCGAGTAAACAGGACATGTGCTTGTAGAAGGATGACCAGACCTCTGATGACCACATAGGTTCATGTACTTTCTACGTCAGGTCCCTGTCTTGCAACTAAAATTTCCACTAAGGTTTTGACCATATGAACCGATTGGGATGTGTTCTAGGTTGATCATATGGTTCACTAAGATGTTTATGATGCGTGCATGTGTGTATAACCATCTAATCAAGGCACTACAATAATCCTATGACTTAAATGAGAAAAGAGAGAAAGTAAATTACATGAATTACAATAGCTTCTCGTAGAGTCTAGACTTCAAGCTCTTGATGCATTGAGGTCCTAGCCACCATCATGCTCCAAGCATTGGATTCATTAGATGATCTCATGACTACATCCAAGCTTGAGCAATCCATCACTCTTGGAGGTCTTTAAGATCTTCATTGTATCATCCTCCAAGCTTTATGCTTTGTCTCATCAACATAAAATCATTAAGATAAACTGAGACTAACACATGAGGTTGATTAGCACACTAATATAATGTGTTGATCATCATCAAAACAACATTAATCTTGACCGTTAAGAACTAACATTCTCCCCCTTTGATGATGACACACATTGTGTAAAAGATAAAAGATTAAAGCACAATGCTAATGAGCTCCTCCTACTTATATGCACCAGTTGAAAAGAATAAACCAATAAAGATCCAAACCAATTGTGACATATATGCAAGATTACATAAACCATATCTCTCCCCATATGACTTACATAATCCATATCTCTCTCTTGTCATTGTCAAAAAAGTGGACACAACATACAAGAAATAACTTTTGTCATTGATTCTCTTTAAAAATGTGACAAAATGCAAGAGATTAAGATATATTTGATACCTAATATGAAAACTTAAGTGTGTATCAATCACTATTTCATGCTCCTATTAGATCATAGGAAAGGTCAAAATGTTGACTTCTATGATCTAATAAAAATTAATTGGAGCCATGGGCCAAAATTGTATCAATATTGATATAAAAAGATCAAGTATCATTGATACAAATGACATTTCCAAGAGAAAATATAGCATATATAATGTTGGCAACATCAATGGGTTGAGTTTGAGACCACTATAACCAATTGTAGATAATGATCTCAAAAATAAACCAAAAGAGAGTTAAAATATGTTTTATAGTAATTTAAACATATATAACATACTAACTCCCCCATTGTCAAACACATGGATCAATAAATTCATGTATGACAATGAAATCCCCAAGGTCCTATTTTCATTAAAAATAGTTTTAAAATATTTTCAAAATCATGAAAAAACGCACACAATCAATGTGTATGCTAAGATATAGAAATATAAGTATGATACACATGCAATATGTACATGTGTGAGAGACCTATACATTAGTGAACCAACTCAAGAAGAGTTTGCTTTACTAGCATAATCATATGAGGTGATCACATCCCTAACTAAAGAGTTGATATAATTATCCCTCTCTTGCACACTAACCCTATTGGGAATCCAAAGACTTAAGGATTTTCTAGGCAATGGTTTTGCCTTTACGGGTGGATGTGATATGCATAGGTGAAAGAAATTTTTTCTTGGCATGCGAAAAGTGAGGGGTTTGCTTCTTAACAAAAAATGAAGAATTTTCATTCTCCTTCATCACCTTGTGATTTACATGCATCTTGTTAGGGTTATTGTTGTACAAGAATGCATGGTGGCTCTTCTTAGGTGCTTTAGCAGTAAGCCTTGATTTTACAGCAAAAGAAGAAATAGAGGTGGCTTTGGATACCACATTTGGAATATAACCCAATCCTCCTCTATGATTTACCGGATGTTGTTTTTCCAACAAATCGTGGAGTGAATCCCTAGAATGCACAAAGCTTATGAGCTTTTGGGATTACTCTTCGCATTTCAATGTTAGTTGTTAAAGTTTTGAGCTATCAAATTTTCATTAGTGGTGATCAATTCCTTAACTTGAGAGAGAAGTATGTCTCTCTCATTAGTGTCAACAACATGCAACGCATTAACATTTACACTAGTAGATTCTAATTCATGCAACCTACTCCTAGCAACATTAAATATAGCATTTAATTTATGGTAAGCATCGATTCATTTACTTACCCTTTGGAGAGCTCCTCATTGCGATATTCAGGCTCCTTATATGATAGATTTGGATCATCCACATCTTCATCATCCTCGTTTTTGCACTCCTCGCTAGAGCTTGATGAAGATCTTCCTCAATAGCCATGAAGCAATCTTCTTCATTGGAGTTGAGAATGTTTACCTCTTCCTCTCCACTCGTAGAGTAGTCATCGAATGACAGAAAGCACATGTGAGCCTCCTCCTTATGATCTTCTTCTTCATTTGATGAGTCCTCACTTGAGTCATCAAACATGCCAAAAGGATCCTTCTTCTTCTTCTTGCAGTTGGACTTCCCTTTCCAAAATTTCTTCTTGTTTCCTTTGTAAGATTTTTTGGAGGGTTTGGAAGGACATTCGGTAGAAAGATGACCTTTACCTCTACAACTGAAACAAGTAGGAGTCTTGTTAGATTTAGAGACATACTTTAACGAAGACTTACCTTACTTGTCCTTTAAGAATGCTTTGAGTTGCTTGGCAAGCTCCATGATATCATCATCACTAGCCTCATCATCTCCATCTTCTTCACTTGAGGCTTCTTGATGGAATTTCTTTCTCCATTTGATTGGCTCCTTCACGGCATGGAATGCAATTCCAGTTGGCCTTTCCGACTCCTCGGGTTTGGATGGTTGAATCTCTTTCATATGTAGATGCTTCACTTCATATGCCATGAGATTCCCATTGCATGCCTCAATGATGTATTTGGTCATGTAGTTTGACTCCACAATATCGTTGACCTTTGACTCCCATTGAGGCGTAAGGGAGTCAAGGAGCTTCTCAACTCGATCCTCTTGAGAAATCAGCTTCCTAAGTCCTTCCAAAGCATTCACGATATCCGTAAACCTTATGAACATGTCCGAGATGATCTCTCCTTCCTGCATCTTAAACCTTGTGAACATGTCCGTGAATCTTGTGAACATGTCCGTGCATGAGTATTTCTCATGTGTGGGTTTGCACATGTCTGTGGGTGTGCTGCATAAAATTCATTATACGTGTTCACAGGTGTAGTATGAGTGTTCCTACGTTGGTGTGTATGTTAGTGTAAATGAATGCGTGTCCCTTCTTTTGATTCCACCCTTGATTGGTTTCTTGGCAAAAGAGTGAGTGTGTGGAGTGGTGACCTTCTTGGTAGGTTTACTATCCAAAGTGTTTTGGTCACTACTCGTGGATGCACTAAAAGATGGCCTCACAAAATATATAGTGTCACCACTATAGGAGATGCGTGATTTGGATGCATTTTCTTTTAAATAACCAAGTCCAACACGATGTGTGGCTGGAAATTGGTTTGAAATCAACTCATCCAATTGTCATTTCCCTTTGTTAAATCTTTTAACTTGGGAGGACATGAGCTTATTTCTCCCTAAGAGAAGAAATAGAAGTGTCCAAGGTGGACACATGTGTGGTGAGCTTTTGCACTTGGGTTTTGAGAGATTTATTCTCGATACCCAATTATGTGTTTTATGATAGAAGATCATCACTATTTTCAAGAGATACATGATCTAATTGAGATTTGAGGGAATTCACCTCAAATATCAATGTGCTATTTTGAGAAATCAAATTTTCTTTCTCAAGTGTGATTGTTCCGACAATGGTGTCATTGTTGGTGATGGATGGCATGGATGACTTACTAGCTTTTAATTCCTTAGACTTAATGTGTTTAAGCATAAGAGATTAATAATTAGAAAATAACTCTTCATTAGCTTTTCTAAGTTCATCCATAGTTATCTTGGGTTCATCATTCTCACTAGAGCTTCCATCGGAGAGTGTATCCTCACGTGCCATGAAGTACATGTGTGCATTCTCACCCTTCTCATCCTCGGATTCGCTTGAAGAATCCCCACTCGAATCATCGAAAGTGCCAACACGTCCTTTCTTCTTATCCTTCATGAATTTGTCTGACTTGTGGCACTTTAGTGCCTTCCACTTTTCTTTGTTCTTTAGCATTGGGTAATCCTTCTTGATGTGCCCCGGCTTGTTGCACTTAAAACAAGGAGAAGAAGAATTGTTAGTGGGATCGAATTTGGATTTGGCTGGGAATTTACCTTTACGAAAGAAGCGTTGGAACTTCTTCGTCATGAGCGCCATTTCTTCCAAATCCATCTTATTATTGGACTCATCATTATCGGAGGATGAAGAGGTGAATTTGAATGCAAATGCCTTCTTCTTTGCCTTCGTTGGCTTCATCATTCCTTTAATCTTCAAACGATTCTTCCTTCTCACTTAACAAGACATGAGAGTATCGATGAGGTTCACCACAGTGTAGCTCTTTATGTCATTGACCTCCTAAATATCAGTTTCTCTTCTTTCCCATTTTGAAGTCATTGTTAATTCGTAGCGGAAAGTGCATATTTATACCCCATATCTAACCCCAATTGTGTGTTAAGAATTATGCTTAATCATGCTATTTTTTTGTATATGTTCACTTTATGTATCACATTTAGAGATTATTCTCATTCTTTGCACAATATATAGATTTTATTGCTCATGTTGGCTTCCTAGTATTTTTCATATGCTCCAGCTATTATTGTGATCCGTTCTCTTCCAGTGATCAAGTCGACCTTGACCTAGAATTTCTCACACACAAGAGAGACTCGAAGAGTGTGTAAGTCAAAACGTAGTGACATATTAGGGATAGAATAAAACCTGTGTTTTTATTAAATAGGTCGTCCCGTGGGAGCTCGAGCTCTAGGGTGCCTAGTCGGCCTACTCGGAGGAGCTCCAATTTTAGGTAGGAGCTGAAATTTTAGTTCACATAATACTTATACACAAACGAAAACATAAGAGTTTACTTGTAGCAAGGTTGCCCGCTCCGGATGATTAAGATGACCTTGTTGAGTATTGATTCCCCGGATTTGGTTTTGATGATGAGCAAACGTAAATATTGTGAACTAATACTTTGTGAGCGCAGTTATGGAGATCGTTGCCAAAAGTCTATGTATAGCAAAAGTGACATCTCAAGACTTCTTAAAACACATGATCGTGTGCCTGAAGCTTCGTTGAAGATCAAGGAGCATTATTGAAATCAAGAGTGAAGATTGAAGCTTTGAAGACGGTTCGTCATGTTTTATTTAATGTCTTTTAGTTTCATAGAATAGAATATTAAGCCTTGAGTAGGACTTACATTATAAACTTCTTATCGCTCATATCTTAGAGCTAGGATTATCTTAGAAGCCATTAGAAACTTTCCCGAAGCCTATCTCTTCTTCCCTCGGCTTCTTGTGCATCTTAGTTGGTTCAAGTAGAAGAACCAACCGACTAGATGACGATCTAGTCGGTCGGCAATTCCTCTTGAACCGACTAGATGTCCTTGCTCAATTCAACATGGCACTGTTGATCAATTAGTCGGTCAAAGAAGGTTCACCGACCGACTAGATGACAATCTAGTCGGTTAGGAATCCTTCTCAGACCGACTAGTTCTCATTGCCTCATTTCAGCCTGAGCTACTGTTTCGAGTTAGTCGGTCTAAGAACAATTGTCGACCGACTAGTTGTGAAACTAGTCTGTTGGAATTTGTTCTCAGACCGACTAGTTCAACTTGAATTCAGACTATTCTATTTCATCTGTTAGTCGGTCAAAGAATACTCACCGACCGACTAGTTGTGAAACTAGTCGGTTGGCAAGTCTTCTTAGACCGACTAGTTCTTTATGTCTGAACTTCTTCTTTTGGCTGTTCTCCAGTTAGTCGGTTCATGTTGAATCACCGACCGACTAGTTGAGAAACTAGTTGGTCAGTGATCCTTCTTTGACCGACTAGTCTGCTTCAGAATAGAGGCGTTGGAGCATTTATTGCTACGATTTTTCCTCTCTCTTTCCTCTATCCTATATATACTTGGAGGGGTTCTTTCCTTGTATTCAAGGCTGCATATTTTGGGATTTAGAGAAATCAAAGAGAAGCAAATCAACTCCATTCTAAAGCTATCTCTTCTCATTAGAATCTCTCCCTCACTCTTATTCCTCAAGAGAGATTCATTGATTGTGAGCCATTCAAGCCAAGGGCTTTGAATCCAAGTCACCATCCTCCATCCTAGCCTTTGATCGCTGATCATATTGGTGGAGCTTTGATTTGGTGACATCTTCTTCCCCAAAATCCATTCTTGCCCTAATTTGGTAAGTATACTCAAGGCATAGGATTTTGTGGTAAGTGTTTCATTATTTCATCTCATTTGTTATTTGAGTTTGTCTCTCGGTTGTGAGAGAGTTTGTGATCCCTGGTTGTGGGAGTCACAATTACATTGTTAATGATTTGGTCTTGTAGAGGGTTTTCTACAAGAATTTCATAGTGCAAAATCTTGGGTTAGTGATTTCTAACTCAAGTATCCGGAGGGGATTCGGGTGGTTGGGACGTAGGATCACCGAGAACAAGTCGGGGAGACTTGGGTGGATCCGAACCCGTTACATACTTTGTTTGCGTTGTCTATTCTTGTTGTTTGTAGTCTATTCCGCTTTGTTGTTTGTGTGTTTGCACAATAATTAGGAATAACTCTCTTGATTATTTTAAAGTACTATTCACCCCCCTCTAGTACATGTGCAGACAATTGGCATCAGAGCCAAGTTCATAGCTATGACAAACAACGACTACAACGTCTTCAAGAATCGTGAAGGAGCTTCTTCAGTTATGGAAGGACAATCCTCAGTTAGGCCTCCTCACTTCAATGGTACCGACTATGGATATTGGAAATGCCGGATGGAAACCTTCCTCCAGAGCGCTTCACTATGGAGAGCCACATTGACGGAGTATGTCGAGCCCGAAGAAGATTTCACGAAGTGGACAACCGCGGAGGTCGCCGCGGAGGTAAACAATGCCAAGGGAATGAATGCCTTGCAATGTACGTTGGAGCCCGAAGACTTCAACAAGATATGCACATGTAAGAGTGCATATCAAATTTGGAACCAACTCCTCATCTTGCACGAAGGAACGAGTACGGTAAAAGATTCTAAACTCGTTGTTGCTAACAAAGAATTCGAGTTGTTTCACATGGAACATGGTGAAACTATGAAGGAGTACTATGCTCGCTTCGTGGATATATCCAACAAATTGGAGGCTCTTGGGAAGATCTACCCCCAAAAGGAGAAAGTCGCGAAGATTATTGACGGACTTCCTTCTTGTTGGGAAAAGCGTACCTTCGCCATCGAGGAAGGTAACGATATGAATAAGTATACAGTTGTACAATTAATGGGTACCTTGATGTCTTATGAGGTACGCAAGAAAAGCAAGATCATGATGAAGGACAAGATGAAGGCGTACTTGAAGCAAGACGAGCCAAAGAAAAAGGCGATTACGTACAAGGCCGCTCCACCTACCGATGATGAAGAGTCGGAAGACGAGTTGGACATAGAAGCTTTGGCCGAGATGGCAAAGAAGTTCGACCGATTCTTCCGAAAAGGTAACTTTATGAATAAATCTAGAGTTGGTTCGACTAATGCTTCTACTCCCGTGTGTTATAAATGCAACAAGCCAGGACATATCAAGCCGGATTGTCCTCTCAATAAACACAAGGAGAAGTGGAAGGCATCCAAGTACGACAAGTCGAGAAAGTACAAGAAAGGGCTTGTCGGCACTTTCACCGACTCCGAAGAGGACTCCTCAAGTGGAGAGTCGGCTGATGGACAAGTGGAGAAAGCACACATGTGCTTCATAGGATAAGAGGAACGTGATCAAGAGACCTCCTCCGATGAAAGCGAAGATGGAAGTGAGGATGAAAGCGAGGATGAAGGCGAAGAGGTAACTATGGATGAACTTAGATTAGCCAACGAACAACTTTGGTATAAGTTTTCTAAATTGGCTAATAGATTTATTAAGACTAAAAATGAGCTAACTAGTCTTCAAACCTCGTCTAAGCCTATCATCGTCAACAACGACACCGTTGTTGAAGGGTTGAGAAATGAGATTGTAAATCTCAAGTCTCAACTTGAGCATGTTCATATCGAGGATTCGGATGAACATGTGATAGCGGATTTGACGTCTCAAAACTCAACTTTGAGTATTGAGAATAAGCATCTCAAGTCACGTGTTTGTGCACTCACATCGCAAGTGTCCACCTTGGATGCGTCTATGCATTCTCTCACCGAGAAGTATGAGTGCACATTAGGCCGAATCAATGAATTCAATAAAGGTAAGGGACATTTGGATAATATCCTAAATGACTTACGTCTGGCCAATCATCACATTGGCTTGGTGTATAAGATGGGAGATTCATCCAAATCGTCCGCCACCTTTGTTAGGCCAACTTCCGATGCTTCTACTAGTGGGAGTAAACACTTCATGGGTAGTTCATCTACCAATGGTGCTTCCGCTAGGTACACACACCCATTTGGAAAGAAACCCACTTTGGGTGGACCTCCAAAGAAGGGCCATGCTTTCATGTATACCATGCCACGTAGGAACACACATCCTACTCCACATGTTCGCACGTATGATGATTTTTATGCTCCGCATCCACGAGCACGTGCACACCATGTGAGACACACTCATGCACGTGTTCCTCCACAAGCATATGTTCATCCTCATTATCATATGAACAACTATCATCATGCACCATTTCATCATATGTCATATGCTTATCCACGACATGCATCACATAGACATCAACAACGTATCCTTGTGTGTTGATTGCATACATTGGTAGACTATTTACTTTGGTATCCATGTGTGTAGAATGCATGTAGATGTCTCTTTATGTTTTTAGACTATCTCATATCTTGATGCTAGTTTTGAGCTTATGATTATGTACTTATCTTTCTCATGCTCATGGCATTCCATGCTTATTATTGACTCATTTAGTGAGTATCTATTTTGGAATGCATGCTAGTATTAGAATTGTGTATGCCATATGTTGTATGATGTTTCTATCTCTATTTTTGGCATAACAATTTTGTATGATGTGTGCATCATGTTGCCATTCGTTTCTTGTGCACATTGGATTTATGTCTCTGATATTGACTTCGTCGCTCGACGATTATTTTGGTTAAATAGACTTACTTTTATGAAAACATAGAATTGTTTTCCATGCACTAAATTAACCAAGAATGTTGATATTGGAGAGTATGTTCCATAACTCAATAAGTGAAATTGATTTGAGTTGTGATGATTTCGTTTTTCGATTTTCGACTATGGTCTCCTTGGCACGCCTTGATTTTCTTCGGTATTTTATATTTGGTATTTTCCATTGGTGTCATTTGGACCATGGTCATATTCTTAGACTCTCATGCTTTTCTTTTTTAGCCATTGTTGTCTCCTCCCGCTCTTTTTGCTAATGCCAAAGGGGGAGAGAATTAATAATGACGATGTGCTTAATGATAATTCAAAGCATTTTACCATGAATCTAATTTGATATGTTAGATTCAGGGGGAGTCAAGATATAAAAATGGATTTAGATCCTAAATTTCGATATTTGAGTTCACATTTTATATTTTCCTCGTCTGCTTGATGCGTATGATCATTATTGAATGCGGAACTAACGTGTCATTAATGCAGGGGGAGTAAGTAAAATTCATTTGAATTATTATTATTGATTATTATTTATGTTGGTTTGTCATCACCAAAAAGGGGGAGAATGTTGAGTATTGATTCCCCGGATTTGGTTTTGATGATGAGCAAATATAAATATTGTGAACTAACACTTTGTGAGCGCAGTTATGGAGATCGTTGCCAAAAGTCTATGTATATCAAAAGCGACATCTCAAGACTTCTCAAAACGCCTGATCGTGTGCCTGTAGCTTCGTTGAAGCTCAAGGAGCATTATTGAAGTCAAGAGTGAAGATTGAAGCTTTGAAGACGGTTCGCCATGTTTTATTTAATGTCTTCTAGCTTCATAGAATAGAATGTTAAGCCTTGAGTAGGACTTACATTATAATCTTCTTATCGCTCATATCTTAGAGCTAGGATTATCTTAGAAGCCATTAGAAACTTTCCCGAAGCCTATCGCTTCTTCCCTCGGCTTCTTGTGCATCTTAGTTGGTTCAAGTAGAAGAACCAACCGACTAGATGGCGATCTAGTCGGTCGGCAATTTCTCTTAAACCGACTAGATGTCCTTGCTCAATTCAGCATGGCACTGTTGATCAATTAGTCGGTCAAAGAAGGTTCACCGACCGACTAGATGACGATCTAGTCGGTTAGGACTCCTTCTCAGACCGACTAGTTATCATTGCCTCATTTCAGCCTGAGCTACTGTTTCGAGTTAGTCGGTCTAAGAACAATTGTCGATCGACTAGTTGTGAAACTAGTCGGTTGGAATTTGTTCTCAGGCCGACTAGTTCAACTTGAATTCAGACTATTCTATTTCATCTGTTAGTCGGTCAAAGAACACTCACCGACCGACTAGTTGTGAAACTAGTCGGTTGGCAAGTCTTCTTAGACCGACTAGTTCTTTATGTCTGAACTTCTTCTTTTGGCTGTTCTCCAGTTAGTCGGTTCATGTTGAATCACCGACCGACTAGTTGAGAAACTAGTCGGTCAGTGATCCTTCTTTGACCGACTAGTCTGCTTCAGAATAGAGCCGTTGGAGCATTTATTGCTACAATTTTTCCTCTCTTTCCTCTATCCTATATATACTTGGAGGGGTTCTTTCCTTGTATTCAAGGCTGCATATTTTGGGATTTAGAGAAATCAAAGAGAAGCAAATCAGCTCCATTCTAAAGCTATCTCTTCTCATTAGAATCTCTCCCTCACTCTTATTCCTCAAGAGAGATTCATTGATTGTGAGCCATTCAAGCCAAGGGCTTTGAATCCAAGTCACCATCCTCCATCCTAGCCTTCGATCACTGATCATATTGGTGGAGCTTCGGTTTGGTGACATCTTCTTCCCCAAAATCCATTCTTACCCTAATTTGGTAAGTATACTCAAGGCATAGGATTTTGTGGTAAGTGTTTCATTATTTCATCTCATTTGTTATTTGAGTTTGTCTCTCGGTTGTGAGAGAGTTTGTGATCCCGGGTTGTGGGAGTCACAATTACATTGTATATGATTTGGTCTTGTAGAGGTTTTTCTACAAGAATTTCATAGTGCAAAATCTTGGGTTAGTGGTTTCTAACTCAAGTATCCGGAGGGGATCCGGGTGGTTGGGACGTAGGATCACTGGGAACAAGTCGGGGAGACTTGGGTGGATCCGAACCCGTTACATACTTTGTTTGCGTTGTCTATTCTTGTTGTTTGTAGTCTATTCCGCTTTGTTGTTTGTGTGTTTGCACAATAATTAGGAATAACTCTCTTGATTATTTTAAAGTACTATTCACCCCCCTCTAGTACATGTGCAGTAGCTACGCAGGGCATTACAGACCTTTATGGAGGCACTTTCTATCTTGGAGGGGATCTGAATCTTACATTCAAACAACACATTGTTTGTACAAATATATAATCACAAATTTTATTGATAGTACTTAAGTAAGTATTGGGCATTCCACGGATGAGCTAATTCTTCCCCCTCCATGTTTGCAAACAAGTAGGTTGATGGTCCCACAATGTCCACTATTTTGTAGGGGCCTTTCCATTTGACAGAGAGCTTTTCGCGGCGGCCAATCTCAGGTTTTGAATGTTGCGTCCCTGAGGACGAGGTCGCCGACTCTGAAGCTCCGCTTCCTCACCCGAGAGTTGTAGTACCTCGCCATCCTTTGGATGTTTTTTGACAAGACATGTTAGAGCACGATCCCTTACATCGTCGATGAGCTCAGTGTTGAGATCGAGGCCTTCTTCATTTGCTTGTTCGTTGAAGTATTGGAGGCAGAGAGATTTTTTGCCAACCTCCACTGGGACGATGGCTTCTGCCACATAGGCTAGCATGAAGAGGCTCTCACCAGTTGAAGCTTTGTACATAGTGCGGTAAGACCAAATGATACCGGGTAGCTCGTCAGGCCAAGATCCAGGGGCATTGCCAGCCTTATTCTTCAAGGGTCCAAGGATGCATTTGTTCGCTGCCTCGGCCATGCCATTGCACTGTGGATGCGCCATGGAGGCAAAGTGAAGGTTGACGCCTCAATCTGAGCAGAATTCTCTGAAGTCCGCGGAGTCGAACTACATCTCATTGTCTGCACAATGGAGCGGGGTATCCTAAAGAGGCATATGATAGACTTCCAGAGGAAGCTCTTTATGTCCTTTGAGGTAATGCATGCTAGAGGCTTCGCTTCGATCCACTTGGTGAAGTAGTCGACATTGACAACTAGGAACTTCCTTCCTCTGGCTGCCATTGGAAATGGTCTGAGGATGTCAATGCCCCACTTGGCAAATGGGACCGGGCTGAGAATTGGAATCATGTCAGCAGGAGGAGCCTTTGTATGCTTGAAGAATTTCTGGCATTCCTTGCACCGATTGACGAAGTCGATTGCGTCCTTCAGCATGGTCGGCCAATAGTAGCCCTGCAGGACTGCTTTATGTGCCAGGGTTCGGCCACCATGATGATTCCCATAGAATCCTACTTGTATTTCATGGATGACTTCCTCAGCTCTTCTCGGCCCAAGACACTTTAAGTAGGGCAATACGTCGTTCTTCGCGCGACGCTTTCGGTAGAGTACGTCGCTGAAGATCACGAATGACAAAAACCATCTCTCGGTCTTCTGCACCTCCAGCCTATCTTCTGGTAGGGCTCTAGTCTTCAGGTAGGCGATGATCGGGCTGATCCATGATCGATCTTGGTCGATGCACATCAGTTCACCCTCCTCAATGCTGGGTGTCAGTAAGTTCTCAATGTAGATGAATTTCCCAATCTCTGCTAGAGAAGACGAAATCAGCTTTGAGAGGGTGTTGGCCCGAAGGTTGTTCGATCTTGGTAGATGTTGGACTACTGCTTTCCTAAATTTGAGGAGTTTGGCCTGGGCACACTACAGGTACCCTTCATCAGTTCCTCCCTTGCCTCGAAGCTTCCTTCAATTTGCTGAATAACTAGCCTTGAATCATTGATCAACATCACATTTGTCGCTCCAAGCACCCGGTAGAGCTTTAGGCCGTTGAGGGCGGCCTCGTACTCCACCACATTGTTGGTTGTCGAGAGGTTGAAGCGGAGGGCGTACTCTAATAGGCTCCCCTCCGGAGTCTCTATACAATGCTGGTTCCGCTACCAAATGAGGGCAAAAAATCATATCATTCAATAGAAAGATTGCCATCTTCAATTGGAAAATAAGAGAAAACAAACTTAAGTTATAAAAATCATATCATTTAATAAAAAGATCCATAACTTCCATAAAATGTAGAAAATAGCCCTACGCTCAGAAAAATCCGCAAAAATGTCCGTTGGAACTGGGATCGCCGTCTTCAACTTAAAAATAATAGATGCCAAACTTAAACTATAAAATCATATCAATTAATAAAAAGATCCATATCTTCCATAAAATAAAGAAAATAGCACGGTGCTCAGAAAATCTGCAAAAATGTCATTAGAACCGAGAGTTCGCTATGTTCAACTCAAAAATAAGAGAAGACAAAATTAGGCAATAAAAATCATATCATTTAATGTAAATATTCTTATTTTTCATAAAATGTAGAAAATATACCTGAGCTCAGAAAAATCTGCAAAAATATTTGTCGAAACCGGGAGAGTGCAAAATTTAACGAAAAACAAAGAAGACAAAATTAGGCCAAAATATCTTATCATTTAATAAAACAATCAATATCTTCCAGATAATACAGAAAATAGCCCTGAGCTCAGAAAAATTCTCAAAAATATACGTGGGAACCGGGAGATCGCCATTATCAACATAAAATATAAAGAAGACAAAATAAGACAAAATTCATTGCATTTAATAAAACAGTCGTTATCTTTCAAAAATACAGAAAATAGCCCTGAGGTCAGAAAAATCTGCAAAACTTTCTGTTGGAACCAGAAAACCGCCATTTTCATGTGAAAAATAAAAGAACACAAACGTAGAATATAAAAATCATATCATTTAATAAAAAATCCATATCTACAATAAAATGTAGGAAATAGCCTCGAGTTCAGAAAAATCTGCAAAATTTTCGTTGCAACCGGGACATCACCATCATTAATTAAAAAATATAAGAAGACGAAATTAGGCTAGAAAAATCATATCATTTATTAAAAGATCCATATCTTACAGAAAATGTAGAAAACAATCAAGATTTCAGAAATATCGGCCAAAATGTCCAGTGGAACCGGGAAATCGCCATCTTCAAATTAAAAATAAGAGATGACAAAATTAGGCTACAATAATCATATAATGCAAAAAAGATCCCTTTCTTCCAGAAAATGTAGAAAATAATTCCTTGCTCAGAAAAATCCGTAAACATATCCGTTAAAACCGGGAGATCGCAATCTTCAACTAAAAAATAGGAGAAGACAAAATTAGGCCAAAATATTATATCATTTTATAAAACGATCCATATCTTCCAAAATATGGAAAATAGGTCGGAGCTCAGAAAAATCCGCAAAAATCTCTGTTGGAACTGGGTGATCGCCATCTTCAACTAGAATATAAGAGAAGACAAAATTAGCCCAAAAATCGTATCATTTAATAAAACGATCGTCATCTTCAATTAATAAAAAGATCCATATATTTTATAAAATGTATAAAATTGCACCAAGCTCAGAAAATGATATATAAAAATCTTTTTAGTTGAAGATGGCAATATCCGAGTTACAACAGACATTTTTAAAGATGAAGATGGTGATTTCCCTATTTCGAATATTGTCTTCTCTTATATTTCAGTTGAAAATGGAGATTTCCCAGTTCCAATGGACACTTTTTGGCCTAATTTTGTATTCTCTGATATCATTTAATAAAACGATCCATATATTCCAGAAAACATGGAAAATATCCCGGAGCTCAGAACTATCCGCTAATTATTCCGTTGGAACCGGGAGATCGCCAACTTCAACTGGAAATTAAGAGAAAAATTTGGCCAAAATCATAGCATTTAATAAAACGATCCATATCTTCCAGAAAATGTGGACAATAGCCCTGAGCTCAGAAAAATCCGCAAAAATATCATTTGGACCGAGAGAATACAGTCTTCAACTTAGATATAAGAGAAGCCAAAATGAAGCCAAAAAAATCAAATCATTCAATGTAAAGATCGCCATCTTCAATTGGACAATAAGAGAAGACAAACTTTGGTTATAAAAATCATATCATTTAATAAAAAGATCCATATATTTAATATACTGCAGAAAATAGCCATGAGCTTAGAAAAATCTGCAAAAATGTCCGTTGGAACCAAGAGATCACCATCTTCAACTTAAAAATAATAGAAGACAAACTTAAGCAATAAAAATCATATCATTTAATAAAAAGATCCATATCTTCCATAAAATAAAGAAAATCTCGTAAAGTCCGAAAAAATGTCCGTTGGAACCAGGAGATCGCTATATTGAACTGAAAAATAAGAGAAGAAAAAATTTGACAATAAAATTTTTATCATTTAATATAAAGATTCTTATTTTCCATAAAATGTAGAAAATATCCCCGAGCTCAGAAAAATCCATGAAAATATCTGTCGGAACTGGGAGATCGCTAAATTAAACAAAAAAGACAAAATTCAGCCAAAAAATCGTATCATTTTAATAAAGTGGTTGATATTTTCCAGATATTACAGGAAATAGCACAGAACTAGCAAAAATATCTGTTGGAACCGGGAGATCGCCATCATCAACGAAAAATATATGATATGATAAAATTAGGTCAAAATCATATTATTTAATAAATAATTGATATCTTTCAGAATACAAAAGATAGTCTCGTGGTAACAGAAATTATCAAAAATGTCTGTTGGAACTGGAAGACCGCCATCTTCAAGTTAAAAAATAAGAGAAGACAAAATTAGGCTGTAAAAATCATATCATTTAATAAAAAGATCCATACCTTATAGAAAATGTCGAAAATAACCACAATCTCAGAAAAATCTGCAACAATGTCTGCTGGAACAGAAAGATCGGCATATTCAACTGAAAGATATGCGTAGACAAAATTAAACCAAAAAAATCATATCATTTGATAAAAAGAAGTAGAAATAGGCCCGAGGTCAGAAAAATCTGCAAAAATATCTGTTGGTATGGGGAGATCGCCATCTTCAAGTGAAAATAAGAGAAGACAAAATTAGGCTATAAAAATCATATCATTTAACAAAAAGGAACAATTCCTATAGAAAATTTAAAAATACAATCGATCATAGAAAAATATCCAAAAACGTCTGTCGAAACTAGGCAGTTGCCATCTTCAACTAAAAAATAAGAGGAGACAAAATTAGGCTATAAAAATAATATATTTCAATACAAAAGATTCATACTTCCAAAATGGAGAAAATAGTCCCGAGCTCAGGGAAAATACGAAAAACTGTCCGTTGGAACTGGCAGATCAACATCTTCAACTGAAAAATAAGAGAAAAGAAAATTAGGCCAAAATCCTATCATTTAATAAAAAGATCAATATCTTTAAAAAAATTTAGGAAATAGCCCTGAGCTCAGAAAAATCAACAAAAATATCCGTTGGAATCGGGAGATCACCTTCTTCAACGAAAAAAATAAGAGAAGAGAAACTTAAGTTATAATAATTATATCATTTAATAAAACATCCATAGCTGCCAGAAAATGTAGAAAATAGCCCCGAGCTAAGAATAATTTGCAAAAATATCAGATGGAACCGGGAGATCACCATCTACAACTGAAAAATAAGAGAAGACAATTAGGATTTAAAAATCATATCATTAAATATAAAGATCCAAATCTTACAGAAAATGTGAAAAAGCGCTGCGCTCAGAAAAATCCGTAAAAAGTCCGTTGGAACCGGGAGATCGTCATTTTCAATTGAAAAAAATGGAAGACAAAATTAGGCCAAAAAGCATATCGTTTAATAAAAGATCCATATCTTCCACAAAATGTAGAAAAATAGTCCGGAGCTCAGAGAAGTCCGCAAAATGCCCATTGGAAACAGAAGATTATCATATTCAACTGAAAATAAGAGTAGATAAAATTAGGCTATAAAAATCATATCATTTAATACAAAGATCCATATCTTACAGGAAAAGTAGAAAACAGTCTCGAGCTTAGAAAAATCCACAAAAAGTAAATTGGAACCGGGTGATTGCCTTCTTCAACCGAAAAAAGAAAAGAAGACAAAATTAGGCCAAAAATCATATCATTTAATAAAAAATACATATCTTTCAGAAAATGTAGAAAATAGACTAGAGCTCAAAAAATCTGCAAAAATGTCCGTTGGAACTGAATGATCTCCATCCTTAAATGATAAATAAGCGATGGCAAAATTAGGCTATAAAAATCATATCATTTATAAAGATCCAAATTTTACAGAAAATATAGAAAATAGCATGTAGCTCAAAAAAATCCGCAAAAATGTCCGTTGGAACCAAGCGATTGCCATTGTCAACGAAAAATTAAGTGAAGACAAATTAGGCCAAAAATCATATCATTTAATAGAACGATCCATATCTTCAAAAAAATGCAAAAAATAGCACCGAGCTCATAAAATTTGCAAAAATTTCCGCTTGAACTGGGCGACGCCATCTTCAACTGAAAAATAAGAGAAGATGAACTTAGACGATAAAAATCATATCATTTAATAAAAATATTCATATCTTCTAGAAAATTTAGGAAAGAGCACCGCGCTTAGAAAAATCCAAAAAATGTCTGTTGGAACCGAGAGATCACCATATTCAACTCAAAAATAAGAGAAGACAAAATTAGAACCTAAAATCATATCATTTAATATATAGACACATATCTTTCACAAAATGTAGAAAATAGCACCACCTTAAAAAAAATCCGCAACAAAATAGCACTGAGCTCATAAAATTTGCAAACATTTCCGCTTGAACTGGGCGACGCCATCTTCAACTGAAAAATAAGAGAAGATGAACTTAGACGATAAAAATCATATCATTTAATAAAAATATTCATATCTTCTAGAAAATTTAGAAAAGAGCACCGAGCTTAGAAAAATCCAAAAAATGTATGTTGGAACCGAGAGATCACCATATTCAACTCAAAAATAAGAGAAGACAAAATTAGAACCTAAAATCATATCATTTAATATATAGACACATATCTTTCACAAAATGTAGAAAATAGCACCACCTTAAAAAAATCCGCAAAACTGTCTGTTGGAACCGGGAGATTGCCATGTTCAACTAAAAAAAATAAGTGAAGACAAAATTATGCTATAAAAATCATATCATTTAATTTAAAGATCCATATCTTATAGAAAATATAGAAAATAACACGGAGCTCATAAAAAGAGGCAAAAATGTCCGTTAGAACCAGGAGATCGCTGTCTTTAACGAAAACAATAAGAAAAGACAAATTTAGGCCACCGATGATATCCTTTAATAAAAAGATCCATAACTTCCAGAAAATGCAGAAAATCGCCCCGAGCTTAAAAAAATCGACAAAATGTCATTCGGAACTGGGAGATCAGACTTTTGAACTTAAAAATATGAGAAAACAAAATTAGGCCAAAAAATCAAATCATTAAATAAAACTATTCATATCTTCCAGATAATGTAGAAAATATGCCAGAGCTTAGAAAAATCCGCAAAAATATTCGATGGAACCAGGAGATCGTCATCTTAAACTGAAAAAATAAGATACGGGAAAGTTTGGTTATAAAAATCATAGCATTTAATAAAAAATTACATATCGTCCAGAAAATGTAGAAAATAGCCTTGAGCTTAGAAAAATCTATAAAAATGTCAGTTGGTACGAGATCGCCATCTTCAATTGAAAACTAAGAGAAGACAAAATTAGGGTATGAAAAATCATATCATTTAATATAAAGATACAAGTCTTCCAGAAAATATAAAAAATAGCACCAAACTCATAAAAATCAGCAAAAATATTTGTTGGAACCGAGAGATCGCACTCTTCAAAAATTAGGCCAAAAATCATATCATTTAATAAAACGATCCATATCTTCCAGAAAATTTAGAAAATAGGTCGGAGCTCAGAAAATCCGCAAAAATGTCGTTGGAATCGGGAGATTGTCATCAACTGAAAACTAAGAAAAGATAAAATTAGGCCAAAAATTAATATCATTTAATAAAAAGAACCATTTCTTCCAGAAAATGTAGAAAAATTGCTCCGAGCTGAGAATAATCCTTCAAAATGTCCATTGGAACAGGGAAATCGACATATTCCACTGAAAAACATGAGAATACAAAACTAGGCCAAAAAATCATACCGTTTAATAAAAAGAAACATATCTTCCAGAAAATGAAGAAATCGCCCCAAACTCAAAAAAATCTGCAAAAATGTCTGTTGGAACCTAGAGATCGTAATTTTCAACTAAAAATAAGAGAATACAAAATTAGACAAAAATATCATATCATTTAATAAAACAAAGCATATCATCCAAAAATGTGGAAAGTAGGTCGGAGCTCAAAAAATCTGCAAAAATGTCCGTTGGAACCGGGTGATCGCCACCTTTAACGGGAATAAAAGAGAAGACAAAATTAGGCCAAAAATGAATCATTTAAGAAAAGATCGCCATCTACACCAGGAAAATAAGAGAAAAAAATTTTAGGCTAGAAAAATAATATTAATTAATAAAAAGATCCACACTTTCATAAGATGTAGAAAATAGCCCCAGCTCAGAAAATGATTTTTAAAAATATTTTAAGTTGAAGATGGCGATTTCTCGGTTATAACAGACATTAAGATGTCGATTTCCGGTTTAGAATTTTGTCTTTTCATATATTTTAGTTGAAGATGTCGATTTCCCGGTTCCAACAGATATTTTTTGGCCTTTTTTGTATTCTCTGATATCATTTAATAAAACGATCCGATATTCCAGAAAACATGGAAAATATCCTGGAGCTCTGAAATATCCGCAACAATGTCTTTTGGTTTGCCAACTTCAACTGGAAATGAAGAGAAAACAAAATTAGGCCAAAAAATCATAGCATTTAATAAAACGTTCCATATCTTTCAGAAAATGTGGAAAATAGCCCGGAGCTCAGAAAAATCTGTAAAAATTTCCTTTGAGACTGAGAGAATGCCATCTTCAATTAAATATAAGAGAAGACAAAATTAGGCCTAAAAATCATATCATTAAGTATAAAAATCGCCATCTTTAACTGGAAAATAAGAGAGAACAAACTTAGGTTATAAAAATCATATCATTTAATTAAAAAACCTTATCTTCCATAAAATGTTGAAAATAGCCTGGAGCTCAGAAAAATCCACAAAAATGTCCTTTGGAACTGGGAAATCGTCATCTTCAACTTAAAATTAATAGAAGACAAACTAAAGATATCAAAATCATTTCATTTAATAAAAAGATACATATCCTTCATAAAATAAAGAAAAAAGCACCGAGCTCAGAAAATTCGAAAACATGTCAGCTGTAAATGGGAGATCGCCATGTTCAACTGAAAATAAGAGAAAACAATATTTGACAATAAAAATCATATCATTTAATATAAAGATTCTTATTTTTCATAAAATGTAGAAAATATCCATGAGCTCAAAAAAATCCGCAAAAAAATCCGTCAGAACATGGAGATCGCCAAATGTAACAAAAAAAGAAGACAAAATAAGGCCAAAAAATCATATCATTTAATCAAATGATCGATATCTTCAAGATAATACAGAAAATAGGCCATAAATCGAAAAAATCCGAAAAATATCAATTGGTTTCGGGAGATCGACATCATCAACAAAAAAATAAGAGAAGACAAAATTAGGCCAAAAATCTTATCATTTAATAAAATGATCGATATCTTCCAGAAAATACAGAAAATAGCCCCAAGTTCAAAAAAATCTGCAAAAATGTCAGTTGGAACTGGGAGACCTGCATCTTCAAATGAAAAATAAAAGAAGATAAATGTAGGCTCTAAAAATCATATGATTTAATCAAAATATCCATATCAACAATAAAACGTAGAAAATAGCCTCGAGGTCAGAGAAATCCGCAAAAATTTCTGTTGGTACCGGGAGATCACCATCTTCAATTGAAATATAAGAGAGGACAAAATTAGGATTGAAAAATCATATCATTTAATAACATGATATATATCTTACAAAAAATGTAGAAACTAGTCACTGCCTCAGAAATATCGACAAAAATATCCTTGGAACGGAGATGTTACCATCATCAACTAAAAAATAAGAGAATAAAAAATTAGCCTATAAAGATCATATAATGTAATAAAAAGATGCGTATCTTCGAGAAAATGTAGAAAATAGCACCGAGCTCAGAAAAATCCGCAAAAATGTCCGTTGGAACTGGGAGATTGTCATATTCAACTGGAAAAATAAGAGAAGGCAAAATTAGGCCAAAATACTTATAATTTAATAAAATGATCCATGTCTTCCTAAAATGTGGAAAATAAGGTGGAGCTCAGAAAATTCGCAAAAAATTCCATTGGAACCGGGAGATCGCCATGTTCAAGTGAAAAATAAGAAAAGACGAAATTTGGCAATAAAATCATATCATTTTATTAAAGATTCTTATTTTTAATAAAATGTAGAAAATATCCCCGAACTCAAAAAATCCGAAAAATATCTGTCGGAACCGAGAGATCACCAAATTTAATTAAAAAAGAGAAGATAAAATTACGCCAAAAAATCATACCATTTAATAAAACGACCGATATCTTCCAGAAAATGCAGAAATTAGCCCCAAGCCAAGAAAAATCTACCAAAATTTCCGTTGAAACTGGTAAACCACCATCTTCAAGTGAAAAATAAGAGAAGATAAACGTTGGCTATAAAAATCATATCATTTAATAAGAATATCCATATCGACAATAAAATGCAGAAAATAGCGTCGAGGTCAGAAGAATCTGCAAAAATTTCCATTGGAACAGGGAGATTGACATCTTCAATTGAAAAATAAGAGAAGACAAAATTAGGATAGAAAAATCATAACATTTAATAAAAAATCTGTATTTTACAGAAAATGTAGAAACTAGTCCCGAACAGAGAAATATCGGCAAAAATATCCGTTGGAACCGTGATATTGCCATCTTCAACTAAAAAATAAGAGAAGACAACATTAGCCTTCAAAAATCATATAATGTAATTAAAAGATCCATATCTTCGAAAAAATATAGAAAATAACCCGAAGCTCAGAAAAACTGCAAAAATGTCCGTTGGAATCGGGAGATCACCATATTCAATTGAAAATAAGAGAAGGCAAAATTAGGCCAAAATACATATCATTTAATAAAACGATCCATGTCTTCCAAAAATGTGGAAAATATGCTGGAGCTTGGAAAATTTGCAAAATTGGAATCAAGAGATTGACATCTTCAACTGGAAAATAAGAGAAGACAAATTTAGGCTAGAAAAATCATGTCATTTAATAAAAAGATTCATATCTACCATAAAATGTAGAAAATAGCTCCAAGCTCAAAACTGATATATAAAATATTTTTTATAGAAGATGGCGATATCCCGGTTACAATGGACATTTTTATAAATGAAGATGGTGATTTCTCGGGACCGAATTTTGTCTTCTCTTATATTTAAGTTGAAGATGGCGATTTTCCGGTTCCAACAAACATTTTTTGGCCTAATTTTGTCTTCTCTGATATCATTTAATAAAACGATCCACATCTTTCAAGAAAATGTGGAAACTAGCTCGGAGCTCTGAAATATCCACAAAAATTTCCGTTGGAATAGGCAGATCATCAACTTCAACTGGAAAATAAGAGAAGACAAAATTAGGCCAAAAAATCATATCATTTAATAAAACAATACATATCTTCCAGAAAAAGTCAACAATAGCCCTGAGCTCAGAAAAATCCGCTAAAATGTCCTTTGGGACCGAGAGAATGCCATCTTCAACTAAGATATAAGAGAAAAAAAAATTAGGCCAAAAATCAAATCATTCAATGTAAAGATCGCCATCTTCAATTGGACAATAAGAGAAGACAAACTTTGGTTATAAAAATCATATCAATTAATAAAAAGATTCATATCTTGCATTTTTTAAAATGCAGAAAATAGCCATGAGCTCAAAAAATCTGCAAAAATGTTCGTTGGAACCATCGATCGCCATCTTCTACTTAAAAATAATAGAACAAACTTGAGCAATAAAAATCATATCATTTAATAAAAAGATCCATATCTTCCATTAAAAAAAGAAAATAGCACCGAGCTCAGATAATTCGAAAAAATGTCCATTGGAACTGGGAGATCGCTATGTTCAACGGAAAAATAAGAGAAGACAAAATTTGACAATAAAAATCATATCCTTTAATATAAATATTCTTATTTTCCATAAAATGTAGAAAATATCACCGAGCTCAGAAAAATCCGCAAAAATATCTGTCGGACCTGGAGATCGCTAAATTTAACAAAAAGACAAAATTCAGCCAAAAAATCATATCATTTAATAAAACGGTCGATATAATCTAGATATTACAAAAAATAGCATAGAGCTCGAAAAAATCCGCAAAAATATCTGTTGGAACTGGGAGATCGCCGTTATCATCGAAAAATAAATGATAAGATAAAATTAGATCAAAATCACATTATTTAGTAAAAAATCGATATCTTTAGAAAATACAGAAGATAGTCTTGATGTCAGAAAAATTCGTAAAAATGTCCATTGGAACTGGAAGACATGATTCTTCAAGTGAAAAATAAGAGAAGATAAAATTAGGCTGTAAAAATCATATCATTTAATTAAAAGACCCATAGCATCTAGAAAATGTCGAAACTAACCTCTATCTCAGAAAATTCTGCAACAATGTCCATTGGAACAGAAAGATTTCCATATTCAACTGAAAAATATGAGTAAATAAAATTAAGCCAAAAAATCATATCATTTAATAAAAAGAATTATAAATAGGCCCGAGGTCAGAAAAATTCGCAAAAATGTCCGTTGATACAGGGAGGCCGTCATCTTCAACTGAAAATAAGAGAAGACAAAATTAGGCTCTAAAAATCATACCACTTAACAAAAAGGTACATATCCTAGAGAAAATTTAATAATACAATCGATTTTTGAAAAATCTGCAAAAATGTCTGTCGGAACCGGGAAGTCGCCATCTTCAACAAAAAAATAAGTGGAGACAAAATTAGGCTATTAAAATAATATATTTCAATACAAAAGATCCATATCTTCCAAAAAATGTAGAAAATAGTCCCGAGCTCAGGGAATATATGCAAAAATGTCCGTTGGAACCAGGAGAACGCCATCTTCAACTTAAAAATAAGAGAAAAGAAAATTAGGCCAAAATCAGATCATTTAATAAAAAGATCAATATCTTTTAAAAAATTTAGGAAATAGCCCGGAGCTCAAAAAAATAAACAAAATATCCGTTGGAACGGGAGATCGCCATCTTCAATTGACAAATAAGAGAAGAGAAACTTAGGTTATAAAATTTATTTCATTTAGTAAAACATCCATATCTTCCAGAAAATGTAGAAAATATCACAGAGCTCAGAATAATCTGCAAAAATATCAGATGGAACCGGGAGATCGCTATTCATAACTGAAAAATAAGAGCAGACAAAATTAGGATTTAAAGTCATATATTTTAATATAAAGACTCAAATCTTACAGAAAATGTAAAAAATAGCACTGAGCTCAGAAAAATCCACAAAAAAGTCCGTTGGAACTGGGAATTCGTCATCTTCAATTGCAAATATTAAAGACAATTAGCCTATTGAAATCATATAATGTAATTAAAAGATCCATATCTTCAAGAAAATGCTGAAAATAGCCCCGAGCTCAGACAAATCCACAAAAAATGTCAGTTGAAACCGGGACATTGCCAAATTCCATTGGAAAATAAGAGAAGACAAAATTAGGCCAAAATACATATCATTTAATAAAACGATCCATGTCTTCCAAAAATGTGGAAAATAGGCCAGAGCTCAGAAAAATCCGCAAAATTTTCTATTGGAACCGAGAGATTGACATCTTCAACTAGAAAATAAGAGAAGACAAATTTAGGCTAGAAAAATCATGTCATTTAATAAAAAGATCCATTATCTATCATAAAATGTAGAAAATAGCACCAAGCTCAGAAAATGATATATAAAAATCTTTTCTGTAGAAGATGGGATAAATCTTTTCTGTAGAAGATGGCGATATCCCGGTTACAATGGACATTTTATACATGAAGATGTGATTTCCTCATTCCAAATTTTGTCTTCTCTTATATTTATGTTGAAGATGGCAATTTCCTGGTTCCAACAAATATTTTTTGGCCTAATTTTGTCTTCTCGGTTTCATTTAATAAAACGATCCACATCTTCCAAGAAAATGTGGAAAAAAGCCCGGAGCTCTGAAATATCCGCAAAAATTTCCGTTGGAACAGGGAGATCATCAAATTCAACTGGAAAATAAGAGAAGACAAAATTAGGCCAAAAATTCATATCATTTAATAAAATGATCCATATCTTCCAGAAAATTCGACAACAGCCCGAAGCTCAAAAAAATCTGCAAAAAAAATGTCATTTGGGACCAATAGAATGCCATCTTCAACTAAGATATAAGAGAAGACAAAATTAGGCCAAAAAATCATATCATTCAATGTAAAGATTGCCTTCCTCAACTAGAAAATAAGAGAAGACAAATTTTGGTTAAAAAAATCATATCATTTTATAAAAGATCCATATATTTAATAAAATGGAGAAAAATAGCCATGAGCACAGAAAAATATGTTAAAATGTCCGTTGGAACCCGGAGATCACCAGTTTCAACTTAAAAATAATAGAAGACAAAATTAAGCAAAAAAATTATATCATTTAATAAAAAGATCCATATCTTGCAAAAAAATAAAGAAAATAGCACCGAGCTCAGAAAATCTAAAAAAATGTCCGTTGGAACCGGAAGATCGCTATGTTCGACAAAAAAATAAGAGAAAACAAAATTTGGCAATAAAAATCATATCATTTAATATAAAGATTCTTATTTTCTATAAAATGTAGAAAATATCTCTGAGACCAGAAAAATCTGCAAAAATATCTGTCGAAACCAGAAGATCGCTAAATTTCATAAAAAAGATAAAATTCTGCCTAAAAATCATATCATTTAATGAAAGGGTCAATATTTTCCAGTTATTACAAAAAATAGCGCAGAGCTCAGAAAAATCCGCAAAAATATCTGTTGGAACCGGGAGATCGCCATCATCAACGAAAAAATATATAAGAAGATAAAATTAGGTCAAAAATCAAATTATTTAAAAAATCGATCGATATCTTTCAAAAAATACAGAAGAAAGTCTCGAGGTCAGAAAAATTCGCAAAAATGTCCGTTGGAACTGGAAGACCGCCATCTTCAAGCGAAAAATAAGATAAGACAAAATTAAGCTGGGAAATTCATATCATTTATTCAAAAGATCAATATCTTCTAGAAAATGTCAAAAATAACCCCAATCTCAGAAAAATCTGCAAAAATGTCCATTGGAACAGAAAGATCGCCATATTCAACTGAAAAACGTGAGTAGACAAAATTTAGCCCAAAAATCATATTATTTAATAAAAAGATGTAGAAATAGGCCCAAGGTCAGAAAAATCCGCAAAAATATGCATTGATACGGGGAGATCGCCTACTTCAACTGAAAATAAGAGAACACAAAATTAGGCTATAAATCATATCATTTAACAGAAAGATACATATCCTACAGAAAATTTAAAAATACAATCGATCTTAGAAAAATCTGCAAAAATACCTGTCGGAACCGGGAGGTCGCCATCTTCAACTAAAAAATAAGAGGAGAGAAAGCTATAAAAATAGTATATTTAAAAAAGATCCATATCTACCAAAAAATGGAGAAAATAGTCTCAAGCTCAGGAAAAATATGCAAACATGTCCGTAGGAACTGTGGCATCGCCATCTTCAACTGAAAAAAGTAAGAGAATAGAAAATTTGGCCAAAATCCTATCATCTAATAAAAAGATCAATATCTTTCAGAAAATTTAGGAAATAGCCCTGAGCTCAGAAAAATCAACAAAATTATTAGTTGGAACTAGGAGATCGCCATTTCAACTTAAAAATAAGAGAAGAGAAACTTACGTTATAAAAACTATATCATTTAATAAAAGATTAATATCTTCTAGAATATATAGAAAATAGCCCCAAGCTCAAAAAAATCTGCAAAAATATCCGATGGAACCGGGAGATCGTCATCTACAACCGAAAAATAAGAGAAGACAAAATTAGGATTTAAAGTCATATTATTTAATATAAAGATCCAAATCTTACAGAAAATGTAAAAATTAGCATAGAACTCGAAAAAATCCTCAAAAAGTCTGTTGGAACCAGGAGATCGTCATCTTCAACTGAAAAAAGAAAGACAAAATTGGGCCAAAAATCATATCATTTAATTAAAAAATATATAACATCTAGAAAAAGTAGAAAATATTTTAGAGCTCAGAGAAGTCCGCAAAATGTCCATTGGAAACAGGAGATCGTCATATTCAACGAAAAATAAGGGTAGATAAAATAAGGCTATAAAAATCATATCATTTAATATAAAGATCCATATCTTACAGAAAATGTAAAAAATAGCCCCAAGCTTAGAAAAATCCGCAAAAAAGCCCATTGGAACGAGGAGATCAGCTTCTTCAACCGAAAAAAGAAGAGAAGACAAAATTAGGCTTAAAAACACATCATTTAATAAAAATACATATTTTTCAAAAAAATGTAGAAAATATACTAGAGCTCAGAAAAATCTGCAAAAATATCCGTTGGAACCAGAAGATCGCCATTCTCAAATGAAAAATAAGTGAAAACAAAATTAGGCAATAAAAATCATTTCATTTATAGAGATCCATATCTTATAGAAAATGTAGAAAATAGCACGTAGCTCAAAAAATCTGCAAAAATGTCCATTGGAACCAAGGGATTGCCATCTTCAATGAAAAAAATAAGAGCAGACAATTTAGGCCCAAAATCATATCATTTAATAGAACGATTTATATCTTCCAAAATGCAGAAAATAGCACCGAGCTCATAAAATTCGCAAAAAATTTTGTTTGAACCAGGAGACGCCATCTTCAACTGAAAAATCAGAGAAGATAAACTTAGACGATAAAAATCATATCATTTAATAAAAATACTCATATCTTCCAAAAATTTAGAAAATAGCACCAAGCTTAGAAAAATCCAAAAAAATGTATGGTGGAACCGAGAAATCACCATCTTCAACAGAAAAATAAGAGAAGACAAAATTAGAACCTAAAATCATATCATTTAATATATAGACACATATCTTCCGTAAAATGTAAAAAATAGCACCAAGCTCAAAAAAATCCGCAAAAATCTCCGTTGGAACAGGGAGATCGCCAAGTTCAACCAAAAAAAAATAAGAGAAGAACAAAATTATGCTATATAAATCATATCATTTAATTTAAAGATCCATATTTTGCAGAAAATGTAGAAAATAGCCTGGAGCTCATAAAAATCGACAAAAATATACATTTTAAACGGGAGATCGCTATCTTCAACGAAAAAAAATAAGAGAAGACAAAATTAGGCCAACGATGATATCGTTTAATAAAAGATCCATATTTTCCAGAAAAAGCAAAAAATAGCCACGGGCTCAAAAAAATCGACAAAATGTCGAAACTGGGAGATCAGACTTTTCAACTTAAAAATAAAAGAAAAGAAAATTAGGCCAAAAAATCATATCATTAAATAAAACTATGCATATCTCCCAGATAATGTAGAAAATAGGCCAGAGCACAGAAAAATCTGCAAAAATATCCAACGGAACCGGGAGATCATCATCTTAAATTGAAAAATAAGATAAGGGAAACTAGGTTATAAAAATCATATCATTCAATTAAAAACCCCATATCGACTAGAACATGTAGAAAATAGCCTCGAGCTCAGAAAAATCCATAAAAATATATGTTGGAACGAGATTGCCGTCTTCATTTGAAAAATAAGAGAAGACAAAATTAGGGTATGAAAATCATATCATTTAATATAAATATACAAATCTTCCAGAAAATGTAGAAAATAGCACCAAATTTAGAAAATCCGCAAAAATATCCGTTAGAATCGGAAGATCGCACTTAAAAATAAGAGAAAACAAAATTAGGCCAAAAAATCATATCATTTAATAAAACGATCCATATCTTCCAGAAAATTTAGAAAATTGGATGGAGCTCGAAAAATCCACAAAATGTCCATTGGAACCAAGAGATTGCCATCAACTGAAACCTAAGAAATGACAAAATTAGGCCAAAAATTAATATCATTTAATAAAAAGAACCATATCTTCTAGAAAATGTAGAAAAATTGCTCCGAGCTCAGAAAAATCCTCTAAAATGTCCGTTGGAACCGGGTAATCGACATATTCAACCAAAAAAACATTAGAAGACAAAATTTGGCCAAAAAATCATATCGTTTAATAAAAAGAAACATATCTTCCAGAAAATGTAGAAATAGCCCCAAACTCAAAAAATAGGCAAAAATATCCGTTGGAACCTGAAATCATAGCCCCCAAACCTGAAAACAAGAGAAGACAAAATTAGGCAATAAAAATCATATCATTTAATATAAAGATTTTTATTTTCCATATTATGTAGAAATTATCCCCAACCTCTTAAAATCCGCAAAAATATCCGTCGGAACCGGGGGAGCGCAAAATTTAACGAAAAAACTAGAAGACAAAATTAGGCCAAAATATCATATCATTTAATAAAATGATCGATATCTTTCAGATAATACAAAAAATAGCACAGAGCTCAAAACAATCCTAAAAAACATGATGGGAATCGGGAGATCGCCATCATCAATGAAAATCTAAGAGAAGACAAAATCAGAAAAAAAATCATAGAATTAATTAAAATGATCATTATCTTCCCAAAATATAGAAAATAGCCAGATTTCAGAAATATCCGCAAAAATTTCCGTTGGAACCAGAAAAACCGGTATCTTCAAGTGAAAAATA
>CM061133.1:117074338-117160019 GCA_030789695.1 Scilla litardierei | reverse complement strand
AATCCGCAAAAATGTCCTTTGGACCCAGGAGATCGCAATTTTCAACTGACAAAATAAGAGAAGACAAAATTAGGCCAAAAAATCATATCATTTAATAAAACGATCCATATCTTCCAAAAATATGGAAAATAGGCCGGAGCTCAGAAAATTCTGGTAAAAATGTCGGTTGGAACCGGATGATCGTCATCTTCAACTGGAATATAAGTGAAGATAAAATCAGGTCAAAAATCATATCAATTAATAAAAAGATCGCCATCTTCAACTAGAAAGAAAGAGAAGACAAATTTAGGCTAGAAAAATCATATCAATTAATAAAAATATCCACATCTTTCATAAAATGTATAAAAGAGCACCAAGCTCAGAAAATGATATATAAAAATCTTTTCAGTTGAAGATAGCGATATCCATGATATTTTTATAGATGAAGATGGCGATTTTTTCGGTTCCAACAGACATTTTTTGGCGTAATTTTGTCTTCTCTGATATCATTTAATAAAACAATCCATATATTCTAGTAAATATGGAAAATATCCTGGAGCTCATAAATATCCGCAAAAATGTTCGATGGAACCGGGAGATCGCCGACTTCAACTGAAAATTAAGAGAAGATAAAATTAGGCCAAAAACATATCATTTAGTAAAACATTCCATATCTTCCAGAAAATATGAAAAATAGCCCGAAGCTTAGAAAAATCTGCCAAAATTTCCTTTGGGACCAAGAGAATGCCATCTTCAACTGAAATATAAGAGAAGACAAAATTAGGCCAAAAAATCATATCATTCAATAAAGATCGCCATCTTCAACTGGAAAATAAGAGAAAACAAAGTTTGGTTATAAAAATCATATCATTTAATAAAAAGATCCATATCTTTCCTAAAATGTTGAAAATAGCCCGGAGCCTAGAAAAATCCGTAAGAGTGTCTATTGGAACCGGGAGATCATCATATTCTACTTAAAAATAATAGAAGACAAACTTAAGCTATTAAAATCAGATCATTTAATAAAAAGATCCACATCTTCCATAAAGTAAAGAAAATAGCACCGAGCTCAGAAAATTCGAAAACATGTCCGTAGGAACCGGGAGATCGCCATGTTCAATTGAAAAATAAGAAAAGACAAAATTTGGCAATAAATATCATATCATTTAATATAAATATTCTTATTTTCCATAAAATATAGAAAATATCACCGACCTGAGAAAAATCTGCAAAAATATTTGTTAGAACCGAGATATCACTAAATTTAACGAAAAAGAGAAGACAAAATTAGGCCAAAAATCATATATATTAATAAAAAGATCAATATCTTCCCGATAATACAGAAAATAGGCCAAGCACAGACAAATCTGCAAAATATTCGTTGGTTCCGAGAGATCGCCATCATAACAAAAAAAGAGAAGATAAAATTAGGCCAAAAAGCATTACATTTAATAAAATGATCGATATCTTCCCGAAAATATAGAAAATAACCCTGAGTTCTGAAATATCCGCAAAAAATGTCTGTTGGAACTAGGATACCGCCAGCTTCAAGTGAAAAATAAGAGAAGATAAACGTAGGCTATAAAAATCTTATCATTTAAAAATATCCATATTAACAATAAAACACAGAAAATAGCGTTGAGTTCAAAAAAATCGCAAAAATTTCCGTTGGAATCGGGAGATCACCATCTTAAATTGAAAAATAAGAGAAGACAAAATTAGGATAGAAAAATCTTATCATTTAATAAAAAGATCTATATCTTACAGAAAATGTAGAAACTAGTCTTAAGCTCAGAAATATCGGTAAAAATGTCCGTTGGAACCGGGATATTCCCATCGTCAACCGAAAAATAAGAGAATGCAAAATTAGACTTTAAAAATAATATAATGTAATAAAAAGATCCATATCTTTGAGAAAATATAGAAAATAGCCCCGAGCTCCGAAAATTCGCAAAAATATCCGTTAGAACCTGGAGTTCGCCATCTTCAACTGGAAAAATAAGAGAAGACAAATTTAGGCTAGAAAAATCATATCATTTAATAAAAAGATCCATTTATTTCATAAAACGTAGAAAATAGCATAAAGCTCAGAAAATAATATATAAAAATATTTTTTGTTGAAGATGTCGATATCCTTGGTACAATGGACATTTTTAAAGATGAAGATGGTAATTTCTTGTTTCCAAATTAAGTCTTCTTTTATATTTCAGTTGAATATGGCAATTTCTTGGTTCCAACAAACATTTTTTGTTCTACTTTTGTCTTCTTTGATATCATTTAATAAAACGATCCATATCTTGCAGAAAATGTGGAAAAAAGCTCGTCGCTCAGAAATATCTGCAAAAATGTTCGTTGGAACTAGGAGATCACCTACTTCTACTGGAAAATAAGATAAGACAAAATTAGGCCAAAAATCATATCATTCATAAAACGGTCCATATCTTCCAGAAAATGTGAAAAATAGCCCGGAGCTCAGAAAAATCTGCAAAAATGTCTGATGGGACCGAGAGAATGTCATCTTCAACTAAAATATAAGAGAAGACAAAATTAGGCCAAAAATCATATCATTCAATTTAAAGGTCGCCATCTTCAATTGGAAAATAAGAGAAGACAAACTTTGGTTATAAAAAGTCCATATCTTCCATAAAATGTAGAAAATAGCTCTGAGCACAGAAAAATCTGCAAAAATGTAAGTTGGAACACATGGGAACACATCTTTAACTTAAAAATAATAGACGACAAACATAAGCTATAAAAATCATATCATTTAATAAAAAGATCCACATCTTCCATAAAATAAAGAAAATAGCATCGAGCTCAGAAAATCCGAAAAAATGTCTGTTGGAACCGGGAGATCTCTATCTTCAACTGAAAAATAATAGAAGACAAATTTTGGCATTAAAATCATATCATTTAATATAAAGATTCTTATTTTTCAGAAAATGTAGAAAATATCCTCGATGTCACAAATATCTGCAAAAATATCTTTCGGAACCGGGAGATCGCTAAATTTAATAAAAAAGAAGACAAAATTCGGCCAACAAATCATATCATTTAATCAACCGATTGATATCTTCCAGATAATATAGAAAATAACATAGAGCTCAAAAAATCTGCAAAGATATCAGTTGGAACCGGGAGATCGCTAAATTTAACAAAAAAGAAAGCAAAATTCGGCCAAAAATCTTATCATTTAATACAAAGGTCGATATCTTCCAAATAATACAGAAAATAGCACAGAGCACAGAAAAATGCGCAAAAATATCCATTGGAACCGAGTGATTACCATCATCAACGAAAAACATATGAGGATATAAATTTAGGCCAAATATCATATCATTGAATAAAACGATTGATATCTTTTAAAGAATACAGAAAATAGCCTCAAGGTCAGAAAAAATCGTAAAAATGTCTGTTGGAACTGGGAGATTGCCATCTTCAAGTGAAAAATAAGAAAAGACAAAATTAGGCTAGAAAAATCATATCATTTAATAAAATGATCCATACTTTCTAGAAAATGTAGAAAAAATCGGCAAGCTTAGAAAAATCAGCAAAAAATTCGATTGGAACCGAAAGATATCCATATTCAACAAAAAAATAAGAGATAAAAACATTAAGCCAAAAAATCATATAATTTAATAAAAAGATACATATCTTCCACAAAAAGTAGAAATATGCCCGAGATCAGAAAAATCTGCAACAATGTCTGTTTGTACAGGGAGATCGCCATCTTTAACTAAAAATAAGAGAAGACAAAAATTAGGCTATAAATCCTACCATTTAAAAAAGATCAATATCTTTCAAAAATTTAGGCAATAGCACCGAGCTCAGAAAAATCAACAAAAATATCTGTTGAAACAGAGAGATCGCCAGCTTCAACTTAAAAATAAGAGAATAGAAACTTAGGTTATAAAAATCATGTCATTTAATAAAACATCTATATCTTCTAGAAAATGTAGAAAATAATCCCGAGCTTAGAAAAATTTGCAACAATATCCGATGGAACCGGGAGATCTCCATCTACAACTGAAAAAAAGGAGAAGACAAAACTAGGATTTAAAAATCATATCCTTAATATAAAGATCCATATCTTACAGAAAATGTAAAATATAGCGCGAGCTCAGAAAAATCCGCAAAAATATCCGTTGGATCCGGAAGATCGTCGTCTTCAGCTTAAAAAAGGAAGGACAAAATTAGGCCAAAGAATCTTATCATTTAAGAAAATGAACCATATCTTCCAGAAAATATAGAAAATCGTCTGGAGCTTAGAGAAGTATGCAAAATGTATGTTGGAACCGGGATATTGTCATATTCAACTGAAAAATAAGAGAAGAAAAAATTAGGCTATAAAAATCATATCATTTAATATAAAGATCCGTATCTTACAGAAAATGTCGAAAATAGCTCCGAGCTTAGAAAAAACCGCAAAAAAGTCCATTTGAACCAGGAGATCACCTTCTTCAACCGAAAAAGAAGAGAAAACAAAATTAGGCCAAAAAATCATCTCAATTAATAAAAATACATATCTTTCAAAAAAATATAGAAAATAGACCGAGCTCAGAAAAATCCTAGAAAAGTCCATTGGAACATGGAGATGCCATCCTCAAACGAAAAATATGTGAAGACAAAATTAGGTTATAAAAAGCATATCATTTATAAAGATCCATATCTTACAGAAAATGTACAAAATAGCACGTAGCTCAAAAAATCCGCAAAATGTCCGTTAGAACCAAGAGATTGCCATCTTCAACGAAAAAATAAGAGATGCCAAAATTAGGCCAAACAATCATATCAACCGATACGTATCTTCCCGAAAATGCACAAAATAGCCCCGGGCTCATCAAAATTCGAAAACATTTCGGTTTGAACTGGGAGACGCTCTCTTCACTGAAAAATAAGATACGGTAAAAATCATATCATTTAATTAAAATATCCACATCTTCCAAAAAATGTAGTAAATAGTACCGTGCTAAAAAATCAGAAAAAATTTCCGTTGGAACCGAGAGATCACCATCTCCAATAGAAAAATAAGAGAAGACAAAATTAGAACCTAAAAATCTTATCATTTAATATATAAACCCATATCTTCCATAAAATGTAGAAAACATTACCAAGCTCCAAAAAATTCACAAAATAGTCCGTTGGAACCGGGAGATCGCCATGTTATACTTTAAAAAAAAATAAGAGAAGACAAAATTATGCTATATAAAAATCATATCATTTAATATAAAGATCGATACCTTATAGAAAATGTAGAAAATAGCCCGGATCTCATAAAAATCCTCAAAAATGTCTGTTGGAACCGAGAGATCGCTATCTTCAATGAAAAAATAAGAGAAGAGAAAATTAAACCAAAAAATCATATTATTTTATAAGACGATCCATACCTTCCAGAAAATGCAGAAAAAAGCACAGATCTCAGAAAAATCAATAAAATGTCAGTTGGAACAGTTAGATCGCCATCTTCAACTAAAAAAATAAGAGAAGACAAAATTAGGCAGAAGATGATATATATTCTATAAAAGAGAGCATATTTTGAATTTTGTCCCAGTATGACAAGCTGACTAGGACAATGGATTATGACTAAGACAAGGGCTTGGAATAGCTCAGCCTTTGATTTGAAAACTTGAAATTTAAAAGGTGAAACTAAAAATTTGGTGGAAAGCTCAACCTTCACATGTTCAAAACTGAAAATTTGGGGGGTACACGTCACATCAACTGATTCACAACAAAAAAAACTGGGGGGAATAGCTTAGCCATGTTCCCACAAAAAGCTCGGCCTCCCTTTTTGTGATCACATTTTGATCCTTTACATCCGCTAGAACCCAACATGCGGGATGTTATCAAGAGAAATTGGATAAGATAATTTGGACAAGAGAAATTGGATAAGATAATTTGGGCAAGAGAAATTGGATAAGAGATGAGTGCCAGAATTGCTCAGCGCACACAACCACTCGAAAATCGGAATTGATCAGCACACACAACCACTCGAAAATCGGAATTGATCAGCACACACAACCACTCAAAACTGACTAGGACAATGGGTTGATGACTAGGATAAAGTTTTGGGATGAGGTTTTGGGAAAGTTTTGGGGGGAAACTAGGAAACTTTGTATTATGAGTGGGAAAATTCAAACATCCCTTAAAATTCAAGCCAGCTCATATCCCTCCCCTTTTCAAAATTCAGAAACCCATTATCTATTTGCCCTCTATCATTAAAACATTCAAAATTCAAACATCCATCATTCTGTAGAGCTAGCACCTTTTGTAAAGCAGGGTCAAGCCATCACCTTCATTCATTATTTATGGCTGCAAGGTGATATTCTATTTGCTCTCTCATGCCAGCAATATGGATCTCTCTCAAGATTCACGGGTTGTTTTTTCCTGCAATTTAGAGGATGGCCTCTCTTCCTCTTAGGTGACATGAGTGATTTCTTTTTTCTCTAATCTGCTTTTTTTTATTTTACGCACATGGTTGGATAAGAAAATTTGTACAAGAGAAATTGGATAAGAGATGAGAGATACAACCACGGTTTTTGCATTTTTGCCCCTGGACCCTCCCCACACACCCAACCACACTTTTTATTATTCTTCATCCTTTCCGGACATTTTTTTCAAGAATTGCTCAGCGCACACAACCATCCAAAACTCAGAATTGCTCACCGCATACAACCACCCAAAACTCAGAATTGCTCACCGCACACAACCACCTAAAATTCAGAATTGCTCACCGCACACAACCACTCAAAACTCAGAATTGCTCACCGCACACAACCACCCAAAACTCAGAATTACTCACCGCACCCAAACCCCATTTTTTCCAGTCCACGTGCACATGTGCACTGGTTTTTGATATGAATTGATATAATGAGAGTTTGTGAAAATTATAGATAGAGAACACTAAAATTTTGGAGAACTAAATTTTGGGAGTAGTCAATTTTTAGTGTTAAATTTTCTTGATTGAAGTTAATTTTGGAAGAGAACTAAAATTTTTGGTGGAACTAAATTTTGCGGGGAGCTAAAAGTTTTCGTGAAACAAAATTCTCTCAGGAGCTAAATTTTGAGTGACTAATATTTTTAACTAAATAAAAATTATTTATGCTTTAATTACTGTTATTCGTTTAAAATTTGGGGATTTAAGATTTTAACTGGGAAATATTTTAAATGAACCGTGCCCATTGGGCACGGGTAATGACTAGTCATTTAATAAAAAGATACTTATCTTCCAGAAAATGCTGAAAACAGCCCTGAGCTCAGAAAAATCGACAAAATGTCATTTGGAACCGGGAGATCGGAATTTTCAACTTAAAAAATAAGAGAAAACAAAATTAGGCCAAATTTTTTTATCATTTAATCAAACTATCCATATCTTCCAAATAATTTAGAAAATAGGCTAGAGCTCAGAAAAATCCGCAAAAATGTCCAATGGAATCAGGAGATCGTCATCTTCAACAGAAAATAAGATAAGCGAAACTTAGGTTATAGAAATCTTATCATTAAATAAAAAGCTCCATCATCTAAAAAATGTAGAAAATATTTTCGAGCTCGGAAAAATCCACAAAAATGTCTGTTGGAACGATGATATCACCATCTTCAATAGAAAAATAAGAGAAGAGAAACTTCAGGTAAGAAAATCATATCATTTACTATAAAGATACATGTCTTCCAGAAAATGTAGAAAATTGCACCGAACTCAGAAAAAGCCACAAAAATATCTGTTGGAACCGGGAGATCGCACTCTTCAATTTAAAAATAAGAGAAGACTTAAATTAGACCAAAAATCATACCATTTAATAAAACTATCCATATCTTCCAGAAAATTTAGAAATTAGCATGGAGCTCAGAAAATCCTCAAAAATGTCTGTTGGAACCAGAAGATCCCCATCAACTGACAACTAAGAAAAGACAAATTTAGGCCAAAAACATATCATTTAGTAAAAATATCAACATCTTAAAGAAAATGTAGAAAAATTGCTTCGAGCTCAAAAAAATCCGCCAAAATATCCTTTGGAACTGAGAAATCGACATATTCAACTGAAAACCCAGAGAAGACAAAATTAGGCCAAAAAATCATATCGTTTAATATAAAAATACTAGTCATTACCCGTGTCCAATAGGCACGGTTCATTTAAAATATTCCCCAGTTAAAATCTTAAGTCCCCAAATTTTAAACGAATAACAATAATTAAAGCATAAATAATTTTTATTTAGTTAAAAATATTAGTCACTCAAAATTTAGCTCCCCAGAGAATTTTGTTTCCCCAAAAAATTTAGCTCCCCGCAAAATTTAGCTCCCCTAAAAATTTTAGTTCTCTCCCAAAATTTAGTTCCCTCAAGAAAATTTAGTTCAACACAAAAAATTGACTTCTCTCAAAATTTTAGTGTTCTCTATTTATAATTTCCACAAACTCTCATCATATCAATTCATAACAAATAACCCATGCATATGTGCACGTGGACTGGAAAAAAATGGTTGTGTGCGGTGAGAAATTCTGAGTTTTGTGTGGCTGTGTGCGGTGAGCAATTCTGAGTTTTGGGCGGTTGTGTGCAGTGAGCAATTCTGAGTTTTGTGTGGTTGTGTGCGGTGAGCAATTCTGAGTTTTGAGCAGGTGTGTGTGCTGAGCAATTCTTGAAAAATGGTCGGAAAGGGGGGAGACTAATAAAAAGTGTGGTTGGGCGTGTTAGGAGGGTCCAAGGTCAAAAATGCAAAAATCGGGGTTGTATCTCTCATCTTTTAACCAATTTCTCTTGTACAAATTTTCTTATCCAACCATCTGCGTAAAATTAAAAAAAGCAGATTAGAGAAAAAATCTCCCAAGTTGCCTGAGAGGAAGAGATGCCATCCTCAAAATTGCAGGAAAAAACAACCCATGAATCTTGAGAGAGATCCATATTGCTGGCATGAGAGAGCAAAGAGAATATCACCTTGCAACCATAAATAATGAACGATGGCTTGACCCCGCTTTACAAAAGGTGCTAGCTCTACAGAATGATGGATGTTTGAATTTTGAATGTTTCAATGATAGAGGGCAAATAGATAATGGGGTTCTGAATTTTGGAAAGGGGAGGTATATGAGCTGGCTTGAATTCTGAGGGATGTTTGAATTTTCCCCACTCATAATACAAAGTTTCCTAGTTTACCTCCCAAAACTTTCTCAAAACCTCATCCCAAACATTTATCCTAGTCATCAACCCATTGTCCTAGTCAGTTTTGTGGTTGTGTGCGGTGAGCAATTCTGAGTTTTAAGTGGTTGTGTACACTGAGCAATTCCGATTTTTGAGTAGTTATGTGCGCTGAGCAATTCCGATTTTTGAGTGGTTGTGTGCGCTGAGCAATTCCGATTTTTGAGTGGTTGTGGGTGCTGAACAATTCTGATTTTTGAGTGGTTGTGCGCGGTGAGCAATTTCGATTTTTGAGTGGTTGTGTGCACTGAGCAATTTTGAGTATTGAGTGGTTATGTGCGGTGAGCAATTCTGGCACTAATCTCTTATCCAACTTCTCTTGTCCAAATTCTTTTATCCAATTTCTCTTGTCCAAATTCTCTAATCCAATTTATCTTGATTACATCCCTCATGTTGGGTTCTAGCGAATGTAAAGGATCAAAATAAGATCACAAAAGGGAGGCCGAGCTTTTTGTGGGAACATGGCTGAGCTATTCCCCCAAGTTTTTTGTTGTGAATCAGTTGATGTGACACCCCCCCCCCCATTTTCATTTTTGAACCCGTGAAGGTTGAGCTTCCCCCCCGCAAATTTTTAGTTTCACCTTTCAAATTTCAAGTTTTCAAATCAAAGGCTGAGCTATTCCCATCCTAGCGATTAAGCCATTGTCCTAGTCATAACCCCTTGTCCTAGTTAGCTTGTCCTTTTGGGACAAAATTCAAAATATGCTCTCTTTTATAGAATAGATATCATCTTTGGCCTGATTTTGTCTTCTCTTATTTTTTTAAAGTTGAAGATGGCGATCTAACTGTTCCGACTGACATTTTATCGATTTTTGTGAGATCGGTGCTTTTTTTTGCATTTTCTGGAAGGTACAGATCGTCTTATAAAATGATATGATTTATTTGGTTTAATTCTGTCTTCTCTTATTTTTTTTCCGTTGAAGATAGTGATCTCTCGGTTCCAACAGACATTTTGAGGATTTTTATGAGATCCGGGCTATTTTCTACATTTTTTGTAAGATATCGATATTTATATTAAATGATATGATTTTTTATAGCATAATTTTGTCTTCTCTTATTTTTTTAAGTATAACATGGCGATCTCCCGGTTCCAACGGACAATTTTGTGAATTTTTTTGAGCTTGGTGATGTTTTCTACATTTTATGGAAGATATGGGTTTATATATTAAATGATATGATTTTAGGTTCTAATTTTGTCTTCTCTTATTTTTCAATTGGAGATGGTGATCTCTCGGTTCCAACGGAAATTTTTTGGACCAATCTCAGAAAATGATTTAGAAAAATCATTTCAGTTGAAGATGGCAATATCCCAGTTATAACGGACATTTTTATAAATGAAGATGGCGATTTCCCGGTTCCAACGGATATTTTTTGGCCTAATTTTGTCTCTCTGATATCATTTAATAAAACGATTCAAATATTCCATAAAATGTGAAAAATAGAATGGAGCTCAGAAATATCTGCAAAAATATCGTTGGAACCGGGAGATCGTCAACTTCTACTGGAAAATAACAGAAGACAAAATTAGGCCAAAAATCATATCATTTAATAAAACGATCCATACTGCCAGAAAATGTGGAAAATATCCCCGGGCTCAGAAAATCCACAAAATGTCTGTTGGGACCGAGAGAATGCCATCTTAATCTGAAATATAAGAGAAGACAAAATTTGGTCAACCAAGCATATTATTCATTATAAAGATCGCCATCTTCAACTGGAAAATAAGAGAAGACAAACTTAGGTTATAAAAATCATATCATTTTATTAAAAAATTCATATCTTCAATAAAGTGTAGAAATAACCCGGAGCTCAGAAAAATCTACAAAAATGTTCGTTGGAACCGAGAGATCATCACCTGAAACTTACAAATAATACACTACAAACTTAGGCTATAAAAATCATATCATTTAATAAAAAGGTCCATATCTTCCAAAAAATAAAGAAAATAGCATAGAGCTCAGAAAATCCGCTATAATGTCCGTTAGAACCGGGAGATTGCTATATTCAACTGAAAAATAGGAGAAGACAAAATGAGACAATAAAAATCTTATCATTTATTATAAAGATTCTTATTTTCCATAAAATGTAGAAAATATCCCTGAGCTCAGGAAAATCCGCAAAAATATCCAGCGAAATCCGGTGCACACAAAATATTTAATGAGAAACAGAGAAGACAAAATTAGGCCAAAATATCATATCATTTAATAAAACGACAGATATCTTCGAAATAATACAGAAAATAGCCCAGAGCTCTGAAAAATCCTCATGAATATCCGTGGGAACCGGGAGATCGCCATAATCAACGAAAAATCTAAGAGGACAAAAATATACAAAAAAATCATAGCATTTAATAAAACGATTGTTTTCTTCCAAAAAATACAGAAAATAGCCCTTAGGTCAGAAAAGGTAGCAAAAATTTCTGTTGGAAACATGACACAGGCTTCTTCAAGTGTAAAATAAGAGAAGGCAATGTAGGCTATAAAATCGTATCATTTATTTAAAAGATCCATATCTACAATAAAATGTAGAAATAGCATCGAGTTCATAAAAATCTGCAAAAATTTCCGTTCGAACCAGAATATTGCCATTATTAATTGAAAAATAAGAGAAGACAAAATTAGGCTAGAAAACATTCCATATCTTCCAGAAAATGTGGAAAAGCCTGGAGATCAGAAAAATCTGCAAAAATTTCCTTTGGGACCAAGAGAGTGCCATCTTGAACTAAAATATAAGAGACTACAAAATTACGCCAAAAAATCATATCATTCAATATAAAGATGCCATCTTCAACTAAAAAATAAGAGAAAACTAATTTAGGTTATAAAAATCATATCATTTAATAAAAAGATTCATATTTTCCATAAAATGTAGAAAATAGCCTGAAGCTTAGAAAAATCCGCAAAAATGTCCGTTGGAACCGGGAGATCGTCATCTTCAACTTAAAAATAATAGAAGACAAATGTATGCTATCAAAAAGATTCACATCTTCCATAAAGTAAAGAAAATAGAACCGAGCTCAGAAAATCCAAAAAAAATGTTCGTTGGAACTGGGGATCGCCATGTTGAACTGAAAAATAAGAGATGACAAAATTTGTCAATAAAAATCTTATCATTTAATATAGAGATGCATATTTTCCATAAAATGTAGAAATAGTCCCAAGCTCAGAAAAATCCGCAAAAATATCCGTCAGAACCGAGAGACATCCAAATTTAACGAAAATAGAGGACAAAATTAGGCCAAAAATCATATCATGTAATAAAACTATCGATAGCTTCAAGATAATACATAAAATGGGTAATAACATAGAAAAATCCACAAAAATATTCGTTGGTTCTGGGAGATCTCCATCATCAACGAAAAAATAAGAGAAGAGAAAATTAGCCCAAAAAGTATAATATTTAATAAAACGATCGATATCTTCTAGAAAATACATAAAATATCCCCGAGTTTCGAAAAATACGCAAAAAATGTCCTTTGGAACTGGGAGACTGCCATATCGACAATAAATGTCGGCTATAAAAATCATATCATTTAGTAAAAATATCCATATCGACAATAAAATGCAGATAATAATGTCGAGGTCTAAAAAATCCGCGAAAATTTTCGTTGGAACCGGGAGTTTTCCATCTTCAATTGAAAAATAAGAGAAGACAAAATTATGATATAAAAATCATATCACTTAATAAATAGATCTATATCTTACAGAAAATGTAGAAACTAGTCCCAAACTGAGAAATATGGGCAAAAATGTCTGTTAGAACCGGCATATTGCCATCTCAACTGAAAAATAAGAGAATTTTGTCCTAATCCCGGTTACAATGGAAATTTTTATAGATGAAGATGGCGATTTCCCGGTTTCGAATATTGTCTTCTCTTATATTTCAATTAAAGATGGCGATTTCCTGATTCCAACAGACATATTTTGGCCTAATTTTGTCTCTCTGATATCATTTAATAAAACGATACATATATTCCAGAAAATGTGAAAATTAGCTCAGAGCTCAGAAATATCCACAAAAATGTCCGTCGGAACCGAAAGATCGCGAACTTCTACTGGAAAATATGAGAAGACAAAATTAAGCCAAAATTATATCATTAAATAAAACGATCCATATCTTCCAGAAAATGTGGAAAATTGTTCGGAGCTCAGAAAAATCGGCAAAAATATTTTTTAGGACCAACCGAATGCCATCTTCAGCTGAAATATAAAAGAAGACAAAATTAGAGCAAAAAATCATATCATTCAATGTAAAGATCGCCATATTCAACTGGAAAATAAGAGAAGTCAAACTTAGGTTATAAAAATCAAATCATTTTATAAAAGATCAATTTCTTCCATAAAATGTGGAAAACAGCCATGAGCTCCGAAAAATCTTTAAAAAAGTCTGTTGGAACCGGTGATCTTCATCTTCAACTAAAAAATAATAGAAGACAAACTTAAGCTATAAAAATCATATCATGTAATAAAAAGGTCCATATCTTCCATAAAATAAAGAAAATAGCACATTGCTCAAAAAATCCGCAAAAATGTCCATTAGAACCGGGAGATCGCTATATTCAACTAAAAAATAAGAGAAGAAAAAATTTGGCAGTAAAATCATATCATTTAATTATAAAGATTCTTATTTTTCATAAAATGTAGAAAATATCATCGAGCACAGAAAAATCTGCAAAAATATCTGTCGAAACCGAAAGAGCGAAAAAAGTATAACGAAAATAGAGAAGACAAAATTAGGCCATAATATCATATCTTTTAATAAAACGACCAATATCTTCCGGATAATACAGAAAATAGCTACGTGTTCAGAAAAATCCTCAAAATATCTGTGGGAATCAGGCGATCGCCATCATCAACGAAAAAATCTAAGAGGACAAAATAAACAATAAAATCAGGGCATTTAATAAAACGATCATTATCTTCCAAAAATGTGGAAAATAGGCCGGAGCTCAGAAAAATCCGCAAAAATGTCTGCTGGAACCGGCTTCCAAACATTTGGAAAATTGCCATCGTCAACTGGAAAATAAGAGAAGACACATTTTGGCTAGGAAAATTATATCAATTAATATATATATCCAAATCTTTCATAAAATGTATAAAAGAGCACCAAGCTCAGAAAATGATACATAAGAATCTTTTCAGTTGAAGATGGCGATATCCCGGTTACAACAGACATTTTTTATAGATGAAGATGGTGATTTCCCAGTTCCGAATTTTGTCTTCTCTTACATTTAAGTTGAAGATGACGATTTACTAGTTCCATCGGACATTTATTGGCCTAATTTTGTCTTATCTGATAGCATTTAATAAAACGATCCATATATTCCAGAAAATATGGAAAATATTCGGGAGCCCAGAAATATCCAAAAAATGTCCGTTGGATGCGGGAGATTGCCAACTTCAACTGGAAATTAACAGAAGGCAAAATTAGGCTAAAAATTATATCATTAATAAACGTTCCACATCTTCCAAAAATGTGAAAAATAGCACGGAGCTCAGAAAAATCCGCAAAATTTTCCTTTGGGACCGAGAGAAAGCCATCTTCAACTGAAATATAAGACAAGACAAAATTAGGCCAAGTAATTATATCATTCAATATAAGGATCGCCATCTTCAACTAGAAAATAAGAGAAAAAAATTTAGGTTATAAAAATCATATCATAAAAAGATCCATATCTTCCATAAATTGTAGAAAATAGCCGGAGCTCAGAAAAATCCCACAAAAATGTCTGTTAGAACTAGGAGATCGTCATTTTTAACTTAAAGATAATAGAAGACAAACTTAAGCTATCAAATTCATATCATTTAATAAAAATATCCATAACCTCCATATAGTAAAGAAAATAGCACCAAACTCCGAAAAATCCAAAAAATGTTCATCGAAACTATGATATCGCCATGTTCAACTAAAAAATAAGAGAAGATAAAATTTGGCAATAAAAATTACATCATTTAATATAAAGATTCTTGTTTTCCATAAAATATAGAAAGTATCTCCGAGCTTAGAAAAATCCACAAAAATATCCGTTAGAACCGAGAGATCACCAAATTCAACGAAAAACGAGAAGACAAAATTGGGCCAAAAATCATTTCATATAATAAAACGATCGATATCTTCCAGATAATACCGAAAATAGGCCATAGCACAGAAAAATCTGCAAAAAATATCTGTTAGTTCCAGGAGATCGCCATCATCAACTAAAAAATAAGAGAAGAAATAATTAGGCCAAAATGCATAACATTTAATAAAACGATCGATATTTTCCAGAAAATACAAAAAAATTGCACCGAGTTCAGAAAAATCCGTAAAAATGTCCGTTGGAACTGGGAGACTGCCAGTTAAAAATAAGAGAATATAAACATATGCTATAAAATTCATATCAATTAATAAAAAGATCGAAAATAAAGAATAGAAAATAGCGATGAGTTCTGAAAAAGCCGTAAAAATTTCTGTTGGAACCAGGAGATCGCAATCTTCAATTGAAAAATAAGAGAAGACAATTAGGATTGTAAAATCATATCATTTAATAAAAAGATCTATATCTTACAGAAAATGTAGAAACTAGTCCCGAGCTAAGAAATATTCGTAAAAAATGTCCGGTGTAACCGGGATATTGCCATCTTTAACTGAAAAATAAGAGAAGACAAAATTAGCCAAAAAATCATATAATGGAATACGAAGATGCATATCTTCGAGAAAATGTAGAAAATAGCCACGAGCTCAGAAAAATCCGAAAAAATGTCCATTGGAACCGGGAGATCGCCATATTCAACTGGAAATTAAGAGATGACAAAATTATGCAAAAATATCATTTTATTTAATAAAACGTTCCATGTCTTCCAAAAATGTTGAAAATAGGCCAGAGCTCAGAAAATCCGCAAAAAATTCCATTGGAACCGGGTGATCGACATCTTCAACTAGAAAATATGAGAAGAAAATTTTAGGCTAGAAAAATCATGTCATTTAATAAAAAGATCCATATCTTTCATAAAATGTAGCAAAAGCACTAAGCTTATAAAATCATTAATAAAAATCTTTTCAGTTGAAGATGGCGATATCACTGTTACAATGGACATTTTTATAGATGAAGATGGTGATTTCCTATTTCTGAATTTTGTCTTCTCTTATATTTGAGTTGAAGATGGCGATTTTTCGGTTCCAATAAACATTTTTTGGCCTAATTTTGTCTTCTCCGATATCATTTAATAAAACGATCCATATCTTCCAAAAAATGTGGAAAAAGCCCAGAGCTCAGAAATATCTGCAAAAATGTCTATTGGAACCGGGAGATTGCAACCTTCAATTAGAAAATCATATCATTTAATAAAATGGTCCATATCTTTCAAAAAATGTGGAAAATAGCCCGGAGCTCAAAAAAATATGCAAAAATGTCATTTGGGTCCGAGAGAATGTCATCTTCAACTAAAATATAAGAGAAGACAAAATTAGTCCAAAAAATAATATCATTCAATATAAAGATCACCATCTTCAATTGGAAAATAAGTGAAGACAACAAACTTTGGTTATAAAAATATATAATTTAATAAAATGATCCATATCTTCCATAAAATATAGATAATAGCCCCAAGCTAAGGAAAATCCTCAAAAATGTAAGTTGGAACACTTGGAAAACACATCTTCAACTTAATAATAATAGAAGGCCAACTTAAGCTATAAAAATGATATCATTCAATAAAAAGATCCATATCTTCCATAAAATAAAGAAAATAGCACTGAGCTTAAAAAATCCGAAAAAAAATCAGTTAGAACCTGGAGATCGCTATATTCAACTGAAAAATAAAGACAAAATTCGGCAATAAAAATCATTTCATTTAATATAAAGATTCTTATTTTCCATTAAATGTAGAAAATATCCCCGAGCTCAGAAAAATCTGCAAAAATATCAGTCGGAACCGGGAGATCGCTAAATTTAACAAAAAAAGAAAACAAAATTTGGCCAAAAATCATATCATTTAATAAAACGGTCGATATCTTCCAGATATTATGGAAAATAGCCGAGAGCTCAGAAATATCCGTAAATATATCTGTTGGAACCGAGAGACCGCTAAATTTAACAATAAAAGAGAAAAAAAATTCGGCCAAAAAATCATATCATTCAATAAAACGTTCGATATCTTCCAGATAATATAGTAAATAGCCCAGAGCTCAAAAAAATCTGCAAAAATATTCGTTGGAACCGGGAGATCGCCATTATCAACGAAAAATCATATGAGAAGATAAATTTTGGGAAAAATCATAGCATTTGATAAAATGACCGATATGTTTCAGAAAATACAGAAAATAGCCCTGAGGTCAGAAATACTCTCAAAAATATCCATTGGGACTGGAAGACCGCCATTTTCAAGTGAAAAATAAGAGAAGACAAAATTAGGCTAGAAAAATCATATCATTTAATAAAAAGATCTATATTTTCTAGAAAATGTAGAAAATAGCCCCAAGCTCGAAAAAATCTGCAAAAATGTCAGTTGGAACCGAAAGATCTCCATATTCAACTGAAAAACAAGAGTAGACGAAATTAAGCCAAAAATATGGATCTTTCTGAGCCAAAAATATGGATATTGTTACAGGGATATTCAACTGAATTAAGCCAAAATTAAGACAAAATTACAGGGATATTCAGCCGAATGACATGGATCTTTCTGAGAAAAATATGGATCTTTCTCAGACAAAATTAAGACAAAATTAAGCCAAAAAATGGATATTCAACCGAAAGATCGCCATATTTAATAAAAAGATACATATCTTCCATAAAAAGTAGAAATAGTCCCAAGGTCAGAAAAATCTGCAAAATGTCCATTGTTATAGGGAGATCACCAGTTTCAACTGAAAAATAAGAGAAAACAAAATTAGGCTATAAAATAATATATTTCAATACAAAAGATCCAAATCTTCCAGAAAATGCAGAAAATAGTCCTGAGCCCAGGAAAAATACGCAAAAATGTCTGTTGGAACCGGGAGATCGCCATCTTCAGTTAAAAATAAGAGAATAGAAAATTAGGCCAAAATGATATCATTTAATAAAAAGATCATTATCTTTCAGAAAATTTAGGAAATAGCTCCGAGCTCATAAAAATCATCAAAATTATCCGTTGGAACAGGGAGATCGCCATCTTCAGCTGAAAAATAAGAGAAGAGAAACTAAGGTTATAAAATCATCAGTTAATAAGATATCCATTTCTTCCAGAAAATGTAGACATAGTCCCGAGCTCAGAAAAATCTGCAACAATATCCGATGGAACCGGGAGATCGCCATCTACAACTTAAAAATAAGAGAAGACAAAATTAGGATTTAAAAATCATATCATTAAATATAAAGATCTATATCTTACAGAAAATGTAAAATTTACTGTCGGGCTCAAAAAATATGCAAAAATGTCCGTTGGAACAGAGAGATCGTCGTCTTCAACTGAAAAAAGGGAAATGCAAAATTGGTTCAAAAAATCGTATCATTTAATAAAAACATCCATATTTTCTAGAAAATATAGAAAATTATTACGGAGCTCAAAGAATTCTGCAAAATGTCTGTTGGAACCGGGAGATCGTTATATTCAACTGAAAAATAAGAGAAGATAAAATTCGGTAATAAAAATTATATCATTTAATATAAAGATCCATATTTTACAGAAAATGTAGAAAATAGGCCCGAGCTTAAAAAATCCGCAAAAATGTCCGTTGGAACCGGGAGATCGCCTTCTTCAACCGAAAAAAGAAGAGAAGACAAAATTAGGCCCAAAAATCATATCATTTAATAAAAATATAAAACTTTCTGAAAATATCGAAATTAGACTCGAGCGCAGAAATATCCTCAAATAAGTCTGTTGGAACCAGGTGATCACCACCCTTAAATGAAAAATAAGTGATGAAAAAATTAGGTTATAAATATTATATCATTTATAATGATCAATATCTTACAGAAAATGTAGAAAACAGCCAGTTTCTCAAAAAATCCGCAAAAATGTCTGTTGGAACCAAGAGGTCGCCATCTTCAAAGAAAAAAATAAGAGAAGACAAATTTAGGCCAAAAATTCATATCAAACAATCCATATCTTCTGGAAAATGCATAAAATAGCCCCAAGCTAATAAATATTCGCAATTTGAACCGGGAGACGCCATCTTCAACTGAAAAATAAGAGACGACAAAATTAGACGATAAAAATCGTTTCATTTAATAAAAAAATCCATATCTTTCATAAATTTTAGAAAATAGTCCCAAGCTCAGAAAAATCCAAAAAATGTCCGTTGGAACTGAATGATTGACATCTTCAGTAGAAAAATAAGAGAAGACAAAATAAGAACAAAAAAATCATTTCATATAATATATAGACACATATCTTTCATAAAATGTAGAAAATAGCACTAAGCTCAAAAAATCCGCAAAAATGTCAGTTGGAACCGGGAAGAGAAGACAAAATTATGCTATAAAATCATATTATTTAATATAAAATCCATATCTTACAGAAAATATAGAAAATAGCCCGGAGCTTATAAAAATCTGCAAACCTGCAGTTGGAACCGAGAGATCACTGAAAAAATAAGAGAAGACAAAATTTTAATTAAAAATGTATCATTGAATAAACGATCCATATCTTCCTAAAATGCAGAAAATAGCCCCGATCTGAGAAAAATCGGCAAAATTAAGTTGGAACAGTGAGATCGTCATCTTCAACTTAAAAATAAGAGAAGACAAAATTAGGCCAACGATAATATCATTTAATAAAAAGATCCTTATCTTCTAGAAAAATGCAAAAAATAGCCATGAGCTTAGAAAAATCGGTAAAATGTCAGTTGGAACCGAGAGAACAGAATTTTCAAAGCAAAAAATAAGAGAAAATTAAATTAGTCCAAAAAATCATATCATTTAATAAAACTATTCATATCTTCCAGATAATTTAGAAAATAGGTCGTAGCTCAGAAAAATCTGAAAAAATGTCCGATGGAATAGGGAGATCGTCATATTCAACTGAAAAATAAGCTAGCAAAACATAGGTTATAAAAATCATATCATTTAATAAAAATCTCCATATCGTTCAAAAATGTAGAAAATAGCCTTGAGCTTTAACAAATCAGCAAAAAAGTCTGTCGGAATGGGGAGATCGCCATCTTCAATAGAAAAAATAAGAGAAGACAAAATTAGGGTATGAAAATCATATCATTTAATAAAAAGATACTTGTCTTCCAAAAAATGTAGAAAATAACATCAAACTCAGAAAAATCTGCAAAAATATCCGTTGGAACCGGGAGATTGCACTCTTCAACATAAAAATATGAAAAGAAAATATTAGGCCAAAAAAGTTGTATAATTGAATAAAACGATCCATATCTTCTAGAAAATTTTAAATATAGCCCAGAGCTCAGAAAATCCGCAAAAATATCTGTAGGAACCGGGAGATCGCCATTAACAGAAAGCGAAGAAAAGACAAAATTAAGGCAAAAATCATATCATTTAATAAAAATATCCATATCTTCCAAAAAATGTAGAAAAATTTCTCTGAGATCAGAAAAATCAGCAAAAATGTCTGTTGAAATTGGAAAATCGACATATTCAACTGAAAATATGATAAGACAAAATTAGGCCGAAAAATTATATTGTTTAATAAAAATAAACATATATTCCGGAATATGAAGAGCCCAAACTCAGAAAAACCTTAAAAATGTCCGTTGGAACTTGGAGATCGTTATCTTCAATTGGAAAATAAGAGAAGACAAAATTAGGCAAAAATAGCATTTCATTTAATAAAACAACCCAAATCTTCCAAAAATGTGGGAAACAAGTCGGATCTAAGAAAAATCCGCAAAAAAGTCCGTTGGAACCGGGTGATCGCCCTCTACAACTGGAATGTAAGATAAGACAAAATTAGGCCAAAAAATCATATCATGTAATAAAAGATCATCTTTTTCAACAGGAAAATAAGAAAAGACAAATTTAAGCTAGAAAAAAACATATCAATTAATAAAAAGATCCATATCTTTTATAACATGTAAATTAAAATACTAATCTCAGAAAATGATATATAACAATCTTTTCAGTTGAAGATGGCGATATCCCGATAACAACGGACATTATAGATGAAGATTGCGATTTCCCGGTTCCAAATTTTGTCTTCTCTTATATTTTAGTTGAAGATGGCGATTTTTCGGTTCCAACGGACATTTCTTGGCCTAATTTTGTCTTCTCTGATATCATTTAATAAAACGATCCATTTGTTTCAAAAAATGTGAAAAATAGCCCGGAGCTCAGAAATATCCGCAAAAAATGTCCGTTGGAACCGGGAGATCGCCAAATTCTACAGGAAAATAAAAGAAGACAAAATTAGGCCAAAAATCATATTATTTAATAAAACGATCAAAATCTTCCAAAAAATATGGAAATTAGCCAAGAGCTTAGAAAAATCCGTAAAAATGTCTGTTGGGACCGAGAGAATGCCATCTTAAATATAAGTGAAGACAAAATTAGCCCAAAAAATCATATCATTCAATATAAAGATCGACATCTTCAACTGGAAAATAAGAGAAAACAAACTTAGTTTATAAGAATCATATAATTTAATAAAAATATTCATATCTTCCATAAAAAGCCGAAATAGCTCAGAGCTCAGAAAAATCCGCAAAATTATCTGTTTGAACCAGAGATCACCATTTTCAACTAAAAATAATAGAAGACAAACTTAAGCTATAAAAAAGCATATCATTTAATAAAAACATCCATATCTTCCATAAAATAAAGAAAATAGTACAAAGCTCAGAAAATCCGCAAAAATGTCAGTTAGAACCGGGAGATCACTATGTTCAACTGATAAATAAAAAAGACAAAATTAGGCAAAAGAAATCATATCATTTAATAAAGAGTCTTATTTTCCATAAAATGTAGAAAGTATCCCCGGGCTCAGAAAAATCCGCAAAAATATCCGTCAGAACCGAGAGATCGCCAAATTTAAGGAAAAAATGAGAATAAAAAATTAGGCCAAAAATCATTTCATTTAATAAAACGATCGATATCTTTCAGATACATAAAATAGCCCATATCACAGAAAAATCTGTAAAATTATTCTTTGGTTTCAATAAATCGCCATTATCAATGAAAAAATAAGAGAAGATAAAATTAGGCCAAAAAATCATAACATTTAATAAAACGATTAATATCTTCCAGAAAATACAGAAAATAGCCTCAAGTTCAGAAAAATCCACAAAAATGTCCGTTGGACCAGGAAACCGACATTTTCACGTAAAAAACAAGAGAAGACAAACGTAGGCTATAAAAATCATATCATTTAGTAAAAAGATCAATATCTACAATGAAACACAGAAAATAGCCTTGCATTTAGAAAAATATGCAAAAATTTCCGTTTGAACCGGGAGATCGCCATCATCAATTGAAAATAAGAGACGACAATATTAGGCTAGAAAAATTATATCATTTAATAAAAGATCCATATCTTACAGAAAATGTATAAAATAGGACCGAGCTCAGAAATATCGGCCAAAATGTCCGTTGGAACCGGGATATCGCCATCTTCAACTTAAAAATAAGAGAATAGGCTAAATATCCATATCTTCCAGAAAATATAGAAATTAATCCCGAGTTCAGAAAAATCCGCAAAATTTCCCGTTGGAACCGGATGATCGCCATGTTCAACTGGAATATAAGAGAAGATAAAATTAGGCCAAAAATCATATCATTTAATTAAAAGATCCATATGTTTTATAAAATGTAAAAAAGAGCACCAAGCTCAGAAAATGATAAATAAAAATCTTTTCATTTGAAGATGGCGATATCCTGGTTACAATGGACATTTTTATAGATGAAGATGGCAATTTCTTGGTTCTGAATTTTGTCTTCTCATATATTTCAGTTGAAGGTGGCGATTTCCCGATCCCAACGGACTTTTTATGGCCAAATTTTGTCTTCTCTGATGTCATTTAATAAAACAATCTATATATTCCATAAAATAGGGAAAATATCTCGAAGCTCAGAAATATCCGCAAAAATGTCCGTTGGAACCAGGAGATCGCCGACTTCAACTGGAAATTAAGAGAAGACAAAATTAGGCCAAAAAATCATATCATTTAATAAAACGTTCCATATCTTTGAGAAAATGTGGAAAATAGTCCGAAGCTCAGAAAAATCTGCAAAAATTTCCTTTGGGACCGAGAGAATGTCAACTTTAATAAAAATATAAGAGAAGACAAAATTAGGCCAAAAAATCAGTTCATTCAATATAAAGATCGCCATCTTCAATTGGAAAATAAGAGAAAACAAACGTTGGTTATAAAAAACATATCATTTAATAAAAAGATCCATACCTTCCATAAAATATAGAAAATAACCCTTAGCTCGGAGAAATTCGAAAAAATGTAAGTTGGAACACCAGGAGATCGCATCTTCAACTAAAAAATAATAGAAGATAAGCTATCAAAATCTTATCATTTACACTACTGGAAACTAAGCATTAGCCACAAACAAATCCGTGGCTAATACTACGAATTCTGTGGCTAAAACACATTAGCCACGGATTTTCAGAAATTCCGTGGCTAATAGTCCGTGGCAAAAAATGATGTCATAAAAGAGAAAATTTCCGTCGCTAATGGAAGAATTTCTGTGGCTAATTAGCATTAGCCACGGACATATAGCCACGGAATTCCGTGGCTATTAGTCCATGGCTAATGCTAATTAGCTACGACAATCCGTGGCTGATAAAAACTGTTTACCACGGAAGAACTGTGGCTATTATATGTAATTCCGTGATTGGTTTTCCGTGGCTAATGAGAATTAGCCACGGACAACCGTGGCTAAAAAACTTTTTGCCACGGAAGAACTGTGGCTATTATACGTCCGCCACAGAAACAATTTCCTTGGCATATCACTTTTAGCCATGGAATATCCGTTGCGAAAAAAATAATTTGCCACCGCAATACGTGGCTAAAATAATCTTATCACAGAATTTATGAATGTGGCTAATACGTATTAGCCACGAAATGTCGGTGGCCACTATTGTATTAGCCAGGGAATATCCGTGGCTATTTGGAATTAGTCACGGATAATTCATACAGAAATATCGTAGCTAATAAGTATTAGCCACGAAATTTCAATGGTTAATATGTTTTTTGATTTTTTAAAAATAAAAAAATCTTAAATATTCATTGTACAATCAAAATTTATGAAACCAAGAAACATCTCTATGCAATCAAAATTACCAAATAACATCATCATCATCACATTCCAAGAAAAAGTTTCCAAACATATAACATTAATACATAACACCAAGTTTCTAAAAATTTTCCACATAACACATCACCTTCACTCCCCCAATCTCAAAAACAAGTAAACTCTCACTCACTGCAGATCTCCACCCTCCGGGCCTCCACCTTGTTCTCCACCGTGTGTACGCAATTCCTGAAACAAAAATTGTATATGGGCAATGCCCATATTCAGTATCAATGATGCATATTGAAAATAGGCATATTGATAAATCAGATACAACTAAAATTAATAGTTATGATATGCGCTAACTAATGAGCAGGTATGAGTTTCGAGGTATTATACTAGTTAGATCATGGGGATTCCTCTAGAAATTTACAAAGCATAGAGTGAGGCCAACTCTGTAGTAAACCATTGGTAGCTTAACTTTATTGCCAAAAATCTAGTCAACACTAGAGAGTAGTAGACTAGCTTAACTTTATTGCCATAAATCTAGTCAACCCTAGAGAGGAAATTCGAAGCATTCCACAGAAGCGAAGCAAAACAAAAAACACGCAAAATAAGTGCACATTTTTATCAAGATGAAAGCTACATTGTTCAATATTAAGAATAACAACAACAATACAATGCGGGAATAGAACAACAAAAGCTACATGTGAACAATGCTGGAATCAGATAGAGAGCAAGAAAAAACAAAGACTCGAAAGCCCAAAAGACCACCCAAGAAAAGCTCTTACTAGCAAAAGCTCGAAGATTCATGTCTCATGTTTTTTTGACAAAAAACAAGAAAAGAAAATGCATTGACTGCCTGCATGCTAATTATAAAGGGACATCATCTCTTGGACTCTTAGAACTGCAACCATGTTTAGGTGGTGTTGCTCTTGGAATTTGAGCAAAGAGGCCCGAGTCTTTTCTTCTCAATTTTGACATTGACATTGATTTTATTTAATCAAGGTTAAGATACATCTTAACAAAAGGCAAAGATTTTAATGAAGTATGTCACACTTCATCATGCCCAGATTCCATAAAAGATTACGATGATACTGAGGAGGGTGAGCATGTTTGCACTTAGAAAGAAGGCCAATGATATCATATGCCAAGACATTAGCTTCTCATTGCTGCTCTCTAAGCAAATGGGTATCAATCTAACCAACCAGCAGAGATCAAAGAAGTTGCACATGTTTATGCAAATGAAAATGCAAATGCAAGTGAAAAATGTCAGCTTAGTCGAGTATCGTATACGATACATCCTGGTTTTACGATACTGTTCACGAGGTATTTTGCACGGACCTGCATGGGCCACCAAACTTGTAACGACCCGCTCTCGGGGGCCAGTTACTTATTTGATTTATTTGCAGGTCTTGCAGTTTACCAGTGAAATCAACATAGCCACAACTCAGAGATGTACCAAACACTCAACCATCGTACAAACATTATTACAGTCCAGATTAAAGTACAAACAAGCAGCATCACTCTCTCACCTAAAGTACATAAAAAGGAAAAGTACTGAAAGAAAATGCGAAATGGAAATACAAAGCACAACAAATACACAAACACAGACAACTAAAACTCTGCGGCCTCTGGGTCAAATGCAGGCTCCTCGAACTCCGGGGCAATCTCCTCAATCAGGTCGTCGTCTGCCGGTGCCATAAATGGAACCGAAGGTAAGTCACAACAGTTCTAAATAAAGAAAAGAAGTACTGTACAAGTATGACAAAGGTAACTACGTACAAGCATATGTTATTACCATATCTACTTTGTTTTCTTTTTGTTTCATTTGCAAAGTGTCGACAATGACCTTGCTCTCAAAATATACATTAAAGCACGGGCTACTCCAAAAGTTGTCGCTGCTTTTGCTGAAAGAAGGGAGTTTGACAAGATTCTTATATACTCAAAACAGTGGATGGGCAGAGCTAGTAAATTTAAAGATATGTCTTAATATATTTGTTATGGAAACATTGAATCTGAACACTCATGGCGGATTATTCCATTATTTGATACATGCCAGACTATCTTTTCCTTCTCTAAACCATTTTAAGATCCGACCCTCAGGTATTTTACTTTCATTGTTTTCTTTGCTTTTGAAACGTGTGCTCTGAACACATAATACAGAGAAAAGTTTACAAACCTTACTCATATATTTCAAAGACTAATGCAAATTGCACATATTGTAGTAGATTTTAAGGCTAATGCAAAAGCAGGTGAAATAAAACTGATAACTTATAGAAAATTGTAGACTTTAATTCACTTTTATGCCTAAAATGCACACATATTACAATGATGACGAGGTATTAAAAATTAATTATTTTAAATTAGGAACATGATCATTTAGTGTGAGTTCATTGAGTGACAACATTCCTTAAGAGTTAAAATTGAGAATTGTGGTTCATAAATTTGGGATCGATTCTCAAGTTTAATTCAGAAATGGGTATTCAGCGTAATCACACATACACTAACCCTAATCCTAATTAAATACCATTAAAGTCACATAATTCAATAATTGATAGAAATTCTTACCAGATCATTACGGAGCCGATGATATTTCTCCTGCGTCTCTTGAGGCATGCAAGCGAGCAATAACTGGTACTGCTGGTCATACTGCACCATCCTCTCTGTCATATTGGTCATCGTGGCAGTGACCTCCTGCATGCCCACTGGTGGATTGGTGGGCTCTGGTCGTCGAGTACTCTCATGACCTGCTGAGGACGAACTGGTCGACTGTCCGTAGTCTTTGGGCTCTGAACCTCTAAATCGATACCAGTTCTTTCTCGTCCCTCCAAGGACCTCAGCAATGAGGGTATCCTCCTCCTCCCTGGTGAGCGGTCCAGAGCAACTGGAGCATGCCTCAAAGTGTGACCTGATGTCTACTGCAGCCTGATGCAGAAGAGCCTGAAATAAATACAACCAAAATTATAATTATACTTAATATGAACAATATAATTAAACATAACTTATTACTTACTAGCAGCTTCTTATTCTTCTTCATCTTATTTTTATCAGTATACTTAGGGTGTGCATGTGTAAGAGCGCGCTCCACCAACGACTCCACTCTCACCTTGCCCTAAAAACAAATAGATTGATACTAAGACAAATTTTAGACACATATTCCATTATAACATAATATATGCTCAAATTTAAAATTGAACATATAACCTGTTGCGCCAAATCATGTGCATGTCTGGTGTAGCTCTTGGGCCGATATGATGCTCATACTCTCGTGGCTTTTCGCGGTTCGCCTTGGCGATATCCGCAACCCTCTTTTAAAAAACATGTCAGGCAAATGGATATATAAGACATATTAAAAGGGACCAAAATTGAACCTTATTTTTCCTTCATCTGACTCCCAATAAGCACAAGATCCGAAAAACTGGAGGGGATCTGCTCGGGGGTCCATATGACATGAACGCTCCCAGTCTTCTGTGTACCTTGACCAGATCCTATCCTTCAGGTCATTACGCCACTGGACCAACGCATATTGTATCTTAATGAAGCAGAACTTCCATGTGTTTGGGTTCCCATCCAACATGTAATGCCTCTGCAAAAAAACATACAAATTATATACATAATGAAAGTAATAAATTAAAATACTACATACTTACGTTGATCCGGCTCCAACATACGCCCAAATCTTCAAATCTTTGCTCAGTCCAATTGAGGCAAATGATGATGTACCCAAAAACCTCGTAAACTTGCCCCCCCCCACTTTTCAATGGGGCACCGTGGCTCCATCGTATGACAACTCGTTGCCCTTCTGGTGGAATCAAGAGCGAGGGCTTGGTGTACCCTCGTCCATTCTTTGGTTGCTTCTCACCGCCTACAAAAAATTGATATTATCTTACAATATAAATAAAATGTTATATAACATGTTCTTATTTAACATAATGAAATACATTTTTATACCGTTTCGCTGGAAGCATTCATCTCTAGCTGAAATCAAATTGAGACTTACTGCAAATTGAGCAACTCTTCATATGGATAACAATATGTTTACCAATTTGCAACCAACGGTCGATCAAAGTCATGTAGTCCTCAATGCAGTTTCTTCCCATATGTTTTCGGACCAGTACATGCATCCTGATATGACAGGTCATAACACCCATGAGTAGATAATGGCCAGAGGTTTACCTTCGACATTGCATGCCCAAGATGAATTGCTGAACAATCTTTATATGCCAAAAGATTGTCGGATCCCCAACAATGGAAGCTAATTTGGTGAAGGTTGTGGTGGAAATATCGACATGGGAACTTCACTTTCAGCCACTTCACTTGCCAACCCTTTTCGTATGGATATTGGATCAGTGCAAGGCATGAACATCGTCAATGATTCCACGATTTCAGCATTGCCATTGAATTGAGATCTATCGATAGGTGTAGCTCTTTCAACCCATCATATCCAGTATCAAGAATTCATGGCCATGATGAAGCTCTGAAAGTTTTAAGCACAGTTCATCCATCCTATCATGTAACTGCAAGCGCATGGCCTGGTTGGCATTTAAACAATCCTACCTTGAGGTTTGCTCGGACAGACAATTACTTGCTGCCTAGAAACGAACTTGAGTATGTTCCAACAAGTTTCGATTTGATGACAATGATGGGGGCTTTGGTCTCGTTACTTATACTTGATCCTGGACTCATTATATTTATAATAGTGATGACATGTTTTATGTTGATTATCTGTCATTTCCAAATTCAAGTGAGATCTGCATCTCATGTAGTCAGGTGAGATGCATATACATCTCCTGCTGAATAGGTTGGCAATTTTAATCCATAGTGGTATATAACATACTTATGGGTAATGATTCTATTCCAGTGCCCTTTAAAAAAATCTATTCCCATGCATACAGTTGACACTAATCCATTAATTGTTAATCCATAGTTCATGTATTTCATAATGAGTCATGGCATGAGCAAACTTGGAAATAAGCTAGTTGGAAACCACATGAAAAAGTTATCTGTGTAGCCCCCCCTGAAGGATCATTGGTTTTATATACTTTGTTTCACTTCAATATCTAGAACCATCTGTGTTGATTATTTTGGTTGGAGTCTGGACGCAGCCTCCATTACAATACCGAATCAATCTGTTTTAGAAATTCAACAACTAGTGTTACAGGTTAGGTAGGATTTCTCTTATGAAGATATATGACAGTGAAAACACGGAAAATATCTAGAAGTGCATGCGTCAATTGTCAAGTTATGTTGAATAACAAAAGAAAAGGATCACAGGATGTGGCCTGCACTGGTCAATGATTTCTTAACTTGATATCATTTACTGGACCATAATGGGTGTGCAGGGTAATAGCCATGTCATAATGCCATATTTTCACATTTCTTTTGTCAGTTCTTTTGTTTCACTATTTCAAAACTCTGACTTTTGAAACAGATGATATCTTGCTGTTAAGCTAACCATATTCATTCTTATGCAACTCTTTTAACAATCCTTGTGTGACGAGGAACCAGCTACTCCTAATGGAGCATATGTCACACGTACTAAAGTGGTATTAGTACTTGACTTGCCCTACCATTAACTAAGCAAAACACAAAACAAAGGAAAAACTTGCACTTGATAAGCCCAAGAATTCAAAATTTTAATGTCTAAGCCACTTGTGATCGAGTCCGAACACCAGTTGAAACATCTTCTACTCTGCTTCTTAAATTAATACTTGGGCTTTCATCTGTTATGATTACAACGTCATCTTCATCTTTCGTGATATTTGCCTGGATCTCCAAGTTGGGCATATCGATACGCAACGGTATAATGTCTTCAGCCGTTTCATTATTCTGATCGGTTGAAAACTCGGCCACAACTTCATCGGCTAAGATTACGTCTTATTCTTCATCATTATCATCATCTGTAACATCTTCGTATGCATAGGCTCTTGGCGGATTTCTAAGAACAACCCAAGCATCGTCTACGATTATCTCTTTTACATAAAACATTGTTTAGCATGGGTAGCAAGCATATACTTGTCATTCTTGTAAATTTCCTTGTTTAGATTTACAACAGTGTAGCCACATAGGTCCTTTTGTTTACCCTGCTCACACCAACGAACCTTAAATAACACATGACTAACATCCTTCTAATAGCCATAGAAAATCTCAACATCATCTTCAACATGTCCATAGTAGAAGATTTGGCCTTCTTTTGGTTGTTGATCTTTGCTACTTGCATACGATAATTGAGAGAAAGATGAAAAGATTCCAATATTCTGCATACATCGTCCCTTCTCGACGTCAATGGAATTAAATCTAAAACCATTGATATAATACCCCCTATAACGATGTACTGTGCTATGAGGACCTCTGGCGTAGCTTTGAATGGCATCAGATAGATGTACACCTCCCTCAATTTGTCGTTGAACCTTCATGAGAAAGATAAAATATATTACTATATTAATAAGCTCGATATTAATTTTATTATAAGTATATAGTTAACATGTCTAATCTGCGCACATACCTGAATTTTCAACCATCCAGGAAATTCTTTGGAATGTGCTTCCGCAACTTTTTTGCTAAAAGTTTTGGCATTCAACTTTTTTAGTACCTCTATCTTGTGACGACTGCGATACATATAAAGAAAGCTTATATAACATTGGATTTAAACATATACATCATTAAACAGGCAAAATACTCAGCTTTATTCCCTGCGATATAAGTCAAATATCGGTAGATTGTTTAGAATATATGCATGGGCTTGGCCAAGATCCATCATATTAAATTGTGTGTCCTCCCCAAGATCATTATAGGAGACGGCATTCATCACTCTTGGCTTTCAATTGAGCTTTGTTTCAACATCCTGCAAATAACGAGAGATGAATATCAGGGTCTTGTGTGATGAATAATTTACAGCTATAGAACCTTCAGGTTTTGCACGATTGTGCACTAGTTGTTTAATATACCCTAGAAACCTGCAGGTTAAAAATCATAAAAACAATTAAATTATGGATGTACTGATTGTCTCCATCAAAAAGCATTAAAGTGAATAAGCATATACCTCTCAACGGGATACATCCACCGATATTGTACTGGTCCTGCAATGCGTGCCTCCTGTGCTAGGTGCATAGTGAGATGAACCATGATCGTGTAGAAAGAGGGCGCGAAAAGTTTTTCCATATTGCACAATGTAAGGATTACACGTCTATCTAACTCCTCAAACTCAGCGACATCTATCACCTTAGAGCACACCTGCTTAAAGAAACCACAGAATAGTATCAAAACTGAAGCCATCCACTTATCAACATGACGAACTGCAACCGGAAGCATCTGATGCAGCAAGATATGGTAATCATGGGTTTTCAAACCGAAAATCTTCCTTTCATTCACATGCACACATATAGATATATTTGAAGCATATCCATCTGGTGTCTTCAAGGACTTAAGAAACATAAGGAAGTTATGGATCTTATATGTAGAAAGTGTAGCACACGATGGTGGCAATTCGTACCTTTTATTTTCCTTCTGAATGGCCAGCAATTCAGGATGTATCTCCAATTGATTTAAATCAAGTCTCTCCTTTAATCCATCTTTCGACTTGGTCGAGTCTTGTAAAATGGTGTACAAGAGATTTTCACAAATATTCTTTTCCACGTGCATGACGTCCAGGTCGTGACGTATTTTCAAACTCATCCAATATGGCAACTGAAAGAAAATACTGAACTTTGTCCATCCAACTAGGAGTATTTTCCCCTCTGTTGTGTCTTCTTCTGGTCGAGGCTTTCGTTGCTTTCTTGTTCTTGATTTCTCCTTTCTCGTTCTCTTTCCCTTGGCAATCTTCCTTCTCTCACCAAGAGGATTCTCCTTGCTATATCTTTTCTTTCCAAACTTTACTCTAGGCAAAGGATGAAGCGCCTCGAATATGTCCTCTCCACTTAGCTGTTTCGATGCTCCTCTCGATTCGATTTCACCATCAAATATTCTTCCCTGTCTTCTATATTTATGTTCTGCAATCAACCATCTTCTTTGCTGCCAAAAGCATTGCTTATGGCTAAATTTCAAGTACTTTCCCTCATAGCTTGTCGTGCAAACTGGACATGCAAATTTACACTTTGTCGACCAACCAGATAGGTTACCATATGCGGAGAAGTCATTAATTGTCCATAAAACAATTGCCTGCATGCAATATCTTCATTTCACATGTATTCTTGCTCTTGGCACACATGCCTCTCATACAACTTTATTCCTTCTTTACCAGCTTGTTTATAATGAATCTTTCATCATGATTGTGCACTTCTTCACACCAACCATTGTCTTTTCTACTTTTAAAGGATACCCATCACCCTTGCAAGGATATCTACCATCTCTAATAGGATGTATATCTACTCCATGATATCGTGAAATTCCTCCTTTATCATGAACTTCTTGCTATGAATTTTGTTTTGGTCATCAACCATCATGAAGAGAGGACAGAAACAAATATATTTAGATCAACCTCTACATACATCGATGTCATCATATTTGTCTGTTGAATTTAATTGCAGATATTTTGGCTCATACCATATGTGTACACTTCAATTTTAGATCAACATATACTTATTTACTGCCTATACTTATTAGGGAAAATTTATGCCAATATGTTGGTTCAACGTCACGGTCTAAGAGGATATCTTAGCTGATTGGGAGTGCACTTAGTATTAAAACTCTTTCTATGCTTTACAAACTTAATTAGACCTGCATCTTGTTTCATACAAATATTTTAGTACATAGATATTGATATGTATGTTTTTTCCCATAAGATTTTTTTCATACAAGGTAATCCAACAGTATAATCATAATAACTTAATTATCTAACGTCGACAGAGATTAAACAGACATCTTATATTAATTAGTCTTCTTTCCAACAGAATATGATAAATTTGGCAACATACATTTTGCCCACTAATTAATTTTGCATGGGACATGTTAATACAAACACATACGGAAATTAAGCATCATTACAGTCATATTTCCCCTGCTTATATAAAACTTCCTTCCTTTGCTCATTACTAATTCGTTCGTGATGTATAGCTAATCCAAGGCAAGATTCATGCTATGGAAGCCAATCTGGTAGTAGCAACAAATACTTCAATTCTTGAAGCCATAGATTGGCTAATAAGCAATTTTGATGCATATGCAATTGACTGGTGACACATAACCAACTAATGTAAATTTATAGTTTTACAGTTTAAAAAATGCAAATCAAGTAAATATGCAGAGTCATTAAAATATAACATGTTTGCATCTTCACTGTCTAGCATCAATATTACACCTACAGAACTATTGCTGGTAAAGGTTTCTGTTTATGAGAGCTTGATGCAAATAATACCATACGGCCTTCTATAACACAGATAAATTAAATTTTACGCTTTACAGTTAATATGATATATTTGCAATTTCAAAGGTCCATCAGGCACCTCTAAATAAATTAGAGTTAGATTCATTACCTATTTTGAGTATTTAAACTCAACACATGCTATCTCAGCACCTGGAAATTGACTTTATTTCCAAGGAACTTCTTACCACTCTCATAAATGTGACAGTTGTGATCCATGTAACTCGTAACATGGATGCTAAATAAAATACAGTGTATTGGGCATTTCCTAACAATTATATTTGATCATATGAAATTTGGAAATATAATTATTCACTTGTTATCATAGGATGAATGCACAAAATCTCCAATGCACAAAATATTCACATTGTTACTTAAACATTTTAGATGTCCTCATTTTAACAACTATGGCGTGACTTCAAAGTTAGATTGGTGATGAAATTTGCACCAAAAAAGACAGGTGCATGCACACAATCAACTTGGATACAGTAAAAATGACACGTGCATAATGTAAATCCCCAAAAGACAGGATACGGGTACAATTGATAGAACGAATGGACTAATCGAATATGGTTTGTTAAAATACAAACCAAGTAAGCGAGGACCGATGCTGGCACCCAAAAAAATTGGGTAGAGCAAAATATTAAGGCAAAAGCATCTTTTGGAAATAAGATTATAAAGATATGCGATCGATGAAATAAATACCTATTAAGAAATTGCAGATACAACCGATGCTGCCAAGAAAACATACAAGGAAATATGAATCAATTATATCAATCATAATATAAACCAGATTTTAACATCACCTAAGATTATTATGTCATCCACCTCAAGATTTCTAAGCTTTAATACCATCATCAGTATGCCATTATGGTCCCAGAAACAAGTAAAATAAATTATCCATTAAATGGATTAATAAACTGAAACATGACCCAACGTTCCACCAGAAGACTTCATGGGTAGAGTTTTCATTAACAAATGATTCATAAAAACACATGTAACGGAGATTCCGATCATAAAAATTAATATCCAACATCCCACCACATAAATCAAACAATGAAGGAATTTCAAACAGAAATCAAACAGAAATCAATATCAATATCAAAATTAACTTTGAGGAATTTTCAAACACTGAAGAAAAAACCAAATCCGAACCTTGTCGTCGTCACCAGCGTTATCAAAGTCAAAAATTCCGAATTTGTTTGGTTAGTTCATCTACGGAAAAAAGCCCTAATTTGTTAGAATCGATAGAGAAATAAATAGATAGAGGGAGGATTATAGCTACCGGCCTGAGTCCACCGTCACCTGAGATCACGTAGATCAGCGGCAAAAAGAAACCCTAGTTTTTCGCCAGATATCTCTGGAGATCGTCGGATCGTCGAGCTGGTTTCATCACTTGGTCTTGTCCACGAGTAACTTGATCGTCGTCGGGTTTCGTCGCCCAAGAGAGTGATTGTCGCCGGAATTTGTCAAGAGAGAGCGTGAGAGAGAGAGAGAGGAATTGGGTTTTGTTATAAAAAATTTCGTTTTTGTTATGTTTTTATGTAAGGAAATAAATTTTCATTATGTTTTTTTCGTTTACCTGCCAAAATTTGCCGCCAGGTTTTTGTTGCGTACGTGGCAACTATAATCTCCACTTACCATTTTGTATTTGCAACTGAATTTCTGTGGCTATAACTATTTTAGCCACAGAACAATAGCCACGAAATCGTCTGTGGCTAATAAAGAAATATTTGCCATGGAATTGTTCCGTGGCAGATTGTTAACGGGACTAATTTGGCCGGGCCCGAAAGAGCCAAGTCAACTACGACTGGTCAACCCGACTACTACGACCTTGGGGCCTCGGCCCAAGGATCTCACGGGCGGGCCGCGCTTCTCTACCCATGACGAAGGCCCACTTTCTCAGTGGAGGAAATCGGGGCCCAAGTCAAGGAAACATTCACCAAATATGGCAACCGCCAAGTGCCATCACTCTCACCGATAATGGCCCGACTTAAATGGCCTTCACTCTAATGGCCCGACTTAAATGGCCATCTAGCCATCAAGGCTCGACTTCATGGCCAGACTTAATGGCCATCACTCCCCCGCCATCATGGACCGCCAATTATGGCAATCACTCATGGCCATGACTCCACCTTCATGGCGTCATCAAGTGGGCGCAATTAGAGGGGGCCAACACTTCCCCATTTGCACGACCCCATGAATGGCGGCCATGATGTCACGTCATGGCACATTATGAGGAGGATTCGTCTATATGAGAGAGGGGTGGTCATCATCCACCAAGGGGGGATCTTCACCACCTACAACGGAGGTACCTCATTCTCCGATCTTACACCTTCTTCCACCTTGAATATTTCTCCTCCAAAGCTCGGCCCGAGGACTCGAGTATCGGTCTCTCCGCGAGCCATACTCGATCCCACCGAGCACTTATCAGACCAGATCTGACTTTGGCATCGGAGGGGCTTCGGTCGGAACCAAGGTCCGACCCCCCTGACGAGCTCTCTCGTCTATTCAGGTCCAGGAGTTCCAGCGACGCCGAGGCTACCCCTCGGCGTCCTTCCAGCCGGAGCCGAGCGCCCTCGTCCCCGACCTCGTTCGTCTCCTCCGTCACGAGGACGTCGCTCTGCCGAGGCTACCCCTCGCCGAGCCGACGCGAGGATCCGTGTGCCCCGCCGCGAGCGACTCTGCCTTCAACCGATCCCGGAGGCTGTCATCTCGCCGAGGCTACCCCTCGGCCCGCCAAAGAACGGAGCCGCGCCTTTCCGCTCGAGCGAACGCGTCGTCGGTCGACCCCACCGGTCATCTCCGTCTCAAGCGACAGCCACGATAACTCGGAGGAGGACATCAAACCCACGGGCCGAGGCTTCCCCTCCGCCCCTCGCCGACCACGTGACCAGATGGACGATCGAGGCTACCCCTCGTCGTCCGACCGCCGAGGCCGAGCACATCCAACCGAGGCCGAGCATCTCAACCCGGGCCGAGGCTTTCCCTCGCCCTACCAACGACCGAGGACCCCGATTCGGCCCAATCGACGCGCTCCTCACCGTCTTCACCTCCGACTCACGCCTCGTCTGCACCGACTCAGCACTCCCGAGGGACCCAAACGGGACCCTTGACCACGTTGACCGGGTTGTCCACGGTCAACGCTCTAGTAGTGAGAAAACACTCTGAAACATCTGGCGCCGTCTGTGGGAACGAGTCAACAACCGCGTCATTTGCCACACCAACAAACGACTCGTTCTATTAACCAATATCCTCTATCTCTCGTCATCGGCTTCTTCGTTTGGATCTGAGCACTTGGCACCTTGCCCAGCTTAAGGCATCTTGGCCCTGTTCAATCGAGAACGAGGTGTCTGGGCATCGAAATCGAGGACGATGTGCTGACTTCCGACCGAGAACGGAGCCTCCACGCCCCTTCTTCAACGAAGAACAAGGCGTCACTGCTCCGATCGACCAAAAGCGAGACAACCGCGCTTCATCCGATCAGAGATCTATATCACCCTTGTGTTGTCCAAGACGGGATAGGAGTCTCCCGAGCTTGGTCGAACCTTCGAGAAGGGCACACGGGTGAATCGACAAATATACCGTCGCTGCGAACACGCCGTCTAAGATCTATCTCCTACAGATCTGCCATTGCTTCAAGGCTTTGGGCGATCGATTGAGCAGAGCTATCAATACTTCAGAGCTCTAGTTGGATCTGAGAATTTCGTCTGACCTTCGAGCATCGAAGTGGAGAATCCGTCGAATGAAATTCAATGCCAACATATCGACCGAGAACACGAAGGTCGATCGACCTCGCCCCACTTCGACAGGGCTTGATCCGAGCGACACGAAACACTGATCAACGACATTAGCCTCCGGATCGATGCCGCTGCCTCCGGATCCTCCTCTGGGTCACGTCACATCCTTCGACCTCCCCCGGATCAACGATGCCGCCTCCGATCCTCCTCTGGGTCAACGGCGCATCCTACGCCCTCCCCCAGTTCGATGCAGTCACCTCCGATCCTCCACCAGACCAACGTCACATATTCTAGCCCTCCTCTTAGTGGATATCAACCGACCATCATGGGCCAAGCGCCTGTGAACGAGTCCGATGGTGACTTGGGTTGGGATTGCTTGAGCTTGCCAAGCCTCACCGAAGATCGGAGCTCACAGCCTGGGATTCGTCAGAAATCGAGTCTTGTTTCCAGAACCACAAGGGAGCGTGGGGATCGTAGCCTGAACCTCATCGGAGATCTCTCGCTGCCAAAGACTCGAGGAAACACGAAGCTCATAGCCAGAGCCTCATCACAACTCGGAGATCGTTGTCGGACTGCCTCCAAGCTTAGTCCAGGCCGAGGCCGAGGGTGACCAGTTCAGGCCGAGGCCGAGGCCGACCCCAGAGGAAGCCGACCCAGCAAAAAGGTCAAACTATCCTCTTCCCCCTTACTAATTAATTGTGTTTCAGAGTGTTTTCTCACTACTAGAGCGTTGACCGTGGACAACCCGGTCAACGTGGTCAAGGGTCCCGTTTGGGTCCCTCGGGAGTGCTGAGTCGGTGCAGACGAGGCGTGAGTCGGAGGTGAAGACGGTGAGGAGCGCGTCGATTGGGCCGAATCGGGGTCCTCGGTCGTTGGTAGGGCGAGGGAAAGCCTCGGCCCGGGTTGAGATGCTCGGCCTCGGTTGGATGTGCTCGGCCTCAGCGGTCGGACGACGAGGGGTAGCCTCGATCGTCCATCTGGTCACGTGGTCGGCGAGGGGCGGAGGGGAAGCCTCGGCCCGTGGGTTTGATGTCCTCCTCCGAGTTATCGTGGCTGTCGCTTGAGACGGAGATGACCGGTGGGGTCGACCGACGACGCGTTCGCTCGAGCGGAAAGGCGCGGCTCCGTTCTTTGGCGGGCCGAGGGGTAGCCTCGGCGAGATGACAGCCTCCGGGATCGGTTGAAGGCAGAGTCGCTCGCGGCGGGGCACGCGGATCCTCGCGTCGGCTCGGCGAGGGGTAGCCTCGGCAGAGCGACGTCCTCGTGACGGAGGAGACGAACGAGGTCGGGGACGAGGGCGCTCGGCTCCGGCTGGAAGGACGCCGAGGGGTAGCCTCGGCGTCGCTGGAACTCCTGGACCTGAATAGACGAGAGAGCTCGTCAGGGGGGTCGGACCTTGGTTCCGACCGAAGCCCCTCCGATGCCAAAGTCAGATCTGGTCTGATAAGTGCTCGGTGGGATCGAGTATGGCTCACGGAGAGACCGATACTCGAGTCCTCGGGCCGAGCTTTGGAGGAGAAATATTCAAGGTGGAAGAAGGTGTAAGATCGGAGAATGAGGTACCTCCGTTGTAGGTGGTGAAGATCCCCCCTTGGTGGATGATGACCACCCCTCTCTCATATAGACGAATCCTCCTCATAATGTGCCATGACGTGACATCATGGCCGCCATTCATGGGGTCGTGCAAATGGGGAAGTGTTGGCCCCCTCTAATTGCGCCCACTTGATGACGCCATGAAGGTGGAGTCATGGCCATGAGTGATTGCCATAATTGGCGGTCCATGATGGCGGGGGAGTGATGGCCATTAAGTCTGGCCATGAAGTCGAGCCTTGATGGCTAGATGGCCATTTAAGTCGGGCCATTAGAGTGAAGGCCATTTAAGTCGGGCCATTATCGGTGAGAGTGATGGCACTTGGCGGTTGCCATATTTGGTGAATGTTTCCTTGACTTGGGCCCCGATTTCCTCCACTGAGAAAGTGAGCCTTCGTCATGGGTGGAGAAGCGCGGCCCGCCCGTGAGATCCTTGGGCCGAGGCCCCAAGGTCGTAGTAGTCGGGTTGACCAGTCGTAGTTGACTTGGCTCTTTCGGGCCCGGCCAAATTAGTCCCGTTAACATGCCCCCATCTTCTGAGCTCTACCATTGTTGAGGTGGAGGTCGGGAGATGTAGTATAATGGGGAAGAAGTTGTACTCTCTGCAAAACTTTGGTCCGTCTTGCGGAGTTTGGCTTGGGACGATAGATCGTCAGCCCGAGATTCGTTCGGTTGCGAGGGGAGTCACCCATCGACTTACGGCCGATGAAGGAGATTCGTTCGGTGGCGAGGGGAGTTGCCCCTCGACTTACGGCCGACGAAGGAGATTCGTTCGGTGGCGAGGGGGGTTGCCCCTCGACTTACGGCCGACGAAGGAGATTCTTTCGGTCGGCTAACCGGGGGAGTTGCCCCGGTCCTTCGTCCGATCCGTTCGTTCGGTGGCGAGGGGAGTTTCCCCTCGACTTACGGCTGACGATGGAGATTCGTTCAGTGGCGAGGGGAGTTGCCCCTCGACTTACGGCTGACGATGGAGACTCGTTCAGTGGCGAGGGGAGTTTCCCCTCGACTTACGGCTGACGATGGAGACTCGTTCAGTGGCGAGGGGAGTTGCCCCTCGACTTACGGCTGACGATGGAGACTCGTTCAGTGGCGAGGGGAGTTGCCCCTCGACTTACGGCTGACGATGGAGACTCGTTCAGTGGCGAGGGGAGTTGCCCCTCGACTTACGGCTGACGATGGAGACTCGTTCAGTGGCGAGGGGAGTTGCCCCTCGACTTACGGCTGACGATGGAGACTCGTTCAGTGGCGAGGGGAGTTGCCCCTCGACTTACGGCTGACGATGGAGACTCGTTCAGTGGCGAGGGGAGTTGCCCCTCGACTTACGGCTGACGATGGAGACTCGTTCGGTGGCGAGGGGAGTTGCCCCCTGGCTTACGGCCGACGAAGGAGTGCTCGGCCTGCTGGGGTGGTTGCCCCCAGCCCTTAGACCGATCTGTTCGTTCGGTTGCGAAGGGAGTTGCCCTTCGACTTATGGCCGACGAACAGGGTGAAGTCCTTGTGAAGCCTTTCGAAGATTCCATGGTGGCGCTCTGCCACTGCTTCGTCCAGCTCGGTGGATGCAGGAGTTGTTCGACAAGTGGGGATGAGCGACGGCGAGAATCTCCCGGTCAGGCGACTCCTGAAGCTGAGATGCTCAAGAACCTTGAGATGCCTCTTGAAGTGTTGATGACGGAGCCTGTACTGTCCGCTTGGAAGGTAGAGGTTTTACGTCATCGCCTCGGTTTCTCTTCTGTTGCCGTTGAGTGATCTTGGAAGGTGGTCGGCCTCCTCCTATATCGGTTGAACTGGTGCGGTCGGCCCCCTCTCGGATGGGTCGGCCTCGTCTAGACACAGCTTCAGTTCTAGCCCCAGCTTTTGTCTGGACCGCATCTCCCGCTCCGTCTCCAGCTCCAGCTCCAGTTTTTGGCTCCAGCATTTGTCTGGATCGCATCTCCCGCTCCAGCTCCAGCTCCAGCTCCAGCTTTTGTCTGGATCGCATCTCTCGCTCCAGCTCCAGCTCCAGCTCCGGCTTTTGTCTGAATCGTATCTCCCGCTCCGGCTCCTGCTCTCGCTCCGGCTCCTGTTTTTGTCTGTTTGGCGGTACGACCAAGGTAGCTCGGCAGGGGCGGCACAGTGATGGGAGCTCAGCCCATATGTTTGGCGATGGCAGCACGGGGTTGGTATGGCGGACGTCGAGACAATGGCCAGAGATGGTGGTAGGGCCATCGATGAAGGCCGAGTCGGGGCTAAGCCCGACATTTGCGAGGGTCATCGGTGCTGTCTCTTGTCTGAAATCGATCGAGATCTCATTCTCCTTGGCGACCTTGCCAGGCCACTCGTAGCCCCGCGTCTTCCTGGCCCGTCCTCGGATCTAGACGCACTCCTTGCGCCTCTCCCTCAAGTTGGCCGAGGCCGCAATGTCGGTCGCCGTGTGATCCGTCGTTGTCGCGACCATGGCAGCCTTATCTACAAGCTTTTTGTGAGACATTTGTTGAATCCGGAGGATGTGGCTTTTTATCACCATCTCGCAAGAAGTTTAAGAGAGGAGAATTGTTAGGGAAGCTCTTGTAGTTGTCTGATAGCACACAATTAATTAGTAAGGGGGAAGAGGATAGTTTGACCTTTTTGCTGGGTCGGCTTCCTCTGGGGTCGGCCTCGGCCTCGGCCTGAACTGGTCACCCTCGGCCTCGGCCTGGACTAAGCTTGGAGGCAGTCCGACAACGATCTCCGAGTTGTGATGAGGCTCTGGCTACGAGCTTCGTGTTTCCTCGAGTCTTTGGCAGCGAGAGATCTCCGATGAGGTTCAGGCTACGATCCCCACGCTCCCTTGTGGTTCTGGAAACAAGACTCGATTTCTGACGAATCCCAGGCTGTGAGCTCCGATCTTCGGTGAGGCTTGGCAAGCTCAAGCAATCCCAACCCAAGTCACCATCGGACTCGTTCACAGGCGCTTGGCCCATGATGGTCGGTTGATATCCACTAAGAGGAGGGCTAGAATATGTGACGTTGGTCTGGTGGAGGATCGGAGGTGACTGCATCGAACTGGGGGAGGGCGTAGGATGCGCCGTTGACCTAGAGGAGGATCGGAGGCGGCATCGTTGATCCGGGGGAGGTCGAAGGATGTGACGTGACCCAGAGGAGGATCCGGAGGCAGCGGCATCGATCCGGAGGCTAATGTCGTTGATCAATGTTTCGTGTCGCTCGGATCAAGCCCTGTCGAAGTGGGGCGAGGTCGATCGACCTTCGTGTTCTCGGTCGATATGTTGGCATTGAATTTCGTTCGACGGATTCTCCACTTCGATGCTCGAAGGTCAGACGAAATTCTCAGATCCAACTAGAGCTCTGAAGTATTGATAGCTCTGCTCAATCGATCGCCCAAAGCCTTGAAGCAATGGCAGATCTGTAGGAGATAGATCTTAGACGGCGTGTTCGCAGCGACGGTATATTTGTCGATTCACCCGTGTGCCCTTCTCGAAGGTTCGACCAAGCTCGGGAGACTCCTATCCCGTCTTGGACAACACAAGGGTGATATAGATCTCTGATCGGATGAAGCGCGGTTGTCTCGCTTTTGGTCGATCGGAGCAGTGACGCCTTGTTCTTCGTTGAAGAAGGGGCGTGGAGGCTCCGTTCTCGGTCGGAAGTCAGCACATCGTCCTCGATTTCGATGCCCAGACACCTCGTTCTCGATTGAACAGGGCCAAGATGCCTTAAGCTGGGCAAGGTGCCAAGTGCTCAGATCCAAACGAAGAAGCCGATGACGAGAGATAGAGGATATTGGTTAATAGAACGAGTCGTTTGTTGGTGTGGCAAATGACGCGGTTGTTGACTCGTTCCCACAGACGGCGCCAGATGTTTCAGAGTGTTTTCTCACTACTAGAGCGTTGACCGTGGACAACCCGGTCAACGTGGTCAAGGGTCCCGTTTGGGTCCCTCGGGAGTGCTGAGTCGGTGCAGACGAGGCGTGAGTCGGAGGTGAAGACGGTGAGGAGCGCGTCGATTGGGCCGAATCGGGGTCCTCGGTCGTTGGTAGGGCGAGGGAAAGCCTCGGCCCGGGTTGAGATGCTCGGCCTCGGTTGGATGTGCTCGGCCTCGGCGGTCGGACGACGAGGGGTAGCCTCGATCGTCCATCTGGTCACGTGGTCGGCGAGGGGCGGAGGGGAAGCCTCGGCCCGTGGGTTTGATGTCCTCCTCCGAGTTATCGTGGCTGTCGCTTGAGACGGAGATGACCGGTGGGGTCGACCGACGACGCGTTCGCTCGAGCGGAAAGGCGCGGCTCCGTTCTTTGGCGGGCCGAGGGGTAGCCTCGGCGAGATGACAGCCTCCGGGATCGGTTGAAGGCAGAGTCGCTCGCGGCGGGGCACGCGGATCCTCGCGTCGGCTCGGCGAGGGGTAGCCTCGGCAGAGCGACGTCCTCGTGACGGAGGAGACGAACGAGGTCGGGGACGAGGGCGCTCGGCTCCGGCTGGAAGGACGCCGAGGGGTAGCCTCGGCGTCGCTGGAACTCCTGGACCTGAATAGACGAGAAAGCTCGTCAGGGGGGTCGGACCTTGGTTCCGACCGAAGCCCCTCCGATGCCAAAGTCAGATCTGGTCTGATAAGTGCTCGGTTGGATCGAGTATGGCTCGCGGAGAGACCGATACTCGAGTCCTCGGGCCGAGCTTTGGAGGAGAAATATTCAAGGTGGAAGAAGGTGTAAGATCGGAGAATGAGGTACCTCCGTTGTAGGTGGTGAAGATCCCCCCTTGGTGGATGATGACCACCCCTCTCTCATATAGACGAATCCTCCTCATAATGTGCCATGACGTGACATCATGGCCGCCATTCATGGGGTCGTGCAAATGGGGAAGTGTTGGCCCCCTCTAATTGCGCCCACTTGATGACGCCATGAAGGTGGAGTCATGGCCATGAGTGATTGCCATAATTGGCGGTCCATGATGGCGGGGGAGTGATGGCCATTAAGTCTGGCCATGAAGTCGAGCCTTGATGGCTAGATGGCCATTTAAGTCGGGCCATTAGAGTGAAGGCCATTTAAGTCGGGCCATTATCGGTGAGAGTGATGGCACTTGGCGGTTGCCATATTTGGTGAATGTTTCCTTGACTTGGGCCCCGATTTCCTCCACTGAGAAAGTGGGCCTTCGTCATGGGTGGAGAAGCGCGGCCCGCCCGTGAGATCCTTGGGCCGAGGCCCCAAGGTCGTAGTAGTCGGGTTGACCAGTCGTAGTTGACTTGGCTCTTTCGGGCCCGGCCAAATTAGTCCCGTTAACAAATTGTGTGCTATCAGACAACTACAAGAGCTTCCCTAACAATTCTCCTCTCTTAAACTTCTTGCGAGATGGTGATAAAAAGCCACATCCTCCGGATTCAACAAATGTCTCACAAAAAGCTTGTAGATAAGGCTGCCATGGTCGCGACAACGACGGATCACACGGCGACCGACATTGCGGCCTCGGCCAACTTGAGGGAGAGGCGCAAGGAGTGCGTCTAGATCCGAGGACGGGCCAGGAAGACGCGGGGCTACGAGTGGCCTGGCAAGGTCGCCAAGGAGAATGAGATCTCGATCGATTTCAGACAAGAGACAGCACCGATGACCCTCGCAAATGTCGGGCTTAGCCCCGACTCGGCCTTCATCGATGGCCCTACCACCATCTCTGGCCATTGTCTCGACGTCCGCCATACCAACCCCGTGCTGCCATCGCCAAACATATGGGCTGAGCTCCCATCACTGTACCGCCCCTGCCGAGCTACCTTGGTCGTACCGCCAAACAGACAAAAACGGGAGCCGGAGCGAGAGCAGGAGCCGGAGCGGGAGATACGATCCAGACAAAAGCCGGAGCTGGAGCAGGAGCTGGAGCGGGAGATGCGATCCAGACAAAAGCTGGAGCTGGAGCTGGAGCTGGAGCGGGAGATGCGATCCAGACAAATGCTGGAGCCAAAAACTGGAGCTGGAGCTGGAGACGGAGCGGGAGATGCGGTCCAGACAAAAGCTGGGGCTAGAACTGAAGCTGTGTCTAGACGAGGCCGACCCATCCGAGAGGGGGCCGACCGCACCAGTTCAACCGATATAGGAGGAGGCCGACCACCTTCCAAGATCACTCAACGGCAACAGAAGAGAAACCGAGGCGATGACGTAAAACCTCTACCTTCCAAGCGGACAGTACAGGCTCCGTCATCAACACTTCAAGAGGCATCTCAAGGTTCTTGAGCATCTCAGCTTCAGGAGTCGCCTGACCGGGAGATTCTCGCCGTCGCTCATCCCCACTTGTCGAACAACTCCTGCATCCACCGAGCTGGACGAAGCAGTGGCAGAGCGCCACCATGGAATCTTCGAAAGGCTTCACAAGGACTTCACCCTGTTCGTCGGCCATAAGTCGAAGGGCAACTCCCTTCGCAACCGAACGAACAGATCGGTCTAAGGGCTGGGGGCAACCACCCCAGCAGGCCGAGCACTCCTTCGTCGGCCGTAAGCCGGGGGGCAACTCCCCTCGCCACCGAACGAGTCTCCATCGTCAACCGTAAGTCAAGGGGCAACTCCCCTCGCCACTGAACGAGTCTCCATCGTCAGCCGTAAGTCGAGGGGCAACTCCCCTCGCCACTGAACGAGTCTCCATCGTCAGCCGTAAGTCGAGGGGAAACTCCCCTCGCCACTGAACGAGTCTCCATCGTCAGCCGTAAGTCGAGGGGCAACTCCCCTCGCCACTGAACGAATCTCCATCGTCAGCCGTAAGTCGAGGGGCAACTCCCCTCGCCACTGAACGAGTCTCCATCGTCAGCCGTAAGTCGAGGGGCAACTCCCCTCGCCACTGAACGAGTCTCCATCGTCAGCCGTAAGTCGAGGGGCAACTCCCCTCGCCACTGAACGAGTCTCCATCGTCAGCCGTAAGTCGAGGGGCAACTCCCCTCGCCACTGAACGAGTCTCCATCGTCAGCCGTAAGTCGAGGGGCAACTCCCCTCGCCACTGAACGAATCTCCATCATCAGCCGTAAGTCGAGGGGAAACTCCCCTCGCCACTGAACGAGTCTCCATCGTCAGCCGTAAGTCGAGGGGCAACTCCCCTCGCCACTGAACGAATCTCCATCGTCAGCCATAAGTCGAGGGGCAACTCCCCTCGCCACTGAACGAGTCTCCATCGTCAGCCATAAGTCGAGGGGCAACTCCCCTCGCCACTGAACGAGTCTCCATCGTCAGCCGTAAGTCGAGGGGCAACTCCCCTCGCCACTGAACGAGTCTCCATCGTCAGCCGTAAGTCGAGGGGCAACTCCCCTCGCCACTGAACGAGTCTCCATCGTCAGCCGTAAGTCGAGGGGCAACTCCCCTCGCCACTGAACGAGTCTCCATCGTCAGCCGTAAGCCGAGGGGCAACTCCCCTCGCCACTGAACGAGTCTCCATCGTCAGCCGTAAGTCGAGGGGAAACTCCCCTCGCCACTGAACGAGTCTCCATCGTCAGCCGTAAGTCGAGGGGCAACTCCCCTCGCCACTGAACGAATCTCCATCGTCAGCCGTAAGTCGAGGGGCAACTCCCCTCGCCACCGAACGAACGGATCGGACGAAGGACCGGGGCAAATCCCCCGGTTAGCCGACCGAAAGAATCTCCTTCGTCGGCCGTAAGTCGAGGGGCAACCCCCCTCGCCACCGAACGAATCTCCTTCGTCGGCCGTAAGTCGAGGGGCAACTCCCCTCGCCACCGAACGAATCTCCTTCCTCGGCCGTAAGTCGATGGGTGACTCCCCTCGCAACCGAACGAATCTCGGGCTGACGATCTATCGTCCCAAGCCAAACTCCGCAAGACGGACCAAAGTTTTGCAGAGAGTACAACTTCTTCCCCATTATACTACATCTCCCGACCTCCACCTCAACAATGGTAGAGCTCAGAAGATGGGGGCATGTTAACGGGACTAATTTGGCCGGGCCCGAAAGAGCCAAGTCAACTACGACTGGTCAACCCGACTACTACGACCTTGGGGCCTCGGCCCAAGGATCTCACGGGCGGGCCGCGCTTCTCCACCCATGACGAAGGCCCACTTTCTCAGTGGAGGAAATCGGGACCCAAGTCAAGGAAACATTCACCAAATATGGCAACCGCCAAGTGCCATCACTCTCACCGATAATGGCCCGACTTAAATGGCCTTCACTCTAATGGCCCGACTTAAATGGCCATCTAGCCATCAAGGCTCGACTTCATGGCCAGACTTAATGGCCATCACTCCCCCGCCATCATGGACCGCCAATTATGGCAATCACTCATGGCCATGACTCCACCTTCATGGCGTCATCAAGTGGGCGCAATTAGAGGGGGCCAACACTTCCCCATTTGCACGACCCCATGAATGGCGGCCATGATGTCACGTCATGGCACATTATGAGGAGGATTCGTCTATATGAGAGAGGGGTGGTCATCATCCACCAAGGGGGGATCTTCACCACCTACAACGGAGGTACCTCATTCTCCGATCTTACACCTTCTTCCACCTTGAATATTTCTCCTCCAAAGCTCGGCCCGAGGACTCGAGTATCGGTCTCTCCGCGAGCCATACTCGATCCCACCGAGCACTTATCAGACCAGATCTGACTTTGGCATCGGAGGGGCTTCGGTCGGAACCAAGGTCCGACCCCCCTGACGAGCTCTCTCGTCTATTCAGGTCCAGGAGTTCCAGCGACGCCGAGGCTACCCCTCGGCGTCCTTCCAGCCGGAGCCGAGCGCCCTCGTCCCCGACCTCGTTCGTCTCCTCCATCACGAGGACGTCGCTCTGCCGAGGCTACCCCTCGCCGAGCCGACGCGAGGATCCGCGTGCCCCGCCGCGAGCGACTCTGCCTTCAACCGATCCCGGAGGCTGTCATCTCGCCGAGGCTACCCCTCGGCCCGCCAAAGAACGGAGCCGCGCCTTTCCGCTCGAGCGAACGCGTCGTCGGTCGACCCCACCGGTCATCTCCGTCTCAAGCGACAGCCACGATAACTCGGAGGAGGACATCAAACCCACGGGCCGAGGCTTCCCCTCCGCCCCTCGCCGACCACGTGACCAGCTGGACGATCGAGGCTACCCCTCGTCGTCCGACCGCCGAGGCCGAGCACATCCAATCGAGGCCGTGCATCTCAACCCGGGCCGAGGCTTTCCCTCGCCCTACCAACGACCGAGGACCCCGATTCGGCCCAATCGACGCGCTCCTCACCGTCTTCACCTCCGACTCACGCCTCGTCTGCACCGACTCAGCACTCCCGAGGGACCCAAACGGGACCCTTGACCACGTTGACCGGGTTGTCCACGGTCAACGCTCTAGTAGTGAGAAAACACTCTGAAACACAGATGTTCCGTGGCTGTTGCTCTATTTTTCAGTAGTGTTAATAAAAAGATACATATCTTCCCTAAAGCAAAGAAAATAACACCTATCTCAGAAAATCCGAAAAAATGTCCGTTGGAATCGAAAGATCGCTGTGTTCAACTGAAAAATAAGAGAAGACAAAATTTGGCAATTAATATCATATCATTTAATATAAAGATTTTTATTTTCCATAAAATGTAGAAAATATCCCGGAGCTCAGAAAAATCCGCAAAAATATCCATCAAAACCAAGAGATCCCCAAATTTAACAAAAAAAGAGAAGACAAAATTAGGCCAAAATATCTTATCATTTAATAAAACGATCGATATCTTCAAGATAATACAGAAAATAGGCCATAGCTCAGAAAAATTTGCAAAAATATCTGTTGGTTCCTGGAGATCGCCATCATCAATGAAAAAAATAAGAGAAGACAAAATTACGTCAAAAAATCATAACAGTTAATAAAACTATCGATAGCTTCCAGAAAATACAGAAAATAGCCTCGAGTTCAGAGAAATCCGCAAAAATGTACGTTGGAACTAAGAGACCGCGATCTTCCTGCAAAAAATAAGAGAAGATAAACGTAGGCTATAAAAATCATATCATTTAATTAAAATATTCGTATCGACTATAAAATGCAGAAAATAATGTCGAGGTCAGAAAAATTCGCAAAAATTTCCGTTGGAATCGGCAGATTGCCATCTTCAACTGGAAAATAAGAGAAGACAAAGTTAGAATAGAAAAATTGTATCATTTAATAAAAAGTTTTATGTCTTACAGAAAATGTAGACACTAGTCTCGAGCTTAGAAATATCGGCAAAATGTCCATTGGAACCGGGAAATTTCCATCTTCAACTAAAAAAATAAGAGAAGACAAAATTTGCAAACAAAAAGCATATAATGTAATAAAAAGATCCATATCTTCTATAAAATGTAGAAAATAGCCTTGAGCTCAAAAAATCTGTAAAAATTTCTGTTGGAATCAAGAGAACGCCATCTTCAACAGCGAAATAAGAGGAGACAAAATTATGCCAAAATATCATATCATTTAATAAAACGATCCATGTCTTCCAAATATGTGGAAAATATGCTGGAGCTCAGAAAAATCCACAAAAGTTTCCATTGGAACCGGGATATCGCCATCTTCAACTGGAAAATAAGAGAAGAAAATTTTAGGCTAGAAAAATCGTGTCATTTAATAAAAAGATCCATATCTTTCATAAAATGTTGATAATAGCACCAAGCTCGGAAAATGATATATAAAAATATTTTTCAGTCGAAGATTGCGATATCCATATTACTTGGACATTTTTATAAATGAAGATGGTGATTTCCTATTTCCGAAATTTGTCTTCTCTTATATTTCAGTTGAAGATGGTGATTTCCCAGTTCCAACAAACATTTTTGGCCTAATTTTGTTTTCCATATGGATCATTTAATAAAACGATCCATATCTTCCAAAAAATATGGAAAAAAGACTGGATCTCAGAAATATCCGCAAAAATGTCCATTGGAATCGGGAGATCGCCAACTTCAACTGGAAAAAATAAGGGAAGACAAAATTAGGCCAAAAAATCATATCAATTAATTAAACGATCCATATCTTCTATAAAATGTGGAAAAAATCCTGGAGGTCAGAATAATCAGCAAAAATGTCCATTGGGACCAAGGGAATGCCATCTTGAACTAAAATATAAGAGAAGACAAACATTAGTTATTAAAATAATTTCATTTAACTATAAGCTCCATATCTTCCATAAAATTTAGAAAATAGCCCCGAGCTCAGAAAAATCCGCAAAAATGTAAGTTGGAACACCAGGAGATCGCATCTTCAACTTTAAAATAATAGAAGACAAACTTAAGCTATAAAAATCATATCATTTAATAAAAAGATCCATGTCTTCTATAAAATAAATAAAATAGCACCAAGCTCAGAAAATCCAAAAAAATTTCCGTTGGAACTGGGAGATTGCTATGTTCAACTTAAAAATAATAGAAGACAAAAGTTCGCAATAAAAATCAAATAATTTAACATAAAGATTCTTATTTTCCATAAAATGTAGAAAGTATCTCCGAGCTCAATAAAATCCGAATAAATATCTGTCGAAACTGAGAGATCACTAAATTTAACAAAAAAATAAAACAAAATTTGGCTAACAAATCAAAATAGTCCAGGGCTCAGAACAATCCACAAAAATATCCATTGAAATCGAGAGATCGCTGAATTTAACAATTAATAAAACAAAATTCGGCCAAAAAATCATATCATTTAATAAAACGGTCGATATCTTCCAGTTAATACAAAACTAGCACAGAGGTAAGAAAAATCTGCAAAAATATCTGTTGGAACCAGGAGATCGCCATCATCAACGAAAAAATATAGAAGATAAAATTTGGCCAAAAATCATATCATTTAATAAAATAATCAATATCTTTCAGAAAATACAGAAAATCGCCTCGATGTCGGAAAAATTTGCAAAAACATCCGTTGGAACCGGGAGACCGCCATCTTCAAGTGAAAAATAAGAGATGACAAAATTAGGCTAGAACAATCATATCATTTAATAAAAATCCATATTTTCTCCCAAATACAGAAAATAGCCCCAAGCTCAGAAAATCCGCAAAAATGTCCATTGGAACCGAACGATCGTCGTATTCAAATGAAAAATAAGAGTAGAAAAAATTAAGCCAAAAAATCATAGTATTGAATAAAAAGATACATATCTTCCACAAAAAGTAGAAATTGGCCCGAGTTCGGAAAAATCTGCAACAATGTTCGTTGGTTAGTGGAGATTGCCATCTTCAACTGAAAAATAAGTGAAGATAAAATTAGCCTATAAAATCATATCATTTAATAAAAAGATCCATATATTATATAAAATTTAAAAATACACTCGACCTTAGAAAAATCTGCAAAATTTTCTATTGCAACTGCGAAGTCGCCATCTTCAACTGAAAAATAAGAGGGGATAAAATTAGGAAATAAAATAAAATATTTCGATACAATAGACCCAATCTTCCAGAAAATGTAGAAAAATAGTCATGGGCTTAGAAAAATACAAAAATTGTCCGTTTGAACCGGGAGATCGCCATCTTCAATTGAAAAATAAGAGAATAGAGATTTAGGCCAAAAATCCTATCATTTAATAAAAAGATCAATATCTTTCAAAAAAATTAGAAAGAGCCTCGAGCTCAGAAAAATCAGCGAAAATATTAGTTGGAACCGAAAGATCGACATCTTCAACTGAAAAATAAGAGAAGAAAAACGTAGGATATAAAAATCATATCATTTAATGAAACATCCATATCTTCCAGAAAATGTAGAAAATAACCCAAGATTAGAAAAATCTGCTACAATATCCGATGGAACATGGAGATCGCCATCTACAATTAAAAAAATAAGAGAAGACAAAATTAGGATTTAAAAATCATATCATTAAATATAAAGATCCATATCTTACTAAAAATGTCAAATATAGCGCTAAGCTTAAAAAATCCGTAAATTGTTTGTTGGAACCGGGAGATCGTCATCTTCAAATAAAAAAAGAAAGACAAAATTAGGCCAAAAATCATATCATTTAATAAAAAGATCCATATCTTTCAGAAAATGTAGAAAATAGTCCAGAGCTCAGAGAAGTCTGCAAAATGCCTGTTGGAATCGGGAGATTATCATATTCAACTGAAAAATAAGAGAACATAAAATTAGGCTATAAAAACATTTCATTTAAAATAAAGATCCATATTTTACAGAAAATATAGAAAATAGCCCTGAGCTAAGAAAAATCCGCCAAAAAATAAGTTGGAACCGGGAGATCGTCTTCTTCAACCGAAAAAAAAGAGAACAAAATTAATCCAAAAATAATATCATTTAAAAAGTAAGTTGGAACTAGGAGATTGCCTTCTACATCCAAAAACAGAGAACAAAATTAGTCCAAAAATAATATCATTAAATAAAAAATTTGTATCTTTCAGAAAATGTAGAAAATAGACCCGAGCTCAGAAAAATCCGTAAAAAAGTCTGTTGGATCCAGGAGATCGCCATCATCAAATGAAAAATAAGTGATGACACAATTAGGCTATAAAAATCATATCATTTACAAAGAACCATATCTTACAGAAAATGTAGAAAATAGCTCGATCAAACAAAACCACAAAAATATCTATTGGAACCAAGAGGTCGCCATCTTCAACAAATAAATAAGAGAAGACCAAATTAAGCCAAAAAATCATATCAAACGATACATATCTTCCAGAAAATGTAAAAAATAGCCCCGATCTCTAAAAAATCGCAAAAATTTTCTTTTGAACCAGGAGACGCCATCTTCAACTGAAAAATAAGAGAAGATCATTTAATAAAAAGATCCATAACTTCCATAAAATTTAGAAAATATCACCGAACTCAAAAAAATCCGAAAAAATGTTCGTTTGAACCGAGAGATTGCCATCTTCAAAAGAAAAATAAGAGAAGACAAAATTAGAACCTAAAAAAATCGTATCATTTAATATATAGACCAATATCTTCCTTAAAATGTCGAAAATAGCACCAAATTAGAAATCTACAAAAATGTATGTTGGAACCGGGAGATCGCCATGTTCAACTGAAAAAAAATAAGGGAAGATAAACATATGATATAAAAATCATATCATTTAATATAAAGATCCATATCTTACAAAAATGTAGAAAATAGCCCGGAGATCATAAAATTCTGCAAAAATATCCGTTGGAACCGGGAAATTGCTATCTTCAACTAAAAAAATAAGAGATGATAAACAAAGAGGATAAAAATCATATATTTAATAAAAAGATCCATATCTTTCATAAAATTTAGGAAATAGCACCGAGACAGAAAAGTCCAAAAAATGTCTATTGGAACCGAGAGATCGACATTTTCAATAGAAAAATAAGAGAAGACAAAATTAAAACCTAAAAATCATATCATTTAATATAAAGGTCCATATCATACAGAAAATGTAGAAATTATCTCAGAGTTCGAAAAAGTCCACAAAAATATCTGTTGGAACCAGGAGATCGATATTTTCAACGAAAAAATAAGCGAAGACAAAATTAAACAAGAAATAATATCAATTTATAAAACGATCCATATCTTCCAGAAAATGTAGAAAATAGCCCCGATCTCAGAAAAATCGACAAAATGTCAGTTGGAACAGTGAGATCGCCATCTTCAACTTAAAACAAAGAGAAGACAAAATTAGGCCAACGATGATAACATTTAATAAAAAGATCCACATCTTTCAGAAAATGTACAAATAGCCCCGAGCTTCGAAAAATCGGCAAAATATCAGTTGGAACTGGAGATTGGAATTTCCAACTTAAAAATAAGAGAAAGCAAAATTAGGCCAAAAAAATCAAAACATTTAATAAAATGATCGGTATCTTCCAGAAAATTCAGAAAATAGCCCCGTGTTCAGAAAAATCTGCAAAAATATCTGTTGGAACTGGCAGACTGTCATCTTCAAGTGAAAAAAGAGAGAAGATAAATGTAGACTACAAAAATCTTATAATTTAAAAAAATATTCATATCGACAATAAAACGCAAAAAAATAGCGTCGAGGTCAAAAAATTTGCAAAAATTTCAGTTGAAACCGGGAGATCGCTATGTTCAATTCAAAAAAATAAGAGAAAATAAAATTAGGATAGAAAAATCATATCATCTAATAAAAATATCAATATCCTATAGAAATGTAGAAACTAGTCTCGAGCTCAGAAAAATAGGTAAAAATGTCGGAACAGTAATATTGCCATCTTCCATTGAAAAATAAGTGAAGACAAACTTAGCCTACAAAAATCATATAAAGTAATAAAATATTCATATCTTCAAGAAAATGTAGAAAATAGCCCTGAGCTCAGAAAAATCTACAAAAATGTCAATTGGAACTGGGAGATTGCCATCTTCAATTGGAAAATAAGGGGAGACAAAATTAGGCCAAAAAATCATATCATTTAATAGGCCGAAGCTCATAAAAATATGCAAAACTTTCCATTGGAAACAAGAGATCGCCATCAACTTAGGTTAAAAAAATCATATCATTCAATAAAACATTCATTTCTTCCAGAAAATGAAGAAAATAATCCCGAGTTCTGAGAAATCTGCAACAATGTCCGATGGAACTGGGAGATCGCCATTACAACTGAAAAATAAGGGAAGATAAAATTAGGATTTAAAAATTATATCTTTTATTATAAAGATCCATATCTTACAGAAAATGTAAAATATAGCGTCGACCTCAGAAAATCTGCTAAAAATGTCTGTTGGAACCAGGAGATCATCGTCTTCAACTAAACAATGGAAAGACAAAATTAGGCCAAAAAATCATATCATTTAATAAAAAGATCCATATATTCCAGAAAATATAGAAAATAGTCCGGAGCTCAGAGAAGTCTGCAAAATGTCCATTGGAATCGGGAGATCATCATATTCAACTGAAAAATAAGAGAAAATAAAATTAGGCTACAAAAATCATATCATTTAATATAAAGATTCATATCTTACAGAAAATGTAAAAAATAGCCCCGAGCTTAGAAAAAACTGCAAAAAGTCCATTGGAACCTGGAAACCATCTCCTTCAACCGAAAATAGAAGAGAAGACAAAATTAGGTTATAAAAATCATATCATTTATAAAGATTCATATCCTACAAAAAATGTAGAAAAAAGCACGTAGCTTAAAATCCACAAATAAGTCCGTTGGGACCAAGTGATCACCATCTTCAATGAAAATAATAAGAGAAACCAAAATTAGGTAAAAATCATATCAATGAAAATGTAGAAAAAATAATTAGGCTACAAAAATCAGATCATTTAGTATAAAGATTCATATCTTACGGAAAATGTAGAAAATAGCCCCGAGCTTAGAAAAAACCGCAAAAAATTCCGTTGGAACATGGAGTCCGGCTTCTTCAATCGAAAATAGAAGAGAAGACAAAATTAGGTTATAAAAACATATCATTTATCAAGATTCATATCCTACAGAAAATGTAGAAAAAAGCACGTAGTTCAAAAAAATCTGCAAATAAAGTCCGTTGGAACCAAGCGATCGCCATCTTCAATGAAAAATAAGAGAACCAAAATTACGTTAAAAATCATATCAAAAGATCCATATCTTCCAGAAAGTGCAGAAAATAGCCCGAGCTCATAAAAATTTGCAAAAATTTCCGTTTAAACCGGGAGACCCCATCTTCAACTGAAAAATAAGAGATGATAAACAGAGACGATAAAAATCATATCATTTAATAAAAAGATTCATATCTTCCATAAAATTTAGAAAATAGCACCGAGACAGAAAAGTTCAAAAAATGTCTGTTGGAACCGACAGATCGACAGTTTCAATAGAAAAATAAGAGAAGACAAAATTAAAACCTAAAAATCATATCATTTAATATAAAGGTCCATATCATACAGAAAATGTAGAAATTATCCCAGAGTCTGTAAAAATCCACAAAAATGTCTGTTGGAACCGGGAGATCGATATTTTCAACAACAAAATAAGAGAAAACAAAATTAACCAAAAAATTATATCATTTAATAAAATAATCCATATCTTCCAGAAAAGACAAAAAATTGCGCCGATCTAAGAAAAATCGGCAAAATGTCTGTTGGAACAGTGGGATCGCCATCTTCAACTTAAAAGGAAGAGAAGACAAAATTAGGCCCGAAAAATCATGTCATTCAGTAAAAAGATAGCCATCTCTCATAAAATGTAGAAAATTGCAACAAGCTCAGAAAATGATATATAAAAATCTTTTCAGTTGAAGATGACGATATCCCGGTTACAATGGACATTTTTATAGAAGAAGATGGTGATTTCCCGGTTCCGATTTTTGTCTTCTCTTATATTTAAGTTGAAGATGGCGATTTCCTGGTTCCAACAAACATTTTTGGCCTAATTTTGTCTTTTTCGATATCATTTAATAAAACGATCCACATCTTTTGAAAAATGTGGAAAATAGTTTGGAGCTCAAAAATATCCGCAAAAAATACCAGTTGGAACCGGGAGATCGTCAACTTCAATGGGAAAAATAAGAGAAGACAAAATTAGTCCAAAAATCACATTTAATAAAACAATCCATATCTTCCAGAAAATGTGGAGAATAGTCCAGAGCTCAGAAAAATCCGCAAAAATGTCCTTTGGGACCGAGAGAATCCCACTTCAACTAAATTATAACAGAAGACAAAATTAGGTGAAAAAATCATCTTCTATAAAGATCGCCGTCTTCAATTGAAAAATAAGAGAAGACAAACTTTGGTTATAAAATCATATTATTTAAAAAAAGACTCTTATCTATCAAAAATGCAGAAAATATCACTGACCTCGGAAAAATCCGCAAAAATATCCGTTGGAACCGGGAGATCGCCATCTTAAATTTAAAAATAATAGAAGACAAACTTAAGTAATAAAAATCATATCATTTAATAAAAACATCCATATCTTCCATAAAATAAAGAAATAACCCCGATCTCAGAAAATCCGAAAAAATGTCCATTGGAACCGGGGATCGCTATGTTCAAATGAAAAATTGGGGAAGACATAATTTGGCAATAAGACCATATCATTTAATATAAAGATTCTTATTTTCCAAAAAATGTACAAAATATCTCGGAGCTCAAAAAATCCAAAAAAATATCTGTCGGAACCGGGAGATCGCTAAATTTTTTTAAAAAAAGACATGCTATCAACCAAAAATCATATCATTTAATAAAATGGTCGATATCTTCCAGAAAATACAGAAAATAGCCCAGAGCTCAGAAAAATCCACAAAAATATCCGTTGGAACTGGGAGATCGCTATCATCAACGAAAAAAAATATGAGAAGATAAATATTGGTCAAAATCATCTCATTCAATAAAATGATCGATATCTTTTAGAAAAATACAGAAAATAGTCTCGTGGTCAAAAAAATACTAAAAAATGTCCGTTGGAACTGGGAGACCACCATCTTCAAGTGAAAAATAAGAGAAGACAAAATTATGCTAGAAAAATCATATCATTTAATAAAAAGATCCATATCTTCTAGAAATTGCAGAAAATAACTCCAATCTGAGAAAAATTTGCAAATATGTCCATTGAAACCGAAAGATCACGATTTCCCGGTTCCAAATGACATTTTTGGCCTTATTTTGTCCTCTCTGATATCATTAAACAAAACGATCCATATATTCCAGAAAATGTGAAAAATAGCCGCAGCTCAGAACTATCCGCAAAAATATCCGTTGGAACTGGGAGATCGCCAACTTATACCGGAAAAATAAGAGAAAACAAAATTAGGCAAAAAATCATATCATTTAATAAAACGATCCATATCTTCCAGAAAATGTGGAAAATAACTCGAAGCTCAGAAAAATACCCAAAAATGTCTGTTGGGACCAAGAGAATGCCATCTTCAACTGACATATAAGAAAGACACTATTAGGCCAAAAAATCGAACCATTCAATATAAAGATCACCATCTTCAACTAGAAAATAAGAGAAGACAAATTTAGGTTATAAAAATTATATCATTTAATAAAAATATCCATATCTGCCATAAAATATAGAAAATAGCATTGAGCTACAAAAAATCCGCAAAAATGTCTGTTGGAACCAGGAGATCGACATCTTCAACTTAAAAATAATAGAAGACAAACTTAAGCTATAAAAATCATATCATTTAATAAAAAGATCCGTATCTTCCATAAAATAAAAAAAATAGCATAGAGCATAGAAAATCCGCAAAAATGTCCGTTAGAACTGGGAGATCGTTCTGTTCAACTGAAAAATAATAAAAGACAAAATTAGGCAATAAATTTAATCATATCATTTAATATAAAGATTGTTATTTTCCATAAAATGTTGAAAATATCCCTAAGCTCAGAAAAATCTGCCCAAAATTAGGCCAAAATATCATATCATTTAATAAAACGTTCGATATCTTCCAGATAATACAAAAAATCGCACAGAGCTCAGAAAAATCCTCAAAAATATCTGTGGGAATCGGGAGATCGCCATCATCAACCAAAAAGCTAAGAGAAGACAAAATTAGAAAAAAATCATCACATTAAATAAAACGACCGTTATATTCCAAAAAATACAAAAAATATCCCGGATGCTAGAAAAATCCGCAAAATTGGAACCGGGGAGACCGGCATCTTCAAGTAAAAAATAAGAAAAGACAAACGTAGGCTATAAAAAGCATATCATTTAAAAGAAAGATCCATATCTAAAATAAAAAGTAGAAAATAGCCATGAGTCAGAAAAATCCTCAAAGATTTCCCTTGAAACCGGGACATCGCCATCATCAATTGAAAAATAAAAGAAGACAAAATTAGGGTAGAAAAATCATATCATTTAACAAAATATACATATTTACAGAAAATGTAGAAAATAGTCTCGAGCTCAGAAATATCGGCCAAGATGTCCGTTGGAACAGGGACATCGCCATCTTCAACTTAAAAATAATAGAAGACAAAATTAGGCTACAAAATTCATATAATGTAATAAAAAGATTCATACCTTCTAGAAAATGTAGAAAATAATCCCGAGCTTAGAAAAATCCGTAAAAATGTCCGTAAGAACCGGTAGATTGCAATCTTTAACTGGGGAATAAGAGAAGACAAAATTAGGCCAAACTATTGTAAGGACAGTCTACCTTGCAATACTAACAACAAACACTCTTTAGGGGGTTGAATAGTTTAATGTCAATAAATTGTGCAATTAAAAATTAACTTGAAAATGCAGAATAATAAATGCAAGAGGAATTAATCAACACAATCAATCCAAACGTAAACACAATATTTTACCTTAGTTTCCCAAACATGGGTACGTCCATCCACACCAATATTCACAATAATTCCCACAAAGAGAAGTGAATACAAGCACACAAAGAGATACCTCACACAGAGGATTTTGTCCTATACAAGAACCAAACCAACCCTACTCAAGGGTCAAATTCTCACACAGAGAATTACTAACTCCTACATAGAGAATTAGAGTTAGTCCTACACTAGGACACCAAACTCCCACAAAGAGAGTATCTAATTCACACAAAGAGAATTAGGGTTGAAAACACAAAGTAAAACAAATACTCTTACATATGCCTAGAGATGAACTTACTCATTAATGAATGCAAGGCATAGAAGAGGATCTACAAGTGATGAGATTAGCTTGAAAGCACTTGGATGATTTCCATTGAGCTTGACTTCAATGCATGAAGGAGAAAATGAGCTTTAAGAGGAAAATGAGAGAGTTTGAGAGTGGCTTAATGATTCTCAAATGATCTTCAATAGTTCCAAGGAGTCCTAATGAACTCAGCCCTCTCCTATATATAGGAAGCCAAAAGAAACCCTCAAACCCAAGCAAAAATCCAAAATGAATAAATCTGCAACGGCTAGATTTTGGCAGTTTACAGCACAGGCAGTCGGCTGATGAACAACTGACAGTCGATTGGTCAACGGCTATATAATTCCCAACGGCTATAATCTGAGCCAGGACAGTCGACTGTAGAAGGCTACATAGGCAACTATAAATCGACATGCGACTGTAAAAACTTCATCAGTCGACTGACTTGCATATTGGATGAAGCTAGAAAATACAAGTTGTGCACAGACGACTGTAGAGCAATTCACAGGCGACTGAATATCCTTCAGCAGGCGACTGTCACTAGAGATGGAAAGGAGCTGAGAAAAATGCAACTTTTACACTTACGAATTCAGACGATAGATAACCATTTCACATGTGACTGTAATTCTACAGGCGACTGTAAATACTTCATCAGTCGACTGACTTGTAAATTGGGAATGAAACCCAAAAAATGCAAGTTGTCAGTTGGAACCGGGAGATCGAAATTTTCAACTTAAAAATCAGAGAAAACAAAATTAGGCCAAGTAATCATATCCTTTAATAAAACTATTCATATCTTCCAGGTAATTTAGAAAATAGGACGGAGCTCAGAAAAATCCGCAAAAAATGTCCGATGGAACCGGGAGATCATCATCTTCAACTGAAAAATAAAATAAGCAAAACTTAGGTTATAAAAATCTTATCATTTAATAAAAATCTCCATATCATCTATAAAATGTTGAAAATAGCTTCGAGCTCAAAAAAATCAGCAAAAAGTCTGTCAGAACGACAAGATTGCCATCTTCAATAGAAAAAATATGCGAAGACAAAATTAGGGTATGAAAATCATATCATTTAATAAAAGATACATGTCTTCCAGAAAATGTAGAAAATAACACCGGAATCAGATTAATCAGCAAAAATATTTGTTGGAACCGAGAGATTGCACTCTTCAACATAAAAATAAGAGAAAACAAAATTAGGCCAAAAATCAAATCATTTAATAAAACGATCCATATCTTCCAAAAAAAATTTAAACAAATAGTTAGGAGATCAGAAAATCTGCAAAAATGTCTGTTGGAATAGGGAGATCGCTTTCAGTAAAAACTAAGAAAAGACAAAATTAGTGCAGAAAATCATATCATTTAATAAAAAGATCCATATCTTTTAGAAAATGTAGAAATATCTGCAAACTCAGAAAATCCACAAAAATGTCTGTTGGAACCTAGAGTCGCCATCTTCAACTGGAAAATAAGAGAAGACAAAATTAGGCAAATATATCATATCATTTAAGAAAACAATCCAAATCTTCCAAAAATGTGGAAAATAGGCCAAAATCAGAAAAATCCGCAAAAATGTCCGTTGGAACCAGGTGATTGCCATCTTCAACTGGAATATAAGTTAAGACAAAATTATGCAAAAAATCATATCATTTTTAAAAAGATCAACTTCTTCAATAGGAAAATAAGAGAAGACAAATTTAGGCTAAAAAATCATATCATTAATAAAAAGATCCATACATTTCATAGAATGTAAAATATAGCACCAATCTCAGAAATTGATATATAGTAATCTTTTCAGTTAAACATGGCGATATCCCAGTTACACCGGACATTTTTATAGATGAAGTGGCGATTTCCCGGTTCTGAATTTTTCCTTCTCTTATATTTCAGTTGAAGATGACGATTTTCCGGTTCCAACGAACATTTTGCCCTGATTTTGTCTTCTCTGATATCATTTAATAAAACGATCTATAAATTCCAGAAAATGTGAAAAATAACCTGGAGCTCAGAAATATCTGCAAAAAATGTCTGATGGAACCGGGAGATCGCCAAATTCTACAGGAAAACATGAGAAGACAAAATTAGGCCAAAAATCATATCCTTTAATAAAACAATCCATATCTTCCAGAAAATGTGGAAAATAGCAGGAGCTCAGAAAAATCCTCAATATGTCAGTTAGGATAGAGAAAATGCCGTCTTCAAATGAAATATAAGAGAAGACAAAATTAGGCAAAAAATCATATCATTTAATAAAAAGATCAACATCTTCAACAAAGAAAATAAGAGAAGACAAATTTAGGCTAGAAAAATCATAACAATTAATAAAAAGATCCATATCTTTCATAAAATGTGGAAATTTGCACCAAGATCAGAAAATGATTTATAAAAATCTTTTCAGTTGAAGATGGCGATATCACATTTTTAGAGATGAAGATGATGATTTCCCGGTTCTGAATTTTGTCTGCCTTTATATTTCAATTGAAGATGGCGATTTTCCGGTTTCAATGGACATTTTTGGCCCAATTTTGTCTTCTCTGATATCATTTAATAAAACGATCCATATATTCCAAAAAATGTGAAAAATAGCACGAAGCTCAGGAATATCCGCAAAATGTCCTTTGGAACCGGGAGATCGCCAACTTCTACTTGAAAAATAAGAGAAGACAAAATTAGGCCAAAATCATATCATTTAATAAAACAATTAATATCTTTGAGAAAATGTGGAAAATAGCCCGAAGCTTAGAAAAATCTGCAAAAATTTCCTTTAGGCCCAGAGAATGCCATCTTCAACTGAAATATAAGAGAAGACAAAATTAGGCCAAAAATCATATCATTCATGATAAAGATTGCCATCTTCAACTTGAATATAAGGGAAAACGAATTTAGGTTATAAAAATTATATCACTTAATAAAAAGATCTATATCTTCCATAAAATGTAGAAAATAGCCCGGAGCTCAGAAAAATGCACAAAAATGTTTATTGGAACTGAGAGATCGTCATCTTCAACTTAAAAATCATAGACGACAAACTTAAGCTATCAAAATCATATCATTTAATAAAAAGATCCATATCTTCCATAGAGTAAAGAAAATAGCATCGATCTCAGAAAAACCGAAATAATGTCTGTTGGAACCGGAAGATCGCCATGTTCAACTGAAAAATAAGTGAAGACAAAATTTGGTAATTAAAATCATATCATTTAATATAAATATTCTTGTTTTCCATAAAATGTAGAAAATATCCTCGAGCTCAGAAAAATCCGTAAAAATATCCGTCCGAACCGAGAGATTGCCAAATTTAACAAAAAAAGTGAAGCCAAAAATTAGGCTTAAAAATCATATCATGTAATAAAACGATCGATATCTTCCAGATAATGCAGAAAATAGGCCATAGCATAGAAAAATCCGCTAAAATATCTGTTGGTTCCGGGAGATCGCCATCATCTACGAAAAAATCAGAGAAGAAAAAATTAGGCCAAAAAGCATAACATTTAGTAAAACGATCGATATCTTTCAGAAAATATAGAAAATAGCCCCGAGTTCAAAAAATGTCTGTTGGAATTGGGGAGACCGCCATCTTCAAGTGAAAAATAAGAGAAGATATATAAAAATCCTAACATTTAATAAAAATATCCATAACGACAATAAAATGCAGAAAATAGCAACGAGGTCTGAAAAATCCGCAAAATTTTCTGTTGAAACCGGGAGATCGCCATCTTAATTGAAAAATAAGAGAAGACAAAATTAGGATAGAAAATTCATATCATTTAATAAAAAGATATATATCATACAGAAATTGTTGAAAATAGTCACGAGCTGAGAAATATCGACAAAAATGTCCACTGGCACCGGGATTTGCCATCTTCAACTGAAAAATAAGAGAAGGCAAAATTAGCCTACAAAAATCATATAATGTAATAAAAAGACTATATCTTCGAGAAACTGTAGAAAATAGCCCCGAGCTGAGAAAAATCTGCAAAAAAATGTCCGTTGGAACCGAGAGATCGCCATATTCAAATGGAAAATAAGAGAAGACAAAATTAGGCTAAAATATCATATCATTAATGAAACGATCCAAGTTTTCCAAAAAAATGTGGAAAATAGACCGGAGCTCAGAAAAATCCGCAAAAATTTCTGTTGGAACCGGGAGATCGACATCATCAACTGGAAAATAAGAGAAGACAAATTTAGGCAGAAAAATCATGTTTAAAGAAAAGATAAATATCTTTCATAAAATATAGAAAATTGCACCAAGCTCAGAAAATCATAAATAAAAATCTTTTCAATTGAAGATGACGATATTCCTGTTACAATGGACATTTTTATCGATGAAGATGGTGATTTCCTACTTCCGAATTTTGTCTTCTTTTATCTTTCAGTTGAAGATGGCGATTTCCCGATCACAACAAACAGTTTTTGGCCTAATTTTTTCTTCTCCGATATCATTTAATAAAAGGATCTATATCTTCCAAAAAATGTGAAAAAAGCCCGTAGCTCAGAAATATCGGCAAAAATATCTGTTGGAACGAGGAGATCGCCAATTCAACTAGAAAATAAGAGAAGACAAAATTAGGCCAAAAATCATATCATTTAATAAAATGGTGCATATCTTCCAGAAAATGTGGAAAATAGCCCAGAGCTTAGAAAAATCAGCAAAAATGTCCTTTGGGACCGAGAGAATGCCATCTTCAACTAAAATATAAGAGAAGACAAAATTAGACCCAAAAAAATCACATCATTCAATTTATAGATCGGGCTGTGAACCGGCCCATCAAATTACAAACTGAAGACCTAATTCTAAGTGAAGGCCCAATGACAAGAGGAAGGCTAAAAAGAATGCAAGATGCAATTGGGGCCCAAGTAGAAGCATTGCTGGCCCAAGAAAGTTGTGCTTAAAACGAAGCAAATCAGGCCTTAATCTTGCTAAGCCAAGCCCAAGAAAATTAAGGCCCAAGATTGGATAATTTTGAATTATTTGGAGAATAAGAAGAGTCATTTGCAATCGAACTTCAGAATTTATGGGAATATTAAGAGTCACGTGCAACCATTAATTCTGAATTCAGGGGAGATGAAGAATCATGCCATTAATTCTGAATTCATGGGGAGATGAAGAGTCATGCCATTAATTCTAAATTAATGGGGAGATGAAGAGTCATACCATTAAAATCTAAATTCATGGGAAGATCAAGAGTCATACTATTAACTCTGAATTCATGGGGAGATCAAGAGCCATTAGTGGTCTTTAATTAGTGTCTTTTAAAGAGTCTTTTTCGTTTCCTAAGCTCTACCTATAAATAGATCATGTAATCATTTGTAACAGGCATCAATCAGATAATCAATTCAGAATTTGGGTGTTCTCTCATATTGTGAGAGTTTCTATCTTCTTTAGCTCTTGTGGAACCTTGCCTTGTCAATCTTTCTTATAAGATTGGGGATCCAAATCTGCAAAAGCCCCCAAGTCGTGCTTCAACCCAATTGCGTCGATGTGTGCATTGGTTAAAGTCGTGATCGTGGTTGGGCAAGTGGTTTAAATAGCAGGTCCCATTCTTTTCAACGTTGGTTGGTTATTTGCATTTGTCAGGTCAGTGAACCATCCTTATCCAGAGCTTATCACTCCCTATTTCCTATCACGTATTCTGGAGTGTGATGCTTATATCCTTCTTTTAAGTTTATTTTCGAGTTTCTTAAACATCCTACACCGTGAAGATTGGGCCACCTATCTGGTTTCACATCATTTGGTATCAGAGCCCCAGGTAGACATGGTAGGGTCAAAACAAGAAACTTTCCAAAATCTTTCACTTAGTTTATATTCTTAGTGTGCAAGAATTTTGTTTTATCTTTCAACTTTTGAGAGCCTTTGTTTGTTTGCTGTTTATTTAGTTTATACAAGTAAAGCACCCAAAAAAGCAAAAAAAAAGCAAAAAAGTAAAGCTTGGCAAAAAATGAGAAAGAAAAACAAACAGTGGAGCTCAATTCAGTTCTTACATTCTGTTATCTTACAAATTTCATAGCTCTTATTGTTGCATTTTTTGTCTTGCACTACTAAGGAAATCCCTTCTTTTCATTGAATTCCTACTTTAGACCTAATCCTACTTCAGGCCTAAACCCATCCATTATTCACAATCTTACCAACCACCACTACATACTTGGCTGGAGTGAGTAATTGGCATTATTGGATTACTCAACAAGGATTTGGGTTGAATACGTGCTAAGGACAGATTCTGAGGGAATTGTGAGTTGGTGAGATTATCAAGAGAGTATTTTTTTTCTTTCACCAACATGGCAGGAAATCCAGAAGATAGTACACAACATGGATAATCATCTTTTCAAATGCAAGCATTGGTGAGCCATCTTGAGAGATTGTTTGACAGAAATCTAGAACGAATCAATGAACGATTAGATCAAATGGAGAATCAAGCTTCTACACAACAAAATCCTCCAAACAATCAAGAACAACCTCATGGAGATATGGAGAGCCAAGATAATGGGAATGAATTTGAAGATTACCAGCTAAGAAGAAGGAGATTTCATCGTGATGAACAAAGCAGACATAGAAACCGAGGAGACAACATTGGTGGAATTAAAATCAAAGTACCTTCTTTTCAAGAAAAAAATGATTCTTATGCGTATTTGGAGTGGGAAATGCGTGTTGAGCAAATTTTCTCATGACATGACTCCTCTGAAGGTAACCAGGTGAAAATTGTAGCTCTTCAGCTTTACTGGTTATGCTATTATTTGGTGGGATCAGGTGCAAAAGGAAAAAGAACGATATGGAGTACGTCCCATTAGTACTTGGACGGAAATGAAATCAACCATGAGAAGGAGGTTTATTCCATCTTATTACCATATGGAACTTCATCAAAAACTGCAACGACTCAATCAAGGCTCTAAGAGTGTATATGAGTATCACAAAGAGATGGAGATTGCCATGATTCGAGCAAATGTAATGGAGGCCAGAGAAGTAACAATGGCTCGTTTCTTGCGTGGCCTTAATCCTGATATTACTAATGCTGTGGAAATGCATCACTATGTAGAGTTTTAGGAGATGGTCCACCAAGCCATCAAGGTAGAACAACAACTAAAGAGGAGAAATGCTGCAAGGAAGGGCTCTATTTCTTTTAGCCTTTGGAATACAAGTTCAAAGAGAGATACTCCATCTAGTTCGAAGGAGAATACTTCGAAGAAAGTTGAGAAGACAGCTGATATTCCGAAGAAGACGCAAACTGAAGCAAATACTTCTAGATCCGTGACATAAGATGCTTCAAATGCCAAGGGAGAGGACACATTTCCAGCGAGTGCCCTAAAAAGTACACCATGATCATCAATAACCATGGTGACTGGGAGGCTGAAGAAGAAGAATCTGATGAAGAAGATGAGATGTTGCTTGAAGATGATGACGGAGAAATTGCTGCCGAAGGAGAATTTCTTGTAACTAGAAGAGCACTTAGCATTCAAATGAAGGAGGAAGAGAACAACCAAAAAGAGAACTTGTTCCACACATGCTGCCTAGTCCAAGGAAAAGTATGCAGTGTAATCATAGATGGAGGAAGTTGCATCAATGTAGCAAGTGCTGAATTAGTGGAGAAGTTGAGTCTTCCAACCTTCAAGCATCGACAACCTTACAAGCTACAATGGCTCAACGAATGTGGAGAGTTGAAGGTAACAAAACAAGTCACAATCCTATTTTCTACTGGCAAATATATCGATGAATTAATCTGTGACGTTGTTCCCATGAAAGCATGTCATCTCTTGTTGGGCAGACCGTGGTAGTTTGATCGTTGTGTAACACATGACGTGTACTAAAACGTTATTCTTTTGTACTCGAGGGGAGCCTATAACCCTCCTTCGATTATCCCCAAAAAAATAATAGAAGATCAAATAAAGAGAGAAAAGAAAAGAGAAAGTGAGAAAGGAAAATGATTCAACAAGAAGAGAGTAAAAATGAGAGTGAGAAAAAGATGAAAGATTTGAGTGGAGAAAAAGAGAGTAAACTGAGAGAAAGTTCAAAAAGAAAAGAAGAGAAAAGAGAAAAAGGAGAGGAGTTTTCTAGTGGCAAAAGAAGTGAGATTAAGCAGGCTTTGTTTTCTCAACTAAACCTCCTAATACTTGTGTACAAAGAGGCGATGTTGAATACTAACGACTTAACCTCTCCTTTGCCTAGTGTTTTTATCTCTTTTGCAGGAATATGAAGATGTCTTTCCTGATGAGATACCGCTAGGGTTGCCACCAATTTGGGGAATAGAGCATCAAATTGATCTTATTCCGGGAGCATCTTTGCTTAATTGTCCAGCATACCACACTAATCCTGAAGATACTAAGGAGATTCAAAGGCAAGTTCAAGAGTTGATGAGCAAGGGATACATGAGATAGAGCCTCAGTCCTTGTGCAGTTCTGGTATTGCTTGTACCCAAGAAAGATGGTACTTGGAGCATGTGCGTTGATTGCAGAGCCATTAACAACATCACGGTAAGATATCGTCATCATATTCATAGGTTAGATGATATGCTAGGTTCAACTATCTTCTCCAAAAATGAATTAAAAAGTGGTTATCATCAAATAAGAATGAAAGAAGGAGATGAATGGAAAACGGCATTAAGACTAAACATGGATTATATAAATGATTAGTTATGCCTTTTGGATTAACTAATGCACCTAGCACATTCATGCGGTTAATGAATCATGTCTTTCAGGCCTACAATGGTAAATTTATGGTTGTTTACTTTGATGATATTCTTGTGTATAGTAGAACCTTATATGAACACGTGGATCATCTTAGACAAATTCTAGAGGTTCTAAGAAAGGAGAAATTGTTTGGCCATTTGAAAAAGTGTGATTTTTGCACAGATAAAATTGTTTTTCTTGGCTTTGTTATTAGTAGCACAGGTGTTGCAGTGGATGAAGAGAAGATTAAAGCAATCCAAGATTGGCTAACCCCTACTACTGTTGGACAAGTCAAGAGTTATCATGGACTTGCAAGCTTTTACAAAAGGTTTGTGAAGGATTTAGTACACTAGCAGCCCACAAAATGAATTGACCAAGAAGGATGTCCGATTCAATGTGGATAAGCTCAAGAGAACGCTTTCCAAATTCTTAAAGAGAAGCTAACTCAAGCACATTTACTGGCACTTCCTGATTTGGGAAGTTGTGAGGCTGCATGGAATGCCAAGAACCATTGTGTCAGATCAAGATACCAAAATTCTTAAGCTATTTCTAGAAGACTTTGTGGGGGCAAGCTTGGGACAAAATTATTGTTTTCTACTACTTGTCATCCACAAACCGATGGACAAACTGAAGTTGTGAATATGACACTATCCTCTTTGTTAAGAACAATCATCAAGCAAAACTTGAAGAACTAGGGAAGTGTTTGCTACATGTGGAGTTTGCTTATAATAGGGATATTCATTCCACTACTAATTTTTCACCCTTTGAAATTGTTTATGGATATAATCCTATTGCACATATTGACTTGATTCCTCTACCGTTGCAGGAAAGAGCTAATGTGGATGGAAAGAAGCGTGCTGAATTTGTTAAACAAATCCATGAAAAAGCACATCAGAATATCGAAAGAATGGCTCAAACGTATGCCGATCGAGCTAACACAAGAAGAAAGCGAATGATTTATGAGCCTGGAGATTTGGTGTGGCTACATCTTAGGAAAGAAAGGTTTCCTGATAAAAGGAAGTCCAAACTCATGCCTAGGGGAGATGGACCTTTTCGAGTCCTTAAGAGAATTAATGATAATGCTTACAAGCGTCAACTATCAGGTGAGTATGGTGTGAGTGCTACGTTTAATGTTTCTGACATGTCTCCTTATTTTGGTGCAGATGTTGAAGAGTTGAGGACGACTCCTTTTCAAGAGGGGGATGATGATGTGAATTAGTCCATCAAATTACAAACTGAAGACCTGATTCTAAGTGAAGGCCCAATGACAAGAGGAAGGCTAGAAAGAATGCAAGATGCAATTGGGACCCAAGTAGAAGCATTGCTAGCCCAAGAAAGTTGTGCTAAAAAGAAGCAAATCAGGCCTTAATATTGCTAATCCAAGCCCAAGAAAATTAAGGCCCAAGATTGGATATTCTAAATTATTTGGAGAATAAGAAGAGTCATTTGCAATCAAACTTCAGAATTTATGGGGGAATATCAAGAGTCATGTGCAACCATTAATTCTGAATTCATGGGGAGATGAAGAGTCATACCATTAATTCTGAATTCATGTGGAGATAAAGAGGCCTACCATTAAAATCTGAATTCATGGGGGGATCAAGAGTCATACTATTAACTTAGAATTCATGGGGAGATCAAGAGCCATTAGTGGTCTTTAATTAGTGTCTTTTAAAGAGTCTTTTTCGTTTCCAAAGCTCTACCTATAAATAGATCATGTAATCCTTTGTAACGGGCATCAAGCAGATTATCAATTCAGAATTTGAGTGTTCTCTCATATTGTGTGAGTTTTTGTCTTCTTTAGCTCTTGTGGAACCTTGCCTTGTTAATCTTCCTTATAAGATTGGTGATCCAAATTTGCAAAAGCCCCCAATTCGTTCTTCAACCCAAGTGTGTTACTGTGTGGATTGGTTAAACTCGTGATCGTGGTTGGGCAAGTGGTCTAAGTAGCAGGTCACGTTCTTTTCAACGTTGGTTGGCTATTTGCATTTGTCAAGTCAGTGAACCATCCTTATCTAGAGCTTATCACTCCATATCTCCTATCACTTATTTTAGAGTATGATGCTCATATCCTTCTTTTAAGTTTGTTTTCGAGTTTCTTGAACATCCTACGTCGTAAAGATTGGGCCACCTCTCTGGTTTCACATCAGATCACCATCTTCAAATGGAAAATAAGAGAAGACAAACGTTATTTATAAAAAATCATATCATTTAATAAAAATACCAATATCTTCTGTAAAATGTAGAAAATAGCCTTGAGCTCAGAGCAATCCGCAAAAATGTAAGTTGGAACACTTGGAGATCACAACTTCAACTTAAAAATCATAGAAGACAAACTTAATCTATAAAAATCATATCATTTAATAAAAAGATCCATATCTTCTATAGAATAAAGAAAATAGCACCGAGCTCTGAAAATTCGAAAAAAGGTCCGTTGGAACCAGGAGATCTCTATGTTTAACTTAAAAATAAGTGAAGACAAAAGTAGGGTATGAAGATCATATCATTTAATAGAAAGGGTCATGTCTTCAGAAAATGTAGAAAATAACGCTGAACTCAGAAAAATCCGCAAAAATATCTGTTGGAACCGAGAGATCGCACTCTTCAACATAAAAATATGAGAGCCAAAATTAGGCCAAAAAATCATATCATTTAATAAAACGATTCATATCTTCCAGAAAATTTAAAAAATAGCTCGGAGCTCAGAAAATCCGCAAAAATTTCCGTTGGAACCGGGATAACGCCATCAACTGAAAACTAAGAAAAGAAAAAATTAGGCCAAAAAATCATATCATTTAATAAAAAGATCCATATCTTCCAGAAAATGTAGAAAAATTGCTTCGAGCTCAGAAAAATCCGTCAAAATGTCTGTTGAAACCTAGAAATCGACATATTCAACTGGAAAATACGTGAAGACAAAATTAGGCCAAAACTCATATCTTTTAATAAACAGAAACATATCTTCCAAAAAACGTAGAAATAACCCCAAACTCAGGAAAATCCTCAAAAATGTCCGTTGGAACCTGGACATCACCATCTTCTACTGGAAAATAAGAAAAGACAAAATTAGGCCAAAATATCATATCATTTAATAAAACAATCCAAATCTTCCAAAAAAAATAGGCCAGAGCTCAGAAAAATCCGCAAAAATATCCGTTGCAACCGGGTGCTCTTCATCTTCAACAAGAATATAAGATAAGAGAAGAGAATATTAGGTCAAAAATCATATCATTTAATATAAAGATTGCCTTCTTCGACAAGAAAATAAGAGAAGACAAATTTACGCTAGAAAATCATATCAAGTAATAAAAAGATCTATATCTTTCATAAAATGTAGAATATAGCACCAAACTCAGAAAATGATATATAACAATCTTTTAAGTTGAAGATGGCGATATCTCGGTTACAATAAACATTTTTATAGATGAAGATGACGATTTCCCGGTTCCAAATTTTGTCTTCTATTATATTTCAGCTGAAGATGGCAACTTCCCTGTTCCAACGGACATTTTTTTGGCCTAATTTTGTCTTCACTGATATCATTTAATAAAACAATCCATATATTCTAGAAAATGTGAAAAATAGCCAGGAGCTCAGAATTATCTGCTAAAATTTCTGTTGGAACCGGGAGATCGCCAAATTTTATAGGAAAATAAGAGGAAGACAAAATTAGGCCAACAATTATATCATTTAATAAACGATCCATATCTTCCAGAAAATGTGTAAAATAGCACGAAGCTCAGAAAAATCCACTAACAGGCCTGTTGGGACGAGAGAATGCTATCTTCAAGTGAAATATTAGAGAAGACAACAATAGGCCAAAAATCATATCATTCAATATAAAGGTCGCCACCTTTAACGGGAAAATAAGAGAAGACAAACTTAGTTTATAAAAATCATATCATTTAATAAAAAGATTCATATCTTCCATAAAAATGTAGAAAATAGCCCGGAGCATAGTAAAATCTGGAAAAATGTTTGTTGGAACCGGGAGATCGCCATTTTCAACTTAAAAATAATAGAAGACAAACTTAAGCTATAAAAATCTTATCATTTAATAAAAAGATTCATATCTTCCATAAAATAAATAAAATAGCACAGAGCTCAGAAAATCCACCAAAATGTCCGTTAGAACCCAGAGATCACTATGTTCAATTAAAAACGAGAAAACAAAATTAGGCAATAAAAATAATATCATTTAATATAAATATGCTTATTTTCCATAAAATGTACAAAATATCCACGAGCTCAGAAAAATCAGTAAAATCTCCGTCAGAACCGAGAGATAGCCAAATTTAACAAAAAAAGAGAAGACAAAATTAGGTCGAAAATCATATCATTTGATAAAACGATCGATATCTTCCAGATAAAACATAAAATATGCCATATCATAGAAAAATCGACAAAAATATCCGTTGGTTTCGGGAGATCACCATCATCAACGATAAAAATAAGAGAAGACAACATTAGTCCAAAAAATCATAACATTTAATAAAACAATCGATATCTTCTAGAAAATACAGAAAATAGCCCCGAGTTCAGAAAAATCCGTAAAATGTCCGTTGGAACCGAGAAACCGGCATATTTAAGTGATAAATAAGAGAAGACAAATGTAGGCTATAAAAAATCATATCATTTAATAAAAAGATCCAAATCTATAATAAAATATAGAAAAGAGCCTCGTGTTCAGAAAAATACGCAAAAATTTCCGTTTGAACCTGGATATCACTAAAAATTTTATTTCAAAATTTGGAGAATTGTGATATATTTGGTAATTTGCAATTGAGAATTGGTTCAATTGGGAGAACAGTGGAACAGAGTATGAGTTATGGATTATGGACTGGCTGCATGGTCCTTATCAAAATAGTAAGGTTTTTTAAAACTTCTATAGTTTACCGGGGCGGGCCAGGATGGGGTGGGCCGCATACGAAGCCCAAGCTTGCCCCAACCCGTCTGCGGGCCGGGGCAGGACAGGTCAAAACCGGGTCGGGCTAGGTCGGGCCAGTCGGGTCAGGCCATTACTGCCATCCTAGCCAAAATGTCTGTTGGAACCGGGATATCACCATCTTCAACTTAAAAAATAAGAGAATAGGCTACAAAAAGTATATAATGTAATTAAAAGATCCTTATCTTCCAGAAAATAAATAAATTGATTCCTAGCTCAGAAAAATCAGCAAAAATGGCTGTTGGAACTGGGAGATCACAATCTGCAACTGGAAAATAAGAGATGACAAAATTAGGCCAAAATATCATATCATTTAATAAAATGATCCATATCTTCCAAAATGAGGAAAATAGGCCGGAGCTCAGAAAAATCTGCAAAAATGTTCGTTGGAACCGGATGATTACCATGTTTGACTGGAATATAAGAGAAAACAAAATTAGGCCAAATATCATATCATTTAATGATAAGATCGCCATCTTCAACAGGAGAATAAGAAAAAAACAAATTTAGGCTAGAAAACCATGTTAATTAATAAAAAGATCCATATCTTTTATAAAATGTATAAAAGAGCAACAAGCTCAGAAAATGTTATAAAAAAATCTTTTTAGGTTGAAGATGGCAATATCCCGGTTACAACGGTCATTTTTATAGATGAAGATGAGGATTTTCCGATTCCAAATTTTGTCTTCTCTTATATTTCAGTTGAAGATGGCGATTTCTCGGTTCCAATTGACAGTTTTGGCCTAATTTTGTCTTCACTGATATCATTTAATAAAACGATCCATATATTCTAGAAAATATGGAAAATATCCAGGATCTCAGAAATATCCGTAAAAATGTCAGTTGGAACCAGGAGATTGCCAACTTCAACTGGAAATTAAGAAAAGGCAAATTTAGGCCAAAAAATCTTATCGTTTAATAAAACGTTCGATAACTTCTAGAAAATGTGGAAAATAGCTCAGAGCTCAGAAAATCCACAAAAATTTCCTTTAGGACCGAGAGAATCCCATCGTCAATGGAAATATAAGAGAAGACAAAATTAGGCCGAAAATCATTTCATTCAATATAAAGATCGCCCTCTTCAACGGGAAAAATAAGAGAAAATAAATTTAGGTTATAAAAATCATATCATTTAATAAAAAGATTATTAGCTTCCATAATATGTAGAAAATTGCCAGGAGCTCAGAAAAATCTGCAAAAATGTCCGTTGAAACGGAAGATCGTCATCTTCAACTTAAAATTAATAGAAGACAAACTTAAGATATCAAAATCATATCATTTAATAAAAAGATCCATATCTTCTATAAAGTAAAGAAAATAGCACCGATCTCAGAAAATCTGAGAAAATGTCCGTTAAAACTGGGAGATCGCCATGTTCAACTGAAAATAAGAGAAGGTAAAATTTGGCAATAAAAATCATATCATTTAATATAAAGATTCTTATTTTCCGTAAAATGTAGAAAATATCCCCGAACTCAGAAAAAATCCGCAAAAAAATCCGCCAGAACTGAGGATCGCCAATTTTATTGTAAAAAAGAGAAGACAAAATTAGGCAAAAAATCATATCATTTAATAAAACGATCGATATCTTCCAAATAATTCAGAAAATAGGCCATTGCTCAAAAAACCGCAAAAATATCAGTTGGTTCCGGGAGATTGCCATCATCAATGAAAAATAAGAGAAGACAAAATTAGGCCAAAACATCATTACATTTAATAAAATGATCGATAGCTTCCAAAAAATACAGAAAATAGCCCCGAGTTCAGAAAAATCTGCAAAAATGTTCGTTGGAACTGAGAGACTGCCATCCTCAAGTGAAAAATAAAAGAAGACAAACGTAAGCTAAAAAAATCATATCATTTAATAAAAATATCCATATCGACAATAAAAACAGAAAATAGCACCGAGGTCGGAAAAATCCGCAAGAATTTTCGTTGGAACCGAGAGATCGCCATCTTCACTTGACAAATAAGAGAAGACAAAATTAGGATAGAAAAATAATCTCATTTAATAAAAAGATCTATATCTTACTAAAAATGTGGAAACTAGTCCCGAGCTGAGAAATATCGGCAAAAATGTCCGTTGGAACCAGGATATTGTCATCTTCAATTGAAATAATAAGAGAAGACAAAATTAGCGTAAAATAATCATATAATGTAATAAAAAGATCCCCATCTTCGATAAAATGTAGAAAGTAGCCCTGAGCTTAGAAAAATTCGTAAAAATGTCCATTGGAACCGGGAGATCACCATCTTCAATTGGAAAATAATGGAAGACAAAATTAGGTCAAATATCCTATCATTTAATAAAACGATCCATGTCTTCAAAAAATGTGGAAAATAGGCCAAGCTCGGAAAAATCTGCAAAATTTTGCATTGGAATCGGAAGATCCCATCTTCAACTGGAAAAATAAGAGAAGAGAAATTTAGGCTAGAAACATTATCATTAAATAAAAAGATCCATATCTTTCATAAAATGTAGAAAATAACACCAATCTCAGAAAATGATATCAAAAATCTTTTCAGTTGAAGATGGCGATATCCCTGTTACAGTGGACATTTTTATTGATGAAGATGGTGATTTCTTGTTTCCGATGGAAAATTTTAATATAAAGATTCTTATTTTACATAAAATGTAATCCTCGAGCTCAGAAAAAACCACAAAAATATCTGTCGGAACTAGGAGATCGCTAAATTTAACAAAAATATATAACAAAATTCGGCCAACAAATCATATCATTTAATAAAACGGTCGATATCTTCCAGATAATATAGAAAATAGCCCATAGCTCAGAAAAATCCACAAAAATATCCGTTGAAACCGGGAGATCGCTAAATTTAATAATAAAAAAGAAAACAAAATTCGGCCAAAAATCATATCATTTAATAAAACTGTCGATATCTTCCAGATAATATAGAAAATACACTAGAGCTCTGAAAAATCTGCAAAAATATCCGTTGGAATCGGGTGATCACCATCATCAACGAAAAAAATGAGAAGATAAAATTAGGCCAAAAATTATATCATTTAGTAAAACGAACAATATCTTTCAGAAAATAACCTGGAGGACAGAAAATCTTGCAAAAATGTCTGTTGGAACGTGGAGACCGCCATCTTAAAGTGAAAAATAAGAGACGACAAAATTAGGCAAGAAAAATCAATCATTTAATAAAAATCCAGATTCGCTAGAAAATGTCGAAAATAGTCCTAAGCTCAGAAAAATCCGAAAAAATGTCAGTTGGAATCGAAAGATAGCCATATTCGACTGAAAAATAAGAGTAGACAAAACTAAGCCAAAAAATAATCATTTGATAAAAGATACCTATCTTCCATAAAAAGTAGAAATAGGGCCGAGGTCAGAAAAATCCGCAACAGTGTCCGTTGGTACGAGGAGATTGCCATCTTCAATTGAAAATTAAGAGAAAACAAAATTAGGGTATAAAAATCATATCATTTAATAAAAATATCCATATCCTATAGAAAATGTAAAAATACACTCGATCTTAGAAATATCTGCAAAAATGTCTGTTGGAACCGGGAGGTCTCCATCTTTAACTGAAAAATAAGAGGAGAAAAAAGTAGGCAGTAAAATAATCTATTTTAATAGAAAGATCCAAATCTTCCAGAAAATTAGGAAAAATACGCAAAAATACCCGTTGGAACTAGGAGATCGCCATCTTCAACTGAAAATTAAGAGAATAGAAAATTAGGCCAAAAATCCTATCATTTAATAAAAAGATCTATATCTTTTAGAAAATTTTGGAAATAGCCCCGAACTCAGAAAAATCAACAAAAATCATATCATTTAATAAAACATCCATATCTTACAGAAAATGTAGAAAATAATCCCAGCTTAGAAAAATCGGCAACAATATCCGATGAAACCGGGAGATCGCCATCAATAAATGAAAAATATGAGAAGACAAAATTAGGATTTAATAATCATACCATTTAATATAAAGTTCCATATCATACTGAAAATGTAAAATATAGCGCAGAGCTCAGAAAAATCCGCAAAAATGTCCGTTGGAACTGGGAGATCGTCGTCTTCAAATGAACATAGGAAATACAAAATTAGGCCAAAAATCATATCATTTAATAAAAGGATCCATATCTTCCAGAAAATGTAGAAAATAGTTTGGAGCTCAGAGAAGTCTGCTAAATGTCCGTTGGAACCGAGAGATCGTCAAATTTAACTAAAAAATAATAGTAGATAAAATTAGGCTATAAAAATCTTATCATTTAATATAAAAATCCATATCTTATAGAAAATGTAGAAAATAGCCACGACCATAGAAAAATTCGTAAAAAAATTAGTTGGAAACGGGAGATCGCCTTCTTCAACTGAAAAAAGAAGAGAACAAAATCAAGCCAAAAACCATAACATTTATTAAAAAATACAAAAAATGTAGAAAACAGACTCGAGCCCAGAAAAATCAGTAAAAAAGTCTGTTGGAAATGGGAGATAGACATTCTCAAATAAAAAATTAGCGATTTCAAAATTACGCTATAAAAATCATATCATTTATAAAGATACACTAGTCATAACCCATGCCTGCGGGCACGGTTCATTTAAGATTTTCCCCCGTGAAATCTTAGTTCACAAATATTATTTACACAGTCAAATTTGTGTGGAACAACTAATTCGGCGAAGAACAATAAATTCGGTGAGGGCACCCTTAAGTCGAAATAACAAATTAGCGTAAAAAAATTTAGCGGGCGCCTTCGACACGGGCGCCTTCGGAAAGTAAAAATAGTTGTGTTATAAGTTAATAGAGGTGGACCTATCAAGCCAAATGCATGAATTTTGCCACTGACCTTTAAGGTTTTGCTCCTTTTTCTGCATCGCAAGTTTAATAGCTTTAGACTAATAGAACTTTTTGTGGAGGTAAATGAATGAACAAAATTTATTAGATTCACTTAATATTTGATATTTTGATATTTTAAAATGTTAAATCAAAATGAACAATTCCAATCGGCCAATATATATATATAAGCGGTTAACTTTTTCGAGATCCTTATCGAGATCGCATATGACCTAATCCTATAATACACATTATTCTCTTTTGATTGATAAAGAAAAAACCAGTGACATTGATATGACTTACATGGTATAAAAACTCTTAAATCTTAAGCAAAATAAATAGTTTAAATAATAAAAACTCTAATGACCTATTCATAGACGTAAATACCTAAACAATGGAAACTTCCAAATATTCTTGCATTTCTTAACAGAAACCAATTGCGATTTGATATCATCAATAACAGCATTCCAAACTATTTTTGTTTGGTAGATAAAAGCATCCCAATAGATGAACACCATAAACCAACACAGATTTAACAATTTACTATAATCACCTTCTTTCCAAAAATTAGGTTCTGCTTTATGGACTTCAAAAAATAAAAATAAAAAACATATCGAATTTGTTTTCCAGTGGTCCCGACAATAATAGTACATTAAGAACATCATACCTACAAAGAGTAACCATACAACAAAGGAAACATTCATCCATGATGGCAATGCGCCCAGCTGCAGGCGAGCAAACGCATTTCAGCAAGTGTTCTCTACTCTTCCATTTGTGTGTTCGCCGCTTGTGATGAGAAACCTTGACTTTGATCTTTGGAGAGATGAGAGCTTGGGCCACACGAATTGGGTTTGGTTCTCTGATCAGGGGGATGATCTGATCCAACTCTTTCGTCGCTTCCATATGCTCCTTCTGTTTCTTCCCCTTCATCCTGAGGTTACTCCCCCAAATAACAAATTCAAGTGAGAAACAGACTACAGTGGCATACAGGAAAGCAAGAACGGTAGGAGAAACACACCTCATTTCGTGATCCTTCGCCTCTCTGCGTGCTCTGACTTCATCAATATTCTTGATGGCATTTAGTGTCTTCTGAGCAACATTTCTATCATATCTTTCTGGTCTATTTCTCTTCCGCTCAAACTCAATGGTAGAGTCCTAAAGAAACATAGTGGCTAACGAAAATTTAGTGGCAAGTTCATGGGAAATAATAATAACCAACAAATAAGAAGCAAGCTTGCACTCAATACCTTACCCAGATTTATCATTACTGACTTAGGATTACTGCCAATGTAAATGGACTTAGGATATCTGCCATGTTCTTATCTGTCCTGCACAACACCCCCAAAAATCTGAGATCCCATTGTAGGTAGCCCCTTCCACCGATTTCCCCTGCCCTCTGCTAAGTGTCGGGGTTCCGACTGACCGCCCGAGTTTTGACTGACCGTTGATGGAGTTTCGACTACATATTGCGTGCCCACCCCCTCTGATTACAACAGGGCATCCATCGTTGAAGCTACTGTGTGGGCCAACTGAGTGGCTACCACCGACGTTCCCAGAACCAAGTTGCAATCCAAAGTGAGCGATATGATTCTGATTATGGTTACCTTGATCGGAGCTTTGTCTCCGTGAGATGTCCAAGCTGGTGCAAAAATGAGAGCCAGTTAACCATTGATGCAAAAATGGGGAACACGCAGGTGCAAAAATGAGAGCCAGTTAACCATTGATGGCCAAGCTACTGTACATGAAGAAAGGATCAGTTATTGGTTGAAAATGTTACCCAAAAACAGAATAGACACGGTTTTCACAACCAATTACCAATTTGAACCAGACCTTTATAACATACAACATATATCTAGTCACCATAACTATAAATAAGCGAGGGTCACATAATAACCCACAAGATTAGTTATAGGTAAAATTTGACTCATTTGTCATGTAGATTAAAACCCGAAGACCATGCAACCAAGACACAACCCTCTGATGTGGCCTGAGAAGACAAAGGTTATAATTGCATCTAGGCATCTGAGATAATCGTTAAGACATCAAAAAAGCTAAGATGGCAAATGAAGTTAAATTCCCACAAACAAACCAAGAAGATGAACAGAAATGCGTCAATTACCATTAAAAAAAGAAAAAAAGAAAGCTTTGCACAGTTCATATACCTGGAAACCCAACATCCCGAAACTCCTGAACTGGTTTCGGGAATCGTGGCCCTCGACCGTAATCTCTCGTTTCATTCGATACTCCTCGACCTCCACCTCGATCATGGCCGCCACCGACGGCGACTCCACGTAGAAGTTCTTCTCGAAAGGGGTCAATCCATCAAGGTCCGCAGCTGCGGCCACCGCCACCGGCTGCTCTCTCCTGACCGAAGACTCGAATCCCCTCCCGTAATCACTGAAACAAAACAAATTAATACATCTAGATAGTTAATTTCTAGTATCAGGGTTTTGGGTTTTAGGGGAGTTCTTCTTACCTCCTGTGATCGCGATATGATCGAAACAAACTACCGTTGAGAGATCACCTCAGCCCGACATTAAAAAAAATCTGAAGATCCTCCAGCTTTATCCTTTCCATGCAATCGCCAGTATGCCTTTCACCTTGCGAGGATTTCTCTTCATTTTGAAGTTCTTATGGCATTTTGATCTACAGAACCTGAAGACCTGTAAAAGAATTTGTTGTCATAGTGAAAGGACTTCCAATAAAGCAAGCACGCAAATGGCAGTTGCTATCCCCAAAAAAGCCCCTTGCTCTCCCCCAAAAGCAGGCTTGCTTTCCCAAGTCAAATGGCTGGTTACGAAAAGAAATGGGACCCACAAAAACTCAAAAATACAAACCATTCATCTCAATTTTTAATCCTAACTGTTCATCATCCAAGATTAAATCCTGGCCCTCTTTCGATCAACCGGTTTGTCCTAGTCAGCTTGTCCTGTCAGCCCTAGGATTCAAAAATCACTGTCAAATGTATAATAGATATCTTACAGAAAATGTAGAAAATAGCTCGTAGCTTAAAAATCTGCAAAAATGTCCGTTGGAACCAAGATGTCGGCATCATCAACAAATAAATAAGAGAAGACCAAATTCGGCCAAAAAGCATATTGAACTATCCATATCTTCAAAAAAATTCAGAAATTAGCCCCGACCTCATAAAAATTCGCAAAAGTTTCTGTTTGAATCGGTAGATGCCATATTCAACTGAAAAATAAGAGAAGATAAACTTAGACGATAAAAATCATATCAGTTAATAAAGAGATCCATATCTTACGTAAAATTTAGAAAATAGCACTGAGCTAAGAAAAATCGGAAAAACTATCTGTTAGAACCGAGAGATCGCCATCATCAGAAGAAAAATAAGAGAAGACAAAATTAGAACCTAAAAATCATATCATTTTATGCATATACATGTAACTTCCATAAAATATAGAAAATAGCACCAATCTCAAAAAAATCCGCAAAAATGTCCGTTGGAACCGGGAGATTACTATGTTCAACTGAAAAAAATAAGAGTATACAAAATTATGCTATAAAAATCATATCATTTAATATAAAGATCCATATCTTACAGAAAATGTAGAAAATAGCACAGAGCACATAAAAATCCGCAAAAGGTCCGTTGGAACCGAGAGATGGCTATCTTCAACAACAAAAATAAGTGAAGACAAAATTAATCCAAAAAATTATATCATTTAATAAAATGATCCAAATATTCAAATAAATGCATAAAATAGCCCCGATCTCAAAAAATCGGCAAAATGTCAATTGGAATAGTGAGATCGCCATCTTCAACTTAAAAGAGAAGACAAAATTAGGCCAAAGATGATATCATTTAAAAAAAGATCCACATCGTCCAAAAAAGGCGGAAAAGCCCGAAGCTCAGAAAAAGCAGCAAAATGTTAGTCGAAACTGGGAGATCGGAATTTTCGACTTAAAAATAAGAGAGAACAAAATTAGGACAAAACATCATATCATTTAGTACAAGTATTCATATCCTCCAGATAATGTAGAAAATAAGCCGGAGCTGAGAAAAATAAACAAAAAAGTCCGATGGAACCAGGAGATCGTCATCTTCAACTAAAAATAAGATACGCGAAACATTGGTTATAAAAATCATATCATTTAATAAAAAGCTTCATATCGTCAAGAAAACATAGAAAATAGCCTCGAGCTCAGAAAAATCTACAAAAATATCTGTTGGAACGAGGAGATCGCCATCTTCAATCGAAAAATAAGAGAAGGCAAATTTAGGGTATGAAAATCATATCATTTAATAAAAAGATACAAGTCTTTGAGAAAATGTAGAAAATAGCACTAAACTCAGAAAAATCCGCAAAAAATATCTGTTGGAACCAGGAGATCACACTCTTCAACTTTAAAAATAAGAAAAGACAAAATTAGGCCAAATATTCATATCATTTAATAAATAGATCCATATCTTACAGAAAAAGTAAAAAAATTGCTCCTTGCTTAGAACAATACGCCAAAATGTCCGTTGGAACCGGAAAATCGACATATTCAACTAAAAATTATGAGAAGACAAAATTTGGCCAAAAATCATATCGTTTAATAAAAAGAAACATATCTTCCAAAAAATGTAGAAATAGCCCCAAACCCAGGAAAATCCACAAACATGTTCGTTGGAACCTGGAGATCGCCGTCTTCAACTGCAAAATAAGAGACGCCATAATTAGACCAGAATATCATATCATTTAATAAAACAATCAATATCTTCCAAAATGTGGAAAATAGGTCGAAATTCAGAAAAATCTGCAAAAATGTCCGTTGGAGCCGAGTGATTGCCATCTTCAACAGGAATATAAGAGAAGATAAAACGTAGGTCAAAATTTATATCATTTAATAAAAAGATTGACATCTTCAACAGAAAATAAGAGAAGACAAATTTCTGGTAGAAAAATCATATCAATTAAAAAAAGATCCATATCTTTCATAAAATATAGAAAACATCACCAATCTCAGGAAATGAAATATAAAAATCTTTTCAGTTGAAGATAGCGATATCTCGATTACAATAGACATTTATATAGTTGAAGATTGTGATTTCTCGATTGGGAATTTTGTCTTCTCTTATATTTCAGTTGAAGTGGCGATTTCCCGATTCCAGCGGACATTTTTATCCTAATTTAGTCTTCTCTGATATCATTTAATAAAATGATCTCTATATTCCAGAAAATGTGAACAATAGCCCGCAGCACAGAAATATCCGCAAAAATGTCCGTTGGAACCGGGAGATCTCCAACTTCTACTGGAAAATAAGAGAAGAAAAATTTGGCCAAATATCATACCATTTAATAAAACCATATATATCTTCCAGAAAATGTGGAAAATGTCCCGGAGCTCAAAAATCCGCAAAAAGTCACTTGGGACGGAAAGAATGCCATCTTCAACTGAAATATAAGATGAGATGAAATTAGGCCAAAAAATAAACCATTCAATGTAAAGATCGCCATCTTCAATTAAAAAAATAAGAGAAGACAAACTTAGGTTATAAAAATCATATCACTAAATAAAAATATACATATCTTCCATAAAATGTAGAAAATAGCCCAGAGCTCAGAAAAATCCACGAAATTGTCTGTTGGAACCGTGAGATCGCCATCTTCAACTTAAAAATAATGGAAGACAAACTTAAACTATAAAAATCATATCATTTAGCAAAAAGGTGTATATCTTCTATAAAATAAAGAAAATAGCACAGAGCTTAGAAAATCCGTAAAAATGTCTGTTAGAACCGGTAGATCGGTATGTTCAATAGAAAAAAGAGAAGACAAAATTAGGCAATAAAAACCATATCATTTAATAAAAAGATGCTTATTTTCCATAAAATCTAGAAAATATCACCGAGCTCAGAAAAATCCACAAAAATATCCATCGGAAACGGAAGAGCACAAAATTTAACGAAATACAGAGAAAACTAAATTAGGCGAAAATATCGTCTCATTTAATAAAACGACTGATATCTTCCAGATAATACAGAAAATAGCCCAGAGCCAAGAAAAATCCTCAAAAATATCTGTTGGAACCGGGAGATCGTCATCATCAACGAAAAATCTAAGAGAGGACAAAATTAGACAAACAAACATTGCATTTAATAAAACATTCGTTATCTTCCAGAAAATATAGAAAATAACCCCGAGGTCAGAAAAATCCTCAAAAATTCTGTTGGAACCGGAAACAGGAATCTTTGAGTGAAAAATAAGAGAAGACAAGCGTTAGCCTATAAAAATCATATAATTTAATAAAAAATCTATATCTACAATAAAATGAGAAAAAAGCCTCGAGTTCAGAAAAATCCGGAAAAATTTCAGTTTGAACTGGGAGATCGTCATCTTCAATTGAAAAATAAAAGAAGACAAGATTATGCTATAAAAATCATATCATTTAATAAAAAGATCTATAATCTTTAAAAAATGTAAAAATACACTCGAGCTCAGATAAATTTGCAAAAATATCCGTTGGAACCGGGAGGTCGCCATCTTCAACTGAAAAATAAGAGGAGAAAAAATTAGGCTGTAAAATAATATATCTCAATACAAAAGATCCATATCTTCTAGAAAATCCAGAAAATAGTCCCGAGCTCAAAAAAATATGTAAATATGTCCGTTGGAACTGTGAAATCGCCATCTTCAACCAAAAAAATAAGAGAATAGAAAATTTGGCCAAAAATCCTATCGTTTAATAAAAAGAACAATATCTTTTAGAAAAATTTGGAAATAGCCGCGAACTTAGAAAAATCAGCAAAAGTATCTGTTCCAACCGGGAGATCACCATATTCAACTGAAAAATATGAGAAGAGAAACTTAGGTTATAAAAATCAGTTCCTTTAATAAAACTTCCATATCTTCTAGAAAATGTAGAAAAATAATCTGCGCTCAGAAAAATCTGCAACAATATCTGATGGAATCGAGAGATTGCCATCAATAAACGAAAAATAAGAGAAGACAAAATTAGGATATAAAAATCCTATCATTTAATATAAAGTTCTATATCTTACAGAAAATGTAAAATATAGCGCCGAGCTTAGAAAAATCCACAAAAATGACTGTTGGAACTGGGAGATTGTCATCTTCAACAGAAAGAAGGAAAGACAAAATTAGGCCAAAAATCATATCATTTAATAAAAGGATCCATATCTTCTAGAAAATGTAGAAAATAGTCCGGAGATCGGAGAAGTTCGCAAAATGTCCGTTGGAACCTGGAGATCGTCATATTCAACTAAAAAATAAGAGAAGAAAAAATTAGGCAATAAAAAACATATCATTTAATATAAAGATCCAAATCTTACAGACAATGTAGAAAATAGCCCCGAGCTTAGAAAAATTCGCAAAAAAGTAAGTTGGAACAGGGAGATCGCCTTCTTCAACCGAAAAAAGAAGAGAACACAATTAGGCCAAAACCATCTTTTTAATAAAAAATGCATTTCTTTCAGAAAATGTAGAAAATAGACTCGAGCTTAGAAAAGTCCGCAAAAAAGTCCGTTGGAACCGGGAGATCATCAACCTCAAATAGAAAATAAGTAATGGCAAAATTAAGCTATAAAATTCATATCATTTATAAAGAGCCATATCTTACAGAAAATGTAGAAAATAGCTCGTAGATCAAAAAATCGACAAAAATGTCCGTTGGAACCAAGAGGTCGCCATCTTCAACAAATAAATGAGAGAAGACCAAATTAGGGTCATAAAAATCATATCAAATTATCCATATCTTCCAGAAAATGCAGAAAATAGCTCCGAGCTCATAAAATTTACAAAAATTTCTATTTGAATCGGGAGACACAATCCTCAATTGGAAAATAAGAGAAGAAAAATTTAGACGATAAAAATCATA
>CM061133.1:116970348-117073838 GCA_030789695.1 Scilla litardierei | reverse complement strand
TTCCTTGCTAAGGCTGCATCGACCTATGCCTTGAATTCTAGCAACTAGGTGTAAAAGAGTAGATTCAGACAGCAGGGATTTGTTTCTTGGAGAGCTTCCTCTTCTTCCAACAGGCGTCAGGGTTGAGCTTATCTTCTTGTCTATATATTTCTTCTAGGGAGGACCTTAATAGCATTGAAGCTGGTTGGCATGTAATTTTATGATAAATGTTGATCACATGGCATTTTCCATGTTAATTCTCTTTTGAAAGAATTTGTTGAGCTTCTGAAATTTGAAACGGAGGCAATTTCCAGATTTTATTTGTTGAAACCAAATATTATATATATAGGAAAGTGCATGGCCAATGCTTTGAAGCAACTCAAGGTTGAATACAGCATGCCCTGCTCCTGATTATTAGGTAATTTATAAGCAGTTACTTACAACTCTTTTCCATATAAGATCATGCTCAGTGTTGTTAATGCTTTTTAAGCCTGAACAAGTCCTTCGAGTTTAATCCTTCCGTAGTTTTTTATGTGTATTTTTGGTGATGGTCGCAGGTTTTAAGCAATATCATTGAGCCATTTCTCCCATTGTTCTTTTAATGGTCAATTGGAGCAACATGTATCTCAAGAGGTCTTCTTAAAAGAAGTCAGGAGGCATCTATGTGGAATTACACATAGGCTGCATGAACATCCTGTCATCGTTGCACACAATAAAAACACCTTCAATGGCAGGGGCATCAGGAGATACTCTCTTAACAAATTTGAATTAGATAAGGCAAGGTTAGGAGATTACTCTCTACAACCTTCATTGGCAGAGGCATCCGTAGATTACTCTCTAACAAATTTTAATTAGAACATACTGCCCTTCTTTCTTGCTTAGTTTCTTTTTAATTACAAATGGATTCAGTTATTACCAACCATTACACTTACTCATATGTATAGACTCCTTTGAAGGTCCATATATAAATAGATAAGTGCGGGGAAAAAGAGAATTAATGCATGACTAGAAAAAATCTAAAATAAACTTAAATCCACTATATGGTTGGCATTTTGGTAAATTCTTTTGAAGGTGCATTGATTTTGGTAAGTTCTTTTGCTGGTTGGCAGGTTCTTTTGAGGTTCTTATGAGAGTAAGAGTTAGATAAAATTTGATATCAAGTATTGTAGAGGACAGGAAAAAATCTATTGCTAATTATTCCATTTGATCAAATCAATTTCATATCAATTTCATGATAATACCTCAATTGATCTTGATTTTGATCTTGATCTCAAATTTTCATTGGGGAATGAGACTTAGTGGGTCACTGAATATAGACACACCGCCATGGAGAAGCGACCGAAGAAGGGGTTGAGGTTGGCATGGGACATGTTGCCTCCTCTCCCCGAAAATGTGGCTGAGGTTGGCATTGATGAAGATGGGGATTTCATGTTTCCGAATTTTGTCTTATTATATTTCAGTTGGAGATGGCAATTTCCCGGGTCCAACAAACATTTTTGGCCTAATTTTGTCTTCTCCGATATCATTTAATAAAACGATCCATATCTTCCAGAAAATGTCGAAAAAAGCACGGAGCTCATAAATATCGGCAAAAATGTCCGTAGGAACCGGGAGATCGTCAACTTCAATTGGAAAATAAAAGAAGACAAAATTAGGCCAAAAATCATATCATTTAATAAAACGATCTATATCTTCCAGAAAATATGGTAAATAGGCCGGAGCTCAGAAAAATCAGCAAAAATGTCATCTAGGACCGAGAGAATACGATCTTCAACTAAAATAAAAGAGAAGACAAAATTTAGCCAAAAAAATCATAAAATTTAATATAAAGATCGCCATCTTCAATTAGAAAATAATAGAAGACAATCTTTGGTTATAAAAATCATATCATTTAATAAAATGATCCTTATCTTCCATAAAATGTAGAAAATAGTCTAGACCACAGAAAAATCCGCAAAAATGTAAGTTGGAACACCGGGAGCTCGTAACTTCAATTTAAAAATAAAAGAAAACAAACTTAAGCTCTAAAAATCATATCATTTAATTAAATGATCCATATCTTCCTTCAAAATAAAGAAAATAGCATCGAGCTAAGAAAATCCGAAAAAATTTCCATTGGAACCGGTAGATCGCTATGTTTAACTGAAAAATTAGAGAAGACAAAATTTGGCAATAAAATCATATCATTTAAATAACGATTCCTATTTTCCATAAAATGTGGAAAATATCCGCAAGATCAGAAAAATCTGTAAAATATCTGTCGAAACCGGAAGATCAACAAATTTAACAAAAAAGAAAACAAAATTCGGCCAAAAAATAATAAACTGGTCGATATCTTCCGGATAATATAGAAAATAGCCAAGAACTTAGAAAAATCAGCAAAAATATCCATTGGAACCAGGAGATTGCTAAATTTATCAAAAAAAGAAACAAAATTTGGCCAAAAAATCATATCAATTAATAAAACGGTCGATATCTTCCAAATAATATAGGAAATGGCACAGAGCTAAGAAAAATGCGCAAAAATATCTGTTGGAACCGAGAGATCACCATCATTAACGAAAAAATATGAGAAGATAAAATTAGGCCCACAATCATATCATTTAATAAAACGACTGATATCTTTCAGAAAATACTAAAAATAGCCTCGAAGTCAGAAAAATTCGCAAAAATGTCCGTTGGAACTGGGAACCACCATCTTCAAGTGAAAAATAAGAGACACCAAAATTAGGCTAGAAAAATCATACCATTTAATAAAAAGATCTATAGTTTCTAGAAAATGTAGAAAATATCCACAAACTTAGAAAAATCCGTAAAAATTTCCGTTGGAACCGAAAGATAGCCATATTCAACAGAAAAATAAGAGTAGGCGGAATAAAGCCAAAAAATCATATAATTTTATAAAAAGATACATATCTTCCACAAAAAGTAGAAATGTACGCAACGTCAGAAAAATCCGCAATAATGTTCGTTGGTATGGGGAGATCGCCATCTTCAACTGAAAAATAAGATAAGTCAAAATTAGGCTATAAAAATCATATCATTTAATAATAAGATACTATCCTATAGAAAATATAAAAATACACTCGACATCCAAAAAATATGCAAAAATGTTTATTGGAACCGGGAGGTCACCGTCTTCAACTGCAAATAAGTGGAGATAAAATTAGGCTATAAAAATAATATATTTCAATACAAAAGATCCAAATCTTCCAGAAAATGTAGAAAATAGTTCCGAGCTCAGGAAAATTACGCAAAAATGTCCTTTGGAACTGGGAGATCGCCATCTTCAACTAAAAAAATAAGAGATAGAAATTATGCCAAAAATCCTAGCATTAAAAAAGATCTATATCTATCAGAAAATTTAGGAAATAGCCCCGAGCTCAGAATAATTAGCAAAAATATCCATTGGAACTGGAAGATCGCCATCTTCAACTGAAAAATAAGAGAAGCGAAACTTAGGTTATAAAAATCCTATCGTTTAATAAAACATCCATATCTTCCAGAAAATTTAGAAAATAATCCCGAGCTCAAAAAAATCTGCAACAATATCCGATGGAACCGGAAGATCGCCATCTACAACTAAAAATAAGAGAAGACAAATTAGGATTTAAAAATCAGATCATTTTAAATAAAGATACATATCTTACATAAAATGTAAAATATAGCGCTGAGCTCAAAAAATCCGCAAAAATGTCTGTTGGAACAGGGAGATCGTCGTCTTCAACTGAAAAAAGGAAAGACAAAATTAGGCCAAAAAATCATATCATTTAACAAAAAGTTCCATATATTCCAGAAAATATAGAAAATAGTCCGGAGCTCAAAGAAGTCCGCAAAATTCCGTTGGAACCGGGAGATCGTCATATTCAACTGAAAAATAAGAGAAGATAAAATTAGGCCACAAAAATTATATCATTTAATATAAAGATATATTTCTACAGAAAATGTAGAAAATAGCCCAAGCTTAGAAACCCCGCAAAAAAGTCCGTTGGAACCGGGAGATCGCCTTCTTCAACCGAAAATATAAGAGAAGACAAAATTAGGCCAAAAATCATATCATTTAAAAAATACATATCTTGCACAGAAATATAGAAATTAGACTCGACTCAGAAAAATCGGCAAAAAAGTCCTTCTGAACCAGGAGTTCGCCATCCTGAAAAATAAGAGATGACAAAATTATGTTATAAAAATCATATCATTTATAAAGATCCATATCCTACAGAAAACGTAGAAAATAGCACGTAGCTCAAAAAAATCCGCAAAAATGTCCGTTGGAACCAAGAAATCGACATCTTCAGCCAAAATTAGGCAAAAGAATAATATCAAACGATCCATATCTTCCAAAAAAATGCAGAAAATATCCCCGAGCTCATAAAAATTTGCAAAAATTTCTGTTTGAATCGGGAGATGCCATCTTCAACTAAAAAATAAGAGAAGATAAATTAAGACGATAAAAATCAAATCATTTAATAAAAAGATCCATATCTTCCCTAAAATTTAGAAAATATCACCAAACACATAAAAATTCGAAAAAATGTCATTTGGAACCGAGAGATGGCCATTTTCAATAGAAAAATAAGAGAACACAAAATTAGAACCTAAAACTCATATCATCTAAAATATAGAGCCCATATCTTCCATAAAATGTAGAAAATAGCACCAAGCTTACAAAAATCTGCAAAAAATATCCGCTGAAACATGGAAAAATAAGAGAAGACAAAATTATGTTATAAAAATCATATCATTTAATATGAAGATCTATATCTTACAGAAAATATAGAAAATAGCCCGGATCTCATAAAAATCTGCAAAAATTAAGAGAGACAAACTTAAACAAAAAAATTATATCATTGAATAAAAATGATCCATATCCTACAGAACATGTAGAAAATAACACGTGGCTTAAAAAAATCTGCAAAAATGCCCGTTGGAACCAAGAAATCGACATCTTCAGCCAAAATTAGGCAAAAGAATAATATCAAACGATCCATATCTTCCAGAAAATGTAGAAAATATCCCCGAGCTCATAAAAATTTGCAAAAATTTATGTTTGAACCGGGAGATGCCACTTCAACTGAAAAATAAGAGAAGATAAATTAAGACGATAAAAATAAAATCATTTAATAAAAAGATCCATATCTTCCATAAAGTTTAGAAAATATCACTGAGCACATAAAAATCCGAAAAAAATGCCATTTGGAATCGAGAGATCGCCATTTTCAATAGAAAAATAAGAGAGCACAACATTAGAACCTAAAAATCATATCATTTAAAATATAGACCCATATCTTCCATAAGATGTAGAAAATAGCACCAAGCTTACAAAAATCTGCAAAAAATATCCGTTGAAACATGGAGATTGCCATGTTATACTGAAAAATAAGAGAAGACAAAATTATGCTATAAAAATCATATCATTTAATATGAAGATCCATATCTTACAGAAAATGTCGAAAATAGCCCGGATCTCATAAAAACCTGCAAAAATTAAGAGAGACAAACTTAAACAACAAAATTATATCATTTAATAAAATGATACATATCTTCCAAAAAATATAGAAAATGGCATCAATCTCAGAAAAATTGGTAAAATGTCTGTTGGAACTGTAAGATGGCCATCTTCGACTTAAAAATAAAAGAAGACAAAATTAGGCCAAAGATGATATCATTTAACAAAAAGATCCATATCTTCCAGAAAATGTTGAAAATATCACCGAGCTTAGAAAATCGACAAAATGTCAGTTGGAAGCAGGAGATCGAAATTCTCAACTTAAAAAATAAGAGAAAACAAAATTAGGCCAAAGATGATGTAGATCATATCATTTAATAAAACTATTCATATCATCCAGATGATGTAGAAAATAGGCCAGAGCTCAGAAAAATCCGCAAAAATGTCCGATGGAAATGGGAGAACGTTATCTTCAACTGAAAAATAAGATAAGCGAAACTTAGGTTATAAAAATCATATCATTTAATAAAAGGCTTTGTAACATCTAGAAATTGAGAAAATAGCCTCGAGTTCAGAAATATCTGCAAAAATGTCTGTTGGAACATGGAGATATCCATCTTCAATAGAAAAATAAGAGAAGACAAAATTAGGGTAAGAAAATCATATCATTTAATATAAAGATAAATGTATTCCAAAAAAAGGAAAAAGTAGTTTCGAACTCAGAAAAATCTGCAAAAACATCCGTTAGAACCAATAGATCACAATTTTCAACTTAAAAATAAGAGAAGACAAAATAGGCCAAAAAAAACCATATCATTTAATAAAACGATTCATATCTTTCAGAAAAGTTAGAAAATAGCCCGAGCTCAGAAAATGTGCAAAAATATCCGTTGGAACCGGGAGATCGCCATCAACTGAAAATTAAGAAAAGCCAAAATTAGACCAAAAAACATATCATTAAATAAAAAGATCCATATCTTCCAGAAAATGTGGAAAAATTGCTTCGAGCTCAGAAAAATCCCCCAAAATGTCCGTTGGAACCGGGAAATCGACATATTCAACTGAAAAACCGGAGAAAACAAAATTATGCCAAAAAATCATATCGTTTAATAAAAATAAACATATCTTCTAGAAAATGTAAGAATAGCCCAAAACTCAGAAAAATCCACAAAAATGTCTGTTGGATACTGGAGATCGACATCTTCAACTAGAAAATAAGAAAGACAAAATTAGGCCAAAATATCATATCATTTAATAAAACAATCTATATCTTCCAAAAATGTGGAAAATAGGGTGGAGCTCAGAAAAATCAGCAAAAATGTCCGTTGGAACCAGATGATCGCCATCTTCAACTGGAATTTAAGTGAAGACAAAATTAGGCCAAAAATAATATCATTTAATAAAAAGATCGTCATCTTCAACTGGAAAATAAGAGAAGATAAATTTAGGATAGAAAAATCATATCAATTAATAAAAAGGATCCATATCTTTCATAAAATGTATAAAATAGCACCAAGCTCAGAATATGATATATAAATATCTTTTCATTTGAAGATGGCGATATCCCGGCTACAACGGACATTTTATAGATGAAGATGGTGATTTCCACGTTTCGAATTTTGTATTCTATTATCTTTCAGTTGAAGATGGCGATTTCCCGGTTCTAACGGACATTTTTGGCCTAATTTTGTCTTCTTTAATATCGTTTAATAACGATCCATATATTCTAGAAAATATGGAAAATATCCGGGAGCTCAGAAAAATCCGAAAAAATGTCTGTTGGAACAGGAAGATCGCCAACTTCAACTAGAAATTAAGAGAAGACATAATTAGGCCAAAAAATCATATCATTTAATAAAATGTTCCACATCTTCCAGAAAATGTGGAAAATAGCCCGGAGCTCAAAAAATCCACAAAAATTTCCTTTGGGAGTGAGAGAATGCCATCTTCAATGGAAATATAAGAGAAAATAAAATTATGCCAAAAATCGTATCATTCAATATAAAGATCGCAATCTTCAACTGGAAAATAAGAGAAAACAAACTTCGGTTATAAAAATCATGTCATTAAATAAAAAGATCCATATCTTTGATAAAATGTAGAAAATGGCCCGAACCTCAAAACATCCTGCAAAAATTCCAACAGATCACCATCTTCAACTTAAAAATAATTGGAGACAAACTTAAGCTTTAAAAATCATATCATTTAATGAAAAGATCCATATCTTCCATAAAATAAAGAAAACAGAACAGTATCAGAAAATATGCAAAAATGTCAGTTAGAACCGGGAGATCGCTATGTTCAACTGAAAAAAAATGAGAGAAGACAAAATTAGGCAATTAAAATCATTTCATTTAATATAAAGATTCATATTTTCCATAAACTGTAGAAAATATCCCCGATCTCAGAAAAATATGCAAAAATATTCGTCGAAACCAGGAGAGGACAAAATTTGAAAAACAAAGATAATAAAATTAGGCCAAAATATCATATCATTTAATTAAACAATCGATATCTTCCAGATAATACATAAGATAGCCCAGAGCTTAGAAAAATCCACAAAAATATCCGTGGGAACCAGGAGATCGCCATCAACAACGAAAAATCTAAGGGAATACAAAATTTGAAAAAACATAGCATTTAAGTTATCTTACAGAAAATACAGAAAATGGACGCGAGGTCAGAAAAATCCGCAAAAATTTCTGTTGGAACGCCATTTTCATTGGAAAAATAAGAGAACTATAAATATCATATCATTTAATAAAAAATCCATATCTGACAGAAATTTCTCTTATGATATTTATTGGAACTGGGAGATCACCATTAAATCGGCAAAAATCATATCATTTATTAAAAATCCCAGTTCAAAAATAAGTGAACTATAAATATCATATCATTTAATGGAACCAATGATATCTGACTAGAAAATAGCCTCGAGTTCAGGAAAATCGGCAAAAATTTCCATTGGAACCGGGAGATCACCATCATCAATTGAAAAATAAGAGAAGACAAAATTAGGCTAGAAAAATCATATAATTTATTAAAAAGATCCATATCTTATAAAGAAGGTAGAAACAGTCCAGAGTTTAGAAATATCGGCCAAAATGTCCATTGGAATCGGGAAATCACCATCTTCAACTGAAAAATAAGAGAAGAGAAATTTAGGATACAAAAATCATATAAAGTAATAAAAAGATCCATTTCTTCCAGAGAATGTAGAAAATAATCCCGAGCTCAGAAAAATTCAAAAAAATGTCCGTTGGAACCGGGAGATCGCAATCTTAAATTGGAAAAATAAGAGAAGACAAAATTAAGCCAAAATATCATATCATTTAATAAAACGATCCACATCTTCCAAAAATGTGGAAAATAGGTCGAAGCTCACAAAAATCCACAAAAATCTCTGTTGGTATCGGGTGATCGCCATCTTCAACTGGGATATAAGAGAAGACAAAATTACCCAAAAAAATCATATCATTTAATAAAACGATCGCCATCTTCAACTGTAAAATAAGAGAAGAGTAATTAAGAATAGAAAAATCATATCAACTAATAAAAAGATCCATATCTTTCCAAAAATGTATAAAATAGCACCAATCTCAGAAAATGATATATAAAAATACTTTCAGTTGAAGATGGCGATATCTCGGTAATAAAAGACATTTTTAAAGATGAAGATGTCGATTTTCTTATTCTGAATTTTGTCTTCTCTTATATTTAAGTTGAAGATGGTGATTTCCCGGTTCGAACAAACATTTTGGCCTAATTTTGTATTCTCTGATATCATTTTTAAAAACGATCCACATATTCCAGAAAATATGGAAACTAACCCGAACCTTAGAAATATCTGCAAAAATGTCTGTTGGAATCGGGAGATGGACAACTTCAACAGGAAATTAAGATAAGACAAAATTAGGTCAAAAAATCATATCATTTAATAAAATAATCAATGTCTTCTAGAAAACATGGAAATAGACTGGAGCTCAGAAAAATCAGTAAAAATGCCCGTTGGAACCGGAGAACGTCATCTTCAACTTAAAAATAATAGAAGACAAATTTAAGCTATCAAAATCATAGCATTTAATAAAAATATACATATCACCCATAAAATAAATAAAATAGCACTGAGTTCAGAAAATCTGAAAAAAATTCAGTTGTAAACATGTGATCGCCATGTTCAACTGAAAAATAAGAGCAGACAAAAATTGGCAATAAAAATCATATCGTTTAATATAAAGGTTCTTATTTTCCATAAAATGTAGAAAATATCCCCGAGTTCAGAAAAATCCACAAAAATATCCGTCAGAACCGGGAGATCGCCAAATCTAACGAAAAAACAGAAGACAAAATTATGCCAAACAATCATATAATTTAATAAAATGATTGATATCTTCAAGATAATACAGAAAATAGCTCAGAAAAATCTTTAAAAATATTCGTTGGTTCTGTGAGATCGCAATCATCAACAAAAAAAATAAGAGAAGACAAAATTAAGCCAAAAGATATCATTTAATAAAACGATCGATTTCTTACAGAAAATACAGAAAATAACACCGAGTTTAAAAGTCCGCAAAAATGTCTGTTGGAACTAGAAGACCGCCATCTTCAAATGAAAAATAAGAGAAGATAAACGTAGGCTATATAAATCATATCATTTAATAAAAATATCCATAACAACAAGAAAATGCAGAAAATAGCGTCGAGGTCAGAAAAATCGACAAAAATTTCCATTAGTACTGGGAGATCGCCATTTTCAATTGAAAAATAAGAGAAGACAATATTAGGATAGAAAAACCATATCATTTAATAAAAATATCTATATCTTATAAAAAATGTAGAAACTAGTCCCGAGCTCAGAAATATTAGCACAAATGTCCATGGGAATCGAGATATTACCATCTTCAACTGAAAAATAAGATAAGACAAAAATTAGCCTGCAAAAATCATTAATATAATAAAAAGATCCATATCTTCGAGAAAATATGGAAAATAGTCCCGAGTTCAGAAAAACCGCAAAAAAGTCTGTTGGAATCGGGGATCGCCATCTTCAATTGGAAAATAGGAGAAGTCAAAATTAGGCCAAAACATCATATCATTTAATAAAACGATCCATGTCTTCCAAAAAATGTGGAAAACAGGCCGGAGCTTAAAAAATCTGCAAAAATTTTCTTTGGAACCGGGAGATCGCCATCTTCAACTAGAAAATAAGAGAAGACAAATTTAGGGTAGAAAAATCATATCATTTAATAAAAAGATCCATATCATTCATAAAATGTAGAAAAAATAGTACCAAGCTCAGAAAATGATATTTGAAAATCTTTTTAGTTGAAGATGGCGATATCCCAGTTACAATGGACATTTTTATAGATGAAGATGGTGATTTCCTGGTTCCAACAAACATTTTTGGCCTAATTTTGTCTTCTCCGATATCAATTAATAAAACGATCCACATCTTCCAGAAAATGTGGAAAATAGCCCAGAGCTCATAAATATCCCCAAAAATGTCCGTTAGAATCGGGAGATCGTCAACTTCAACTAGAAAATAAAAGAAGACAAAATTAGTCCAAAAATTATATGATTTAATAAAACGATCCATATCTTCCAAAAAACGTGGACAATATACCGGACCTCAGCCAAATCCACAATATTGTCCTTTGGGACCGAGAGAATGCCATCTTCAACTAAATATAAGAGAAGACAAAATTAGGCCAAAAATCATATCATTCAATATAAAGATCGCCATCTTCAATCGAAAAATACGAGAAGACAAACATTGGTTATAAAAATCATATTATTTAAAAAAATATTCATATTTTCTATAAAATGCAGAAAATAGCCCTGACCTTAAAAAATCGCAAAATTGTCCGTTGGAACCTGGAGATCACCATCGTCAACTTAAAAATAATAGAAGACAAACTTAAGCAATAAAAATCATATTATTTAATAAAAAGATCTATATCTTTCATAAAATAAAGAAAATAGCACCGATCTCAGAAAATCCAAAAAATGTCCGTTGGAACCGGGAGATTGCTATGTTCAACTGGAAAATAGGATAAAACAAATTTTCGCAATAAAAATCATATCATTTAATATAAAGATTATTATTTTCCATAAAACTTAGAAAATATCCCCGAGCTCAGAAAAATTCTTTATCTTTCATAAAATAAAGAAAATAGCACCGAGCTCAGAAAATCCGAAAAATGTCCGTTGGAACCGGGAGATTGCTATGTTCAACTGAAAAATTAGGAGAAAACAAATTTTGGCAATAAAAATCATATCATTTAATATAAAGATTATGATTTTCCATAAAACTTAGAAAATATCCCCGAGCTCAGAAAAATCTGCGAAAATATCTGTTGGAACCGGGAGATCGCTAAATTTAACTAAAAAGACAAAATTCAAGCAAAAAATAATATCATTTACTAAAATGGTCGATATCTTCCAGATATTACAGAAAATAGAAAGTATCTCAGAGCTCAGAAAAATCTGCAAAAATATCCATAGGAACTGGGAGATCACCATCATCAACGAAAAAATATGAGAAGATAAAGTTAGGTCAACTATCATATCATTTAATAAAACGATTGATATCATTCAGAAAATACTGGAAAATAGTCTCAAGGTCAGAAAAATACGCAAAATTGTCAGTTGGAACTGGAGACCGCAATCTTCAAGTGAAAAATAAGAGAAGACAAAATTAGGCTAGAAAAATCATATCATTTAATAAAAAGATCCATATCTTCTAGAAAATGTAGAAAATAACCACAATCTCAGAAAAATCTGCAAAAATGTCTGTTAGAACCAAAAGATGCCATATTCAACGTAAAAATAAGAGTAGACAAAATTAAGCCAAAAAATCGTACCATTTTATAAAAAAGTAGAAATACGCCCGAGGTTAGAAAAGTTCGCAAAAATGTCCGTTGGGACGGGGAGGTCGCTATCTTCAACTGAAAATATGAGAAGACAAAATTAGGTTATTAAAATCATACAATTTAACAATTAGATACATATCCTATAGAAAATTTAAAAATACACTCAATCTCAGAAAAATATGCAAAAATGTCTGTCGGAACTGGAGGGTCGCCATCTTCAACTAAAAAAAGTGGAGACAAAATTAGGCTATAAAAAAGTGGAGACAATTGAAAAATAATAGCGAAAAATATTTCAGTACAAAAGATCCATAACTTCCAGAAAATGGCGAAAATAGTACCGAGCTCAGGAAAAATACGCAAAAATATCCGTTGGAACCGGGAGATGGCCATCCTCAATTGAAAAATAATAGAATAGAAAACTAGGCCAAAAATCATATCATATAATAAAAAGATCGATATCTTTTAGAAATTTAGGTAATAGCCCCAAGCTCAGAAAAATCAGCAAAAATATTTGTTGGATCCGGGAAATCCCCATCTTGAACTTAAAAAAGAGAGAAGAGAAACTTAGGTTATAAAAATCATATCATTTAATAAAACATCCAATATCTTCTAGAAAAAGTAGAAAATATTCCCGAGCTCAGAAAAATCTACAAAATATCTGATGGAACCGGAAGATCGCCATCTAGAACCGGGAAATCCCCATCTTCAACTAAAAAATAAGAGAATAGAAACTTAGGGTATAAAAATCATATCATTTAATAAACATCCTATATCTTCCAGAAAAAGTAGAAAATATTCCCGAGCTCAGAAAAATCTGCAAAAATATCCGATGGAACCGGACGATCGCCATCTACAACTAAAAAATAAGAGAAGACACAATTAGGATTTTAAGATCATATCATTTAATATAAAGGTCCAAATCTTACGAAAAATGTAAAAAATAGACCGAGCTCAGAAAAATCCGTAAAAATGTCCGTAGGAACCGAGAGATCAACATCTTCAATTGAAAAAAAGGAAAACCAAAATTAGGCCAAAAATCATATTATTTAATAAAAAGATTCATCTCTTCCAAAAAATGTAGAAAATAGTCTGGAGCTCAAAGAAGTCTGTAAAATATCTGTTGGAACCGAGAGACGCCATATTCAACTGAAAAATAAGAGTAGATAATCTATAAAAATTATATCATTTAATATAAATATCCATATCTCTCAGAAAATGTAGAAAATAGTTTCGAGCTTAAAAAATTCTGCAAAAATGTTTATTGGAACCGGGAGACCGCCTTCTTCAACCGAAAAAAGAAGAGAAGACAAAATTAGGCCAAAATCATATCATTTAATAAAAATACATATCTTTCAGAAAATGTAGAAAATAGACTCGAGCTCAGAAAAATCCGCAAAAATGATCGACATCCTCAAATAAAAAATAAGCGATGAAAAAAATAAAAAATAAAGATCATATCATTTATAAAGATCGTATCTTAAAGAAAATGTAGAAAATAGCACATAGCTCAAAAAATCTGCAAAATTGTCTGTTGGAACCAAGAGATCGCCATCTTCAACGAAAAAAATAAGAGAAGACAAAATAAGCCAAAAATCATATCATTTAATAGAACGATCCATATATTCAAGCAAATGCAGAAAATAGCACCGAGCTCTTAAAATTCGCCAAAATTTCCGTTTGAACTGGGTGACATCATCTTCAATTGAAAAATAAGAGAAGATAAACTTAGGCGATAAAATCAAATCATTTAATAAAAAGATTCAAATGTTCCATAAAATTTAGAAAATAGCACCGAGCTAAGAAAGATCGGAAAAAATGTCCGTCAGAACGGAGAGATCACCATCTTCAACAGAAAATAAGAGAAGACAGTATAGACCCATATCTTCCATAATATGTAAAAACATCACCAAGCTCAAAAAAATCCGCAAAAATGTCCGTTGGAATCGAGAGATCGCCATGTACAATTGAAAAAAAATAAGAGAAGACCAAAGTATACTATAAATATCATATCATTTAATATAAAGATCCATAGCTAACAGAAAATATAGATAATAGCCATGAGCTCTTAAAAATCGGTAAAAATGTCCATTGGAATAAGGAGATTGCTATCTTCAATGAAAAATAATAAGAGAAGGCAAAATTAAATCAAAATTAAATCATTTAATAATACGATCCATATCTTCCAGGAAATGCAGAAAATAGCACGATCTCTGAAAAATCGGCAAAATGTCAGTTGGAATAGTTAGATCGCCATAATCAACTTAAAAATAAGAGAAGACAAAATAAGGCCAAAGATGATATCATTTAATAAAAAGATCCATATCCTCCCAAAAATGTAGAAAATAGTACCGATCTCAGAAAAATCGGGAAAATGTCAGTTGGAACCGGGAGATCGAAATTTTCAACTTAAAAATAAGAGAAAACAAAATTAGGCCAAAAAATCATATCATTTAATAAAACTATTCTTATCTTCTAGATAATGTAGAAAATAGGCCAGAGCTCAGAAAAATCTGTAAAAATGTCCAATGGAATCAGGAGATCGTCATCTTAAACTGAAAAATAAGATAAACGAAACTTAGGTTATAAAATCATATCATTTAATAAAAAGCTCTATATCATCCAAAAATGTAGAAAATAGCCTCGAGCTCAGAAAATCCACAAAAATGTCAGTCTGAACAAGGAGATCGCACTCTTCAACTTAAAAATAAGAGAAGACAAAATTGGGCCAAAAATCATATCAATTAATAAAACGATTCATATCTTCCATAAAATTTGGAAAATAGGCCGGAGATCAGAAAATCCGCAAAATGACCGTTGGAATCGATAGATCGCTATCTTCAACAGAAAAAATACGGAAAGATGAAATTAAACCAAAAAATTATATCATTTAATAAAACTATCCATATCTTCAAGTAAATGAAGAAAAATAAGATGTTGTAACAGTGATATTGACATCTTCAACTTAAAAATAAGAGAAGACAAAATTAGGCCAACGATGACTTCATTTAATAAAAAGATCCATATCTTCCAGAAAATGAAGAAAATAGCCCCGAGCTCAGAAAAATCGGCAAAATGTCAGTTGGAACTAGGTGATCGGAATTTTCAACTTAAAAATAATAGAAAACTATTCATATCTTCTAAATAATGTAGAAAATAGGTCGAAGCTCAGAAAAATCCCCAAAATGTCCAATGGAACCGGGATATCATCATCTTGAACTGAAAAATAAGATAAGCAAAAATTTGGTTATAAAAATCATATTATTTCATAAAAAGCTCCATATCATCCAGAAAATGTTAACAATAGCCTCGAGCTCAGAAAAATCTGCAAAAATTTCTGTTGGACCGAGGAGATCACCATCTTTAATTGAAAAATAAGAGAAGAGAAAATTAGAGTTTGAAAATCATATCATTTAATATAAAGATACAATTCTTCCAGAAAATGTAGAAAATAGCAGCGAACTCAGAAAGATCTGTAAAAATATCCATTAGAACTGGTAGCTCGCACTCTTCAACTTAAAAATAAGAAAAGACAAAATTAGGCCAAAGAATCATATCATTTGATAAAACGACCTATATATCCAGAAAATTTAAAAATAGCCTGGAGCTTAGAAAATCCGCCAAAATGTCTGTTGGAAACGGGATATCCACATCACCTGAAAACTAAGAAAAGACTAAATTAGGCCAAAAAATCTTATCATTTAATAAAAAATCAATATCTTCTATAAAATAAAGAAAATAGCACAATGCTTAGAAAATCTGCAAAAATGTCCGTTAGAATCAGTAGATCGCTATGTTCAACTGAAAAAGGAGAAGGCAAAATTAGGCAATAAAAATCATATCATTTTATATAAAGATTCTTATTTTCCATAATATGTAAAAAGTATCCCCGAGCTCAGAACGAAATACAGAGAAGGCAAAATTAGGCCAAAATATCATATCATTTAATAAAACGACCGTTATCTTCCAGATAATAAAGAAAATATACCAGAGTTAAGAAAATCCTCAAAATATCCGTGGGAACATGAAGATTGCCATCATCAATGAAAAATCTAAGAGAGGACAAAATTAGACAAAAAAATCGTAGCATTTAATAAAATGATCTTATCTACCAGAAAATATAGAAAATAGCCACGTGGTCAGAAAAATCTGCAAAAATTTCCTTTGGAACCGAAAAACCGCAATCTTCGAGCGAAAAATAAGAGAAGACAAACGTAGGCTATAAAAATCATATCATTTAATAAAAAGATCCATATCTACAATAAACTATAGAAAATAGCCTCGAGTTCAGAAAAATCCGCAAAAATTTCTGTTTGAACCGGGAGATCGCCATCATCAATTGAAAAAGAAGCAAAGAGAAAATTAGGCTTAAAAATCATATCATTTAATAAAAAGATCCAATCTTACAGAAAATGAAGAAAATAGTCCCGAGCTCAGAAATATCGGTCAAAGATGTCCGTTGGAATCGGGATATCGCCATCTTCAACTTAAAAAGAAGAGAAGACAGCATAAGGCTACAAAAGTAATATTATGTAAAAAAGATCTATATCTTCCAGAAAATGTAGAAAATAATCCATAGCTCAGAAAACCTGCAAAAAATGTCTGTTGGAATCGGAACATCGCAGTCTTCAGTTGGAAAATAAGAGAAGACAAAACTAAGCCAAAATATCATATCATTTAATAAAACGATTCATAGCTTCTAAAATGTGGAAAATTGGCTGAAGCTCAGAAATATCCGTAAAAAATGTCTGTTGGAACTGGGAGATTGCCAACTACAACTGAAAATTAAGAGAAGACAAAATTAAGCCAAAAATCATATCCTTTAATAAAACATTTCATAACTTCCCGAAAAAGTGGAAAATAGCCCTGAGATCAGAAAAATCCGTAAAAATTTCCTTTGGGACCCAGAGAATGCCATCTTCAACTTAAATATAGGAGAAGACAAAATTTCGGCAAAAATCATATCATTCAAAAAAGGTGGACTTCTTCAACTGGAAAATGAAATAAAAGAAATTTAGGTTATAATAATTATATCATTTAATAAAAAGAGCCATATCTTCCATAAAATGTGGAACATAGCCCGGAGCTCAAACGAATCTGCAAAAATTTCCGTTGGAACTGGGAGATTGTCATCTTCAACTTAAAAATAATAGAAGATAACCTTAAGCTATTAAAATCATATCATTTAATAAATAGATCCATATCTTCCATAAAATAAAGAAAATAACACTGAGCTCAGAAAATCCGAAAAAATGTCTGTTGGAACCAGGAGATCACCATGTCCAACAAAAAAATAAGAGAAAGACAAAATTAGGCCGAGCTCACAAAAATATAAAGATCTATATCTTACAGAAAATGTAAAATATAGCACCGATCTCAGAAAAATCTACAAAAATCTCTATTGGAATCGGGAGATCGTCGTCTTCAACTGAAAAAAAAGGAAAGACAAAATTAGGCCAAAAAATCATATCATTTAGCAAAAAGATCCATATCTTCCAGAAAATATAGAAAATAGTCCATAGCTCAGAGAAGTCTGCAAAATATCTGTTGGAACCGGGAGATAATCATATTCAACTGAAAAATAAGAGAAGATAAAATTAGGCTATAAAATCATATCATTTAATATAAAGATCCACATTTTACAAAAATGTAGAAAATAGCCCCAAGCCTAGAAAAACCTAAAAAATCTGTTGGAACCGGGAGATCGCCTTCTTCAATCGAAAAAAGAAAAGAAGAAAAAATTAGGCCAAAAATGATAGTACTTAATAAAAATACATATCTTTCAGAAAATATAGAAAATAAACTCGGGCTTAGAAAAATCCTCAAAAAAGTCCGTTGGAACCTGGAGATCGCATCCTCAAATGAAAAATAAGTGATGACAAAATTAGGTTATAAAAATCATATCATTTATTAAGATCCATATCCTATAGAAAATGTAGAAAATAGCACGTAGGTCAAAAAAACCCGCAAAAATGTCCGTTGGAACCGAGAGATCAACATCTTCAACGAAAAAAAATAATAAAAGCAAAATTAGGTAAAAAATCATATCAAACGATCCATATCTTTCAGAAAATGCAGAAAATATCCCCAAGCTCGTAAAAATTTGCAAAAATTTCGGTTTGAACTGGGAGATGCCATCTTCAACAGAAAAATAAAAGAAGATAAACTGAGACGATAAAAACATATCTTTTAATAAAAATATCCAATCTTTCCTAAAATTTAGAAATTAGCACCGAGCACATAAAATTTCGAAAAAAAGTCTATTGGAACCGAGAGATCGCCATTTTCAATAGACAAATAAGAGAAAACAAAATTAGAACCTAAAAATCATATCATTGAATATTTTTGACGCATATCTTCCACAAAATGTAGAAAATATCACCAAGCTCAGAAAAATCGCTATCTTCAAGGGAAAAAAATAAGAGAAGGCAAAATTAAACCAAAACTTTATATCTTTTAATAAAACGATCCACATCTTCCAGAAAATGCAGAAAATAGAACTGATCTTAGAAAAATCGGCGAAATGTCGGTTGGAACAGTGAGATCGACATCTTCAACTTAGAAAATAACAGAAGACAAAATTAGGCCAAAGATGATATTATTTAATAAAAAGATCCATATCTTCTAGAAAATGCAGAAAATAGCCCCGAGCTCAGAAAAATCTGCAAAATGTCAGTTAGAACTGAGAGATCGGAATTTTCAACTTTAAAAAATAAGAGAAAACAAAAGTAGGCCAAAAAATCATATCATTTAATAAAATTATTCATATCTTCCAGATAATGTAGAAAATAAGCCGGAGCTCAGGAAAATAAGATAAGCGAAATTTAGGTTATAAAAATCATAAAAAGCTCCATATCGTCCAAAAATGTAGAAAATAGCATCGAGCTCAAAAAAATCTGCAAAAATGTATGTTGGAACGTGGAGATCGTATTCTTCAATAAAAATTAAGGGAAGAAAAAAGGGTAAGTAAATAATATAATTTTATATAAAGATATATGTCTTCCAGTAAATGTAGAAAATATCACAGAACTCATAATCTGCAAAAATATCCGTTGCAACCGAGAGATCGCACTCTTCAACATAAAAATAAGAGAAGGCAAAATTAGGCCAAAAATCATATCATTCAATAAAATAATCCATATCTTCCAAAAATTTAGGACATAGCTCGGAGCTAAGAAAATCCGCAAAAATGTTCGTTGGAACCGGGGATCGCCATCAACAGAAAACTAAGAAAAGACAAAATTAGGCCAAAAAAATCATATCATTTAATAAAAAGATCCATATCTTCCAGAAAGTGTAAAAAATTGCCATAAGGTTAGAAATATCAGTCAAAATGTTCGTTGGAACCGGGAAATCGACAAATTCGACTGAAAAACGGGAGAAGACAAAAATAGGCCAAAAATCATATAGTTTAATTAAAAGAAACATACCTACTCTGGGATAAGAGGCACATGGATGCACCGGAGTTGAAGAGAACCCGAGCGGAACAAGCACAAACAAGAATTACACCTAATAAGCAAACTAGCAATCAAAACCTATTCTAGCAAACAAGTTCTATTCTAACATGCAAGATCAACTAACAAAAAAGTAAAGACTAGTCTGAGGGTTACCTGTAATAACGTCATCCTCAGCCTTGGCCTCTACTGTAGTCATCGTGAAAGCATGCCTCCTAGGCTGAACAGCCTGCTGGAATGCCTGCTTCTGGGGAATGAGAGGCGCTCCACGTCCATCGGCTACCGGTGCTTTCTGCGGCTGTCTAGCAAGTGGGCAATCCTTCACTGAATGGTTGGGGTCGCCACAAAGTAAGCATTGGCCCAGAAATCTCCTGCACTGGTCCTTTACATAGCAGGTCCAGCCGTAAAAATGGCACGTCTTCTGAACAGACCCTCCTGGCTTCTTGAACTGCACGGACTGATTAGACTTCATCACTGGCCTAACCACAGCCTTGGCCTGCTCCATAGGCCTCTTCCTAGCTCCTGAATAATGTCCTCTCCTCTGATTGGCAATCAGCTCCTGTCTCTTGGCAGCTACCGATAACTTCCGGTAAGAATCTAAGTCCGAGGTGGACATCAGACTCTGCATATCCAAAGAAAGTCCATGTAAGAATTGTTGTGCTCGATCATCGGGGGTCCGAACCAAATTTGGTGCAAAGCGACACAATCTGCTGAACTCATGGTGGTACTGATCCACCGTTATATTTCCCTGCTTCAGATTGACAAACCGCTGCATCAGCTCCCTCCTCGCAGGCTTAGGGAAATATTCCTCATCGAATCTCGCCTTGAAAGTGGCCCAGGGGATAGGCCTCACTAACATCTGCTCCTCAGACTCCCACCAGCTACGAGCATTGTCCTTCGGTTTCTTCTTCACCAAGTCAACCCATCCAGCCGGGTTAACCTTCGAGAGAAGCAGATTGTCCTCTGTATTCTTCATCCATTCCTCCACAGCCAATGGTTCGTCTGATCCGGTGATGGAAGTCGGGCCCAGCTCCTGAAACTGCTTCGCTCCCGGCTCAAAGCGAGGGGCATTCTGGAGCATGCCCTGCTGCACGTGCATCATCTGGTACATCATCCTCATCATCTCAGCTGTGGTGGGTTCTCTCTCAGCATCCTCAGTATGTCCTGCTCCACCACCAGCTCCAGGGGCACTACCAGTCGAGTGACGTGTCTACCTGCCATCTAAGACCAGAAAACGTTGAGATTAGACTTAATCATGACTCGAACGTTATGAATAATTAATTTGGATATTATTTATCATTCTTGTTGTTCTGATATTTTGCGGATGCAAAGTGAGGACCTCCATGGCCCACCAACAAAACCTGTCATATCCCGCTTCCCTAATATGAAAGGCGAGACGTGAGGAGGTTCGCTCAGACGTGGAGCTGTGAAGCTGCAGTCTGATAAGCGTCTATGTAAATTTCAAATAGTAGCAGGTCCTTTGCATTGCGACGAAACAACAACAATGATAATAGTAAAACAAATATAAAAGAAAACATCCACCAATAAACATCCACCAATTATTCCAACATCTCAGAGTAGTCACAAAAAGCACAAATCTGAACAATAGGCCTAAAGCATGATTGAAACAAAAGAAAGGAAAGTCATATGCTACGCACCGAAAGATAACTGCAACTACTAAAAGAAGTGACAACTAAAAAGACTCCAGGTGAGCCTAGGACTGGTCACCAGTGTCCTCGACCTCGGTCTCTACAGGTACATCGAACTCAGCGTCCACGAACTGCTCGTCCTCAGCGGGTAACTCTAACTCAGAACCTGACATGTGACACCCAAAGAGAAAAGGGCACATGTCAGCAAAAGTCTCCCAAAAGGAAGCGGAAGACTTTTGTGCAAGGATACAAATAACAAAAGACGACTAGCAGTTCTAATATATATTGAAATGAGTTGACATGACATTTAAGAATGCAGCAGTTAAAAATGACATGATGAACATGCATGCACGACGTAGCAGAAACTACGAAAAACACCATTACATGAATCACGATCATTATCCTATCACATTGTGCACAGGGTTTACTCCTTACAGCTGAAGGAGCGGATCAGGCATCCTTCTACGCTGCGTGACAGCTTAACCCTACCCCTCCACATGTATCGATTCAGGGTTTCCCAAGTACATGAGCTCGCTTCTGGATCACGAGCCAGGAAGTGTTTTTGGCATAGGGTTGTGCCCGTAAAGCAGGTGCCTAGCCTCAATCATTACAATAAGTGCAGCGTGTGCTACTCAATCACGATGAAACATTGGATGCATGCAATGACATGGCAATGAGCAGATAATTTGCGTACCGTTAATTGAAATTAAACATGGCATGGTAGCATGAATGCAAGCATGATGAAGTTTTCGGATCTAGCTTCATTGTCAAGCTAGATCTAAAAGGGGCGTCTAGGCGACTATCATTTCACCGCCTAGTCTCTTTTACGCTACTGTACAAAATGGCCTAAGACGTGGCCTAAAGAGAAATCTGGCAAGTATCACTTGCCTGTACAATCACGCTGAAGTCACGATCAATTAGAGTCCGATATTCTACCTATGTGCTCACAACGCGGTCCAGCCTACAGTTCTAATTTATTATTCTTGATTAGTGAGTTACAAAACGATTATCGACTATGATTTTTTATTTGATTAACAGGCAAGGTGGGGATTCCTACGGAGAGAGACTTACCTCAACACGACGCGAGAGCTACTCTGACGCGGGGTAGCGAGTCAGGGGTTGGACTCCGGCAGTGTGAGCGGTACGGAACGACGAATACTCTATGATAAAACACATGCACGAATAAGTTTGTGACGACGGGCTAAAATTATTAGCCAAATCCTAAAACGTCTAATGACCCAATTTTAATTAAGTTTTCTATCCTAAGATGGGGTTCACAACATAAGATTACTGTCACTAACTAGTTAACTAGGTTAACTTATTGTTCATACATTATCATAGATGTACTAATATAGCAACCTAGAACCAACATTAGCTAATAGTTGTAAACAGGATATTAACCTTACCGATTATCATACTAACATCATCCTATTAAAACCACTTGTTGTTCATCATCATATAATCATTGCTACTATCAAGTTAATTAGGTTTACCTACTGTATCATTATCATTAGCATATCGATCTCAAAGAAACTTAATAAAACATAACTAACCGTTGATAGGAGATCACCTACGTTGCTACCAGGGTTTTCGAGCGACGGATAGAGGCGGAGGGATGTTGACAACGGCACGGGGGCTGTCGACAACGGCCCGGGGCTGCCGAGCGTCGCTGCCACGCGAAGGGATCACTGGACGACGCTGCTGCTTGCCGAGGGCTGCTGTGCATGAAAGGGAGTTGCTGCCACATGAAAACAGTGGCCAAGGGAGGCTGTCATTGGCGGTCTCCGGTGGGAGGACGGTCAGGCTCGTCGGAGGGGGGGTCAGGCATGCGGGCCGGCGCCGCCGTGGCCTGAGCGACGCTGCGGGTGCCGCTGCGTGCTGCTGCGAAGTGCAGCAGCTGCTGGCTACTGCGAGGGTGGCTGCGGTGCCTAGGAAACGCCAGCGAAGGTCAGAGGGGATCGACAGGAAGTCCGGTGATGAGTAGGGCCACCGTGCGAGGGTTCAGGTCGGAGGAAGTCGAGGAAAATGTTGAAGAAAAAGAACTGGCGGCGCAAGGGAGGGTTTCACGCAAGAAGAAAACCCTAGGGCTTCATGGGGGGTTTAAAAAGTTGGGTTTTGCTAAGTAGGGCTTGATTTTGGGGTACACTTAAGGGGCTAGAAGAGAGTGGAATTAAGGATGGGTTAGAAATTGAGGTGTGAAGAGACAAAACTATTTTGAGTTGTTACGCATGATAAGATTCCTCATTGGCTATTCAACATGGGATTTTTGGGTAGTTTGAGGGTAAGGGAAGAGAGAGAGTGAGTGGGTAGGGTGCAGTTTAGGGAAAAAGAGGGTGAGCCTAGCTCGAAGAATTAATCATATTAAACTTAGGCTAATTAGTGATTAGTGATAAAATTAGTGCACAAGTGGGTCAAACGGTACCCGATAATTACGAGAAAAATACCGGGGCGACCGTGTCGACAAGAGAAACGAAACTAAAGAGATTGATCATGGCTAGGATGACGAGAAACGAAACTAAAAATAAAAAGATCTCAGGACAAAAGTGAAAATCATGACGCCTCATCAAACAAAGTCAAATTGTGGGAGAACGACCCATGAAATGACGTTACAAAATATTTCCACAAATAAATGCTCTTCGAGAGGGTCACAACGGCATATAACATCATAGGGTTCGGATACAAGAAAGTTCCAAAATAAATACGTGTACGAACAAGGGTACGTGCACGAGACCGTGACAGTTGCATAAATTCTCGAGCTATCATGCAGAGCTTCTAAAAATTTGATTGTCTGGAGCTGACTTAATATTATAGTCAGTCGATAGTTAAATATAAGTTCCAGGAACGCTTAAATTGTGTATGATCACAATTATACGCATGTTAAGATTAATTCTTAATTAAACTGCATTTAATTCTTAAAGAGTTATTATTAAATGTAGTTAAAGGAAAAGTACAGTGTAGGACGTTTGACTGAGTAAGTCAACATCAAAATTCCTATAAACGGGTCTTGATATGACTTATTCATCAAACCCAACCTAACACTGGTATGTTCCATTAGCACTTCTACATTGGTTATACTTAAAGTATATTCTAAATGTGATCTAGATATATAATAGAAGTATTTAACCAGATAGTTCTTAAAGTCAGTGGGAGCTAGCTCATATACTTAGCTCTGGTTTCTCAGACTACGTAAAAAGGTTTCCAACTTATTTGAATCATCTATATAAGACATTGAATCAAAATAGTTTTGATTTAATCGAACATATAGAGACTTAAGGTGTCACTTATGTACTTGACATATTGACACAAAAAATAATTGGAATGAGCTAAGACTGACTTATAGAAATGTTAGACCATACATCAAGATTGTATAAGCTAATAGTTAGCTATACAAAGAAAAGAAAATTGATCCAAATCATTTTCCAAGGATCAACCTTGTGTGATCAAGAGATGTATAAATAATAATCCATTAAAATGCATTATAGATACTCGTTAGTAAATCCATTCATAGGTTTGCGTATGTGTCTGATATGCTATAATGGTATGAGATACCGAGATAAATAGCCTAAGTACAAGTGGGTGATGTAGGAGGATGTATGCCCATAAGGCAATTTATCCTTAGTATACGTCTTGCTAAGAGTTAATATGGTGTCTATTATCCTAAGTTTGAATTCGTTGAATCTAATACTTAGATAATTTCTTAGACTTTATAGTCAGGTCACTACGTATCAAGATGTTGATCTCGATTATGAGAAGTTATTGACCAATTAGAAACTTAAGTCTTAAACGGTACATGGTCATAGATATATCGAGAATAGGATATCGACACATCGGTTAGACCATTATGTCTTTGTCTTACCTTAGGGTAATGATGATCTCATAGTCATTCGACTAGGCAAAGTCGAAGACGAGACACAGGTGCTCATTGGAGAATGAGTTCACTGAACGACCAACTTAGAGTTATTAAATGGTTACGCTTTAACTAAAATGTCACTAATAACTCTATAGTGATGATAGGCTAGTTGGTCCTTAAGACCTGTAGTCATCAGTACGAACCTGTGAATGGATAGTGTCACTTAGATCTATGATCTAGCTTCGAAGCTCGGCCTGCTGAAAGATCTTAGGTTGGGTGACGCCTGAAGCTCACGAGGGAAGTAGATGACTTAGATGTGATTCGTCTCTTCCGTTAAAGGAAAGTTAGTGTCACTGGATCAGTACGGACTTTGTGTTAATCCTTGGCCAAGGTACGTTGTAGGATGTACAACATGAATACAACAAAGACCACTGTATACTGATTAATGCTGGCTATTGGGGTTGACGGTATACCATACCCTAGACCATGCAGAGACACAGTCTTGAAGAAGGGACTAAAATGGCAGAATTCATCACTGACACAGTCAGAGTGATCCCAAGGACGTTTGTCATTGGGTCGATCTGTAAGTATGATTCTGAAATAGAGGCGACACCTGCTGCTCGTGGTTACCATCGTCTCGGGGTTTCGAGCCCCAACCTGTAATAGGGGCATGCTGTAGGGTCTCACACTTATTCGTGTCTTAGTAATGGGAAGATAAATAAGAGGAATTCATTCGATGAAATGGAATATTTAAGTTCACAAGCTGGTTGTGAGACTGAGTCGTAGATATGGACAATGTTGCATTCGATGCAAACAAGATTAAACGTGTTGTAAATTGGTTACGACAATATTTTATATGAACAGAAGCATTGGAAAAGGTTACCTGATTGACGGGATCATCTCAGTCTAAATGCAGGTTCAAACCACGTCCAAAACGAAGCTCAAATGAGCCCGGAAACACAAAAACAGCTCAAAAGGGCCAAGTGGGTTAGACCCACTAAGGGCCCGAGCAAGGCAGCAAAAGGGACGCGGCACGCCCGCTCTAAAAGCGGGCACACCCGCTTTTCTGTGCGGGCCGCGCCCACCCCTCCATTGTGGGTGGCCCGCATTGCAGGCCGCACCCGCCTAAGGGGCGGGGTGCCCGCTCGTTAAGCGGGCGGGCGGCCCTGCCCCACCCTATGACCAGGCCCGCCCTTATGGGCCGGGGCATTGCTGTGCCCTTGCGGGCATGAGCCCTCAAGGGGAGCGGGCACGCCCGCTTGCCTAGCAGGCGCGCCTGCATTTTAACTTAAGCTGAAATAGGTTTTTTTGAAACCCTATGTGATGGCTACGAAAATCTGGTTTTTACCCATCTTTGGGCAATTGTTTGAGGGGTCAAACGAAGTCGGACTTCGTCGTCGTTTGCTCCTACGCATTCACCATTAGAAGCCCTTCGAAATGATAACTTATATCGTCTCTGAAGATCGATGGTGAGGGAGAATTAATTGGTTGAAGTTGGCCTTTGTGAAAGGCTTACTAACTTCAATTAACTAAATTAATTTCTCTTTTATTTGAGATTTACCCACATTGCTCGTGACAATAAGAGAGGTGTCGACTCCCTATATAAATAGCTCTTCGTTGAAAAATGCACCAAGTCGTTGATCGAGTAGCTCCGAATTTTGAGCAAGCTCGATCTACGACTTAAACTATTCTTCCTATTCTCCCGACGGGTCCTAGCAAGACTACGAAGGGGGTTTTGGATTCGGATCCAGACGTCTAAGACGCGGGTCTACTCAAGTGAAACTTTCTTCGGCAAGTGATCGACTCGGAGGTGGCTCGGGTAGATCGGTTCGAAGGCGCGAGGCTACTCGACTACAAGGAGCGCAAGAAGTTGGTGCGGTACATCTTGCCTGCCCCAGGGTCAAGATTTCAGGTATGTTCTTTAAGTTTTTTAGTGTAATTTAATTTCGTCGCAGTAGGATAGATCCCTCTTGGGGTGGACTGGACCCACCCAAGTTGGCATAGATCGGGGTAGGTTCTGGCTCTCTCAGGGCCTAGCTAAATTGTTTAGCTAGGATGTTTTATTTTTCGCTGCATTTATGCCTCTGTGATCAGTTTGACTTAGGACGGGCACAGATCTGAGCTCTGAGGGTCTGCCAAAACCCCACAGTTTCGAGCAATATCATTGAGCCTTTTCTCCAATTGTTCTTTTAAGGGTCAATTGGAGCAACATGCTTCTCAAGAGGTCTTCTTAAAAGAATTCAGGAAGTATCTATGTGGAATTACACAAAGGCTGCATGAACATCATGTCATCGTTGCACACAATGAAAACACCTTCAATGGCAGGGGCATCAGGAGATTACTCTCTTAACAAATTTGAATTAGATAAGGCAAGGTTAGGAGTTACTCTCTAACACCTTCAATGACAGAGGCATCAGGAGATTACTCTCTAACAAATATTAATTAGAACATACTGCCCTTCATTCTTGCTTAGTTTCTTTTTAATTACAAATGGATTCAGCTATTACCAACCATTACACTTACTCATATGTATAGACTCCTTTGAATGTCCATATATAAATAGATAAGTGCGGGGAAAAAGAGAATTAATGCATAACCATGTAAAATCTAAAATAAACTTAAATACCACTATATGGTTGGCATTTTGGTAAATTCTTTTGAAGGTGCATTGCTTTTGGTAAGTTCTTTTGCTGGTTGGCAGGTACTTTTGATATTCTTATGAGAGTAAAAGTTAGATAAAATTTGATATCAAGGATTAAAGAGGACAGGAAAAAATCTATAGCTAATTATTCCATTTGATCAAAACAATTTCATATCAATTTCATGATAATACCTCAATTGATCTTGATTTTGATCTTGATCTCGAATTTTCTTTGGGGAATGAGACTTAGAGTGTCACTGAATATACACACACCGCCATGAAGAAGCGACCGAAGAAGTGGCAGAGGTTGGCATGTGACATGTTTCCTCCTCTCCCAACCCCTAAAGGTCATTTTTTCTGTTTCCCCATTTCATTTTGGTGTAATTTTTGTGTTTTATGATGTTAATTTTGCTTTAATGAATTAGTTTACTGATTTTGCCGGGGAACTTACATATGATGCATCCCTTTATAAATTAATCTTTATTAAAAAGAAAACTAGAAAATGTGAAGCTCAACTGTTTTAAAGCGCAGTTTGGATTTCACTGCACCAATTAAACCCTGAAAAAATAATTACAAATTGTTTATTGAGATCCATAAAAATTGAATATAGCTTCACATTCTTTTGTTTCCACATTAGGCTTTTTTTGTTTTTTCTTTCTCCAAGATCTACCCTTTTCCTCAAATTCATTGATTTTTTTGATGCTAATTCAAATACCCAGATCATAGTTTAGGTTAATTAGCTTGAAGATGTTCGTAATTGGGTCATTACTGCATTTAGGCAGCTCCCTGCACTTGAGGTTATTTTACTTTATTTCAAAAAATGTTGTTTTAGTAGATTTTTGGGGTGCTTGAGAAAATTTAATGCTTAATGGTGAGATCTGAGAAAGGTTTTCAGTAATGTGAAAGCTCATTGACATTTTACCATGCAAGTGATTTTAGTAGTTCCCATGAGTGAGATCAGTTGTTGTATTAGGATCATTTTTTTACCTATATTTAAATTTTTTACAGGATATTGACAGTTGGAAAGTGATATTTAGGGTCTGCTTATCCAGATAAAATATGCATTTTATTATGCTAATGATGCATTCGGATATTCTGATATGCTCTAGGGAGTCCTGCTTGGGTATCTTGCTGCCCATATCCTTATTGGTCCTTATGTGATGTACACCACCCTCCATGTTCATAGGATGAAGGCTATATCTGAATTTGGAGTTGTATATTTGATGTTTAATATTGGTCTTGATTTTAAATATTAATATTTTTTAAATAGAAATGAATTTTAGTTTGCATACCTGACAGTTAATTTTTAAAACAAGATGTGAAATATATGATTCACACTTTACAGCTTTCTATAGAGGCTATGCTCAATGAACACGTATGCTTTGGGGGTAGGTTTTGCTTAGGTAAATATCCTTGTTCTGTGACTTCCATGAAGAATTATATTTTCTTTATAGTTTGGGTTGGTTTCGCTCAGGTACACTCCATGTCTTGTAACTTCAATGAAGAATTATATTTTCTTTTTCATTTAATGATTTTTTGATAACTTACAGGTTCTGGTGACAGCAGTGGTTGTTTGCTTGGTTGCTTATATTGTTGCTGATCTTTGAGGCCCGTAGCAATCGTCTTTGGTAATGGGGTGGACCTGTCTTCAATAGTTGTATTGCAGGTGATTTTTTTCATGCAATCAAGGGTAGAAATCATCATTTATTTTTTTATGTTTTGTTAAAATAAGTTCATACATCAAGAGTAAAGAGAGTGTTTCTCTTTTATTTCTTATAATTGTCCTGATATATTGTTATTCTTAGAATTCTGTAAGTTATTCATTGTGATATGAAAATGTGTGTAATTTATATAGTCCACATTAAAGCGTTGGTTCTAGAGAAGCACTGGAATTTGAATGATTCGACATTGGGAAGCCTCTTGGAAGGGGAAAGTTTGGACATGCTTATGTGGGTAGAGAAAAGAAGGTATTATCTTCAGCTAGGCATTGTGTATGTATAAAAAGTTGTTTTCTTTTCCAAATATTCCATCTTTTCTTTCTTAGTTATAGTATTCTAATACTGGGTGAGAGAAAAAAGTAAATAAATGGTGGGTGATTCAAGCAAGAGTAGGAGAAGTGGTGGCACCAGGACTATAGATGGTAGAGGTATAAGTACCAAAAAAGGAGGTAATGTTGGGTTTAAAGTTGTAGTTGCCGATGTGTCTTTCATTGTAACATAGTCCAGTGCCGCATTTAGAGAGAGATCAAGTAATTGGAGAAAGAGGAACAAGAACAAAAAAGACACATTTTTTATCTTGCTCAAGTAGAGACTTGAGAGGCTCAACTCTTATCCCACCAAGAATATGCAAATCAAGAAGAATAGTTGTAGATAGTATCTTTAAACCATGTGTCAGTTCATTTCTATAGCATCATTATTATTGCGGAGGGTATACTATATATTTGACACTAAATTATTATTTTCAATGCAAGAAATTATTTAAATATTTTACGTTAATTATCTATCCCAATGTTGAGTTGCCTATTTTTTGACACAAGAATCAACAACTTAGTGTGTTCATATGTTATAAATATTGTTAATGAATTCTGTTTAGTAACATCACTCATTAAGTTGTGCTAATTCATTATGTTAATGAATCGTGTTTTACATCTAGATCGAAGTCAATATCCAAAGAAAATCAAGAGGTAATCAAGAAGTGAGAGACTACACATCTTTTGGAAACTATAGACTCTTTGAGTGTCTCGGACATTAAAGATTCTTTTACGGGGAGGAGGATATGCTGCATGAATTTTTTTGGCACTTCATTTGTAAAGAATGGTTCATTGTAGTCTAATGGTGAAAACCCATTTTTGGGGAATATATGGAAGTTAAAAAATGATAATTAAATTAATGTCTTACTATGTAAACTAATGATGAATAGTGATTTTGGATGATGCATACGAAAGTTTATGAATGATGAAAGGCAACATGGAAGCAAGTTTAACTCGCTTTTTTGGGATGTTCTACTGTACATATGAATCTAAATGTTTCCATAATATTGTTATGCACGTGTTATAATTCAAGTACACTTCATATAAGATTCATATATGCTTTTTTATTACTATATCATATTTTTGTTGCTTCAAGATTCACTTGGTTGTAGAACTGCAAACTAAAAATAAAGTGGCATGCAAGTAGTTTTTCAATAGAGTGGGGAATCTGATTCGTCTGATTGCAACTATTTAAAAGATGTTGGGGTCTAAATGAAACTCGGTGATATTTAGAGGGGGGTCTCAACAACAGTGTTGTTGATGCTATTGTTGTTATTAAGAACATACTATTGATGTTGCATATTGCTTATGTTATTCAAACATGTATACTATTGCTATTGTATAGTCAATATCTATTATATAGTATAGTCAATATCTACTATACAAATAAGTGGTGTTTTAAAATACATTTGTTGACTAGGACAAAGAGGTGGGCAGAAATACGGTTAAGATTTAATCATAAGGAATTAATGGTTAGGATGAGAGTTTGTGAAAATTTTGGAAGAAAACCTTAACATTTTGGTGAAACTAAATTTTTGAAGACCGAAAATTTTTAATTTTCGAAGAACTAAATCTAGAATGAACTAAATTTTAGTGGAAACAAAAATTTTAACTTTTAGGGGGGACTAAAGAGACTTAATGTTGGGAAAATTAAATTCTCTGAGTGAACTAAATTTTAATTTAAAATTTTGGGGAGAACGAAATTTGGTGGGAAATAAAAATATAATTTTGGGTGGAACTAAATCTATAAGGAATTAAATTTTGGGAGAATTACAATTTAGTGGTAAACTAAATTCTCTGGGAGAACTAAATTTTAGTGTAAATGTGGATTACATTTTTAGTTGGGGTATTTTTGAAGATGACTACATATTGTTTTGGCGGATTTCGAAGTGGTTGAAATTTGAGTTTATGATATTCTGAATGAGGTTGTAAATTTTTTTCGGTGGGGGAGGGGAGATTTTAAATGAGTTGAAATTTTTCAGGAGAATATTTTGAATACCACGTGACCGAAGGACACAAGTCATGGCTATCTTTCGATTATACAATTGAGGGATGTTTTTGGATAGGTTACTGACAAGGACAAAATGGTGGATAAAGAGACGATTGGGATTTGATCTTGACAAATCAATGTGTAGGATGAGAGTTTGTTAAAAATTTAGGAGGAAAACCTTAAAATTTGGTAAGAAACTAAATTTGGATGGAACTAATTTTGGGGGAATTAAATTTTAATTTCTCTAAGAGAACTAATTTTTGGGAGAAATAAAAATTTGGGGTATTAAATAAAAATTATTGTGCTTTAATTATTGTTGTTTTTTTTAAATTTAGTGGATTTAAGATTTTGAGGGGAAAATATTTTAAACGAACCGTGCCCTTAGGGCACGGGTTATGACTAGTCTTCCATAAAATAAAGAAAATAGCACAGAGCTCAGAAAATCCACAAAAATGTTCGTTAGAACCGGTGGATCGGTATGTTCAACTAAAAAAGAGGACTAAATTAGGCAATAATAATCATAGCATTTAATAAAAAGATTCTAATTTTCCATAAATGTAGAAAATATCCCCGAGTTCATAAAATACACAAAAATATCCGTCGAAATGGGAGAGCGCAAAATTTAACGAAATACAGAGAAGACAAAATTAGGGCAAAATATCATATCATTTAATAAAACAATCGATATCTTCCAGATTATACAGAAAATAGCCTAGAGCTAAGAAAGATCATCAAAAATATCTGTGGGAACCGGGAGATCGCCATCATCAACGAAAAATCTAAGAAAGGACAAAATTAGACGAAAAAATCATATCATTTAATAAAACGATCGTTATCTCAGAAAATAGCCCCAAGGTCAGTCCGCAAAACTTTCTGTTGGAACCAGGAAACCGGAATCTTCAAGTGAAAAATAAGAGAAGACAAATGTAGGCTATAAAAATCATATCATTTAATAAAAAAAATCTACAATAAAATGTAGAAAATAGCCTCGAGTTCAGAAAAATCTGCAAAAATTTCGTTTGAACTGGGAGATCGCCATCTTCAATTGAAAAATAAGAGAAAACAAAAATAGGCAATAAAAATCATATCATTTAATATAAAGATCCATATCCTATTGAAAATGTAAAAACACACTCAAGCTCAGACTGCAAAAATGTCTGTTTGAACCGGGAGGTCGCCATCTTTAACTGAAAAATAAGAGAAGAGAAACTTATGTTATAAAAATCATATCATTTAATAAAATCCATATCTACCAAAAAATGTAGAAAATAATCTGAGCTCAGAAAAATCTGCAACAATATCCGATGGAACCGAGAGATCGCCATCAACAAATTAAAAATAATAGAAGATAAAATTATGATTTAAAAATCATATCATTTAATATAAAGTTTCATATCTTACAGAAAATGTAAAATATAGCACCGAGCTTAAAAAAATCCGCAAAATTGTCTGTTGGAACCGAGAGATTATCACCTTTAACTGAAAGAAGGAAAGACAAAATTCGGCCAAAAATGATATCATTTAATAAAAGGATCCATATCCTCCAGAAAATGTAGAAAATAGTCCGGAGCTCAGAGAAGTCCACAAAATGTCCGTTGGAATCGAGAGATCGTCATATTCAACTGAAAAAAGAGAAGATAAAATTAGGCTATAAAAATCATATAAGTTAATTTAAAGATCCATATCTTACAGAAAATGTAGAAAATAGCCCCGAGCTCACAAAAATTTACAAAAAAGTAAGTTGGAACCATGAGATCACCTTCTTCAACCGAAAAAAGAAGAGAACAAAATTAGGCCAAAACCCTATCATTTAATAAAAAATGCATATCTTTCAGAAAATGTAGAAAATAGGATCGAGCTCAGAAAAATCCGCAAAAATGTCCGTTGGAACCGGGAGATCGTCATCCTCAAATTAAAAATAAAGGATGACAAAATTAAGCTATAAAAACCATATCATTTATAAAGTTCCATATCTTACAAAAAAATGTAAAAAATAACTCGTAGCTCAAAAATCTGCAAAAATGTCCGTTGGAATCAAGAGGTCGCCATCTTTAACAAATAAATAAGAGAAGACCAAATTAGGCCAAGAAATCATATCAAATGATTCATATCTTCCAAAAATGCAGAAAATATCCCGAGCTCATAAAAATTCACAAAAATTTTCGTTTGAACCTAGAAACGCCATCTTCAACTAAAAAAATAAAAGAACATAAACCTAAACGATAAAAATCATATCATTTAATAAAAGATCCATATCTTTTATAAAATTTAGAAAATAGTACCGAGCTCAGAAAAATTTGAAAATAATGTCCGTGAGAACCGAGAGATCGCTATCTTCAATAGAAAAATAAGAGAAGACAAAATTAGAACTAAAAATCATATCATTATATACATATATATATACATATATCTTCCATATAATGTAGAAAATAGCACCAAACTCAAAAAAATCCGCAAAAAATGTCCGTTGGAATCGGGAGATAGCCATGTTCAACTAAAAAAATAAGAGTAGACAAAATTATGATATAAAAATCATATCATTTAATATAAAGATCCATATCTTATAGAAAATGTAGAAAATAGCCCAGTGCTCATAAAAATCCGCAAAAAAGTCTGTTGGAATCGGGAGATTGCTATCTTCAATGGAAAAAAATAAGCGAAGACAAAATTAAGTCAAAATTATATCATTTAATAAAAGGTCCATATCTTCCAGAAAAAGCAGAAAATAGCCTCGATCTCAGTAAAATCGGCAAAATGTCAATTAGAATAGTGAGATCCACGTCTTCAACTTAAAAAAATAAGAGAAGACAAAATTAGGCCAAAGATGATATCATTTAATAAAAAGATCCATATCATCTAGTAAAAAGAGAAAATTCCCCGAGCTCAGAAAAGTTAGCAAAATGTCGGTTGGAACCAGGAGATCAGAATTTTCGACTTAAAAATAAAGAAAAAAATTAGGACAAAAATCAGATCATTTAATATAAGTCTTCCAGAAAATGTATTAAATGTAGAAAAAGCACCAACTCAGAAAAGTCGGCAAAAATATCCGTTGGAACCGGGAGATCACACTATTTAATTTAAAAATAAGAGAAGACAAAATTATGCCAAAAAAATCATATCATTTAATAAAACGATCTATATATTCTAGAAAATTTAAAAAAAATTGCCTAGAGCTTAGAAAATCCGCCAAAATGTCCGTTGGAACTGGGAGACCGCCATCAACTTAAAACTAACAAAAGACAAAATTAGGCCAAATATTCGTATCATTTAATAAAAAGATCCATATCTTCCCCCAAAATGTTGAAAAAAATGGTCCGAGCTTAGAAAAATCCGCCAAAATGTCCGTTGAAACCGGCAAATCGACATATTCAACTGAAAAATATGAGAAGAAAAACTTCAAATTAAATATAAGAGTAGACAAAAGTTCGGCAAAATTCATATCATTCAATAAAGTTCGACATCTTCAACTGGAAATGAAAGAAAAGAAAGGTTATAAAAATCATATCATTTAATAAAACGATCCATATCTTCCATAAAATATAGAAAATAGCCCAAAACTCAAAAGAATCTGCAAAAATATCCGTTGGAACTGGGAGATCGTCATCTTCAACTTAAAAATAATAGAAGATAAACTTACGCTATTAAAATTATATCAAATAATAAATAGATCCATATCTTCCATAAAATAAAGAAAATAACACTGAGCTCAGAAAATCCGAAAAAATGTTTGTTAGAACCGGGAGATCGACATGTTCAACTTAAAAATAAGAGAAAGACAAAATTAGGCCAAGCTTAAAAAATATAAAGATCCATATCTTACAGAAAATGTAAAATATAGCGACGAGCTCAGAAAAATCTGCAAAAATATCTATTTGAACCAGGTGATCGTCGTATTCAACTAAAAAAAGGAAAGACAAAATTAGGCCAAAAATCATATCATTTAGCAAAAAGATCCATATCTTCCAGAAAATATAGAAAATAGTCCATATTTTACAATGATGTCTGTTGGAACCGGGAGATCATCATATTCAACTGAAAAATAAGAGAAGATAAATTTTGGCTATAAAAATCATATCATTTAATATAAAGATCCACATTTTACAGAAAATATAGAAAATAGCCTCAAGCCTAGAAAAACCAAAAAAGGTCTGTTGGAACTGGGAGATCGCCTTCTTCAACCGAAAAAAGAAGAGAATACAAATTTAGGCCAAAAAATGATAGCACTTCATAAAAAATACATATCTTTCAGAAATTATAAAAAATAGATTCGGGCTTAGAAAAATCCTCATAAAAGTCCGTTGGAACCTGGAGATCGCATCCTCAAATAAAAAATAAGTGATGACAAAATTAGGTTATAAAAATCATATCATTTATTAAGATCCATATCATACAGAAAATGTAGAAAAAATAGCACATAGCTCAAAAAACCCGCAAAAATGTACGTTGGAACCGAGAGATCGACATCTTCAACAAAAAAAATAAGAGAACCCAAAATTAGGCAAAAAAAAAATCATATCAAAATATCCATATCTTTTAGAAAATGCAGAAAATAGCCAAGCTCATAAAAATTCGCAAAAACTTCGGTTTGATCTGGGAGACACCTTCTTCAACTTAAAAATAAAAGAAGATAAACTGAGACGATAACAACCATTTCTTTTAATAAAAATATCAAATCTTCCATAAAATTTAAGAAATAGCCCCGAGCACATAAAATTTCGAAAAAATGTCTGTTGGAATGAGATCGTCATTTTCAATCGATAAATAAGAGAAGACAAAAATTAGAAACTAAAAATCATGTCATTTAATATATTGACCCGTATCTTCCACAAAATGTAGAAAATAGCACCAAGCACAGAAAAATCGCTATCTTCAACGGAAAAAAGTAAGAGAAGGCAAAATTAAACCAAAAAATTATATCATTTAATAAAACGATCCACGTCTTCCAGAAAATGCAGAAAATAGCACTGATCTCAGAAAAATGGGTGAAATATTTGTTGGAATAGTGAGATCGCCATCTTCAACTTAAAAAATAAAAGAAGACAAAATCAGGCCAAAGATGATATCATTTAATAAAATGGTCCATATCTCCTAGAAATGCAGAAAATAGCCCCGAGCTCAGAAAAATCTGCAAAATGTCAGTTGGAATCAAGAGATCGGAATTTTCAACTTTAAAAAAAATAAGAGAAAACAAAAGTAGGCCAAAAAATCATATCATTTAATAAAACTATTCATATCTGCCTGATAATGTAGAAAATAGCCCGAAGGTAAAAAAAAATAAGATAAGCGAAATTTAGGTTATAAAAATCATAAAAAGCTCCATATCGTCCAAAAATGTAGAAAATAGCCTTGAGCTCAAAAACACTACAAAAATATATGTTGGAACGTGGAGATCGCATTCTTCAATAAAAAATAATGAAGGCAAAATACGTGTAAGTAAATGATATCATTTTATATAAAGATTATGTCTTCGATTAAATATAGAAAATAGCACAGAACTCAGAGAAATCCGCAAAAATATCCGTTGGAACCGAGAAATCGCACTCTTCAACTTAAAAATAAGAGAAGACAAAATTAGGCCACAAAATCATATCATTTAATAAAATAATCCATACCTTCCAAAAATTTAGGAAATAGCTCGAAGCTAAGAAAATCTGCAAAAATGTCCGTTGGAACCGGGGGATCGCCATCAACTGAAAACTAAGAAAAGACAAAATTAGGCCAAAAAATCATATCCTTTAATAAAAAGATCCATATCTTCCAGAAAATGTAAAAAAATTGCCACAAGGTCAGAAAAATCTGCCAAAATGTCCGTTGGAACTGGGAAATCGACATATACAACTGAAAAATAGGAGAAGACAAAATTAGGCCAAAAAATCATATAGTTTAACAAAAACAAATATCTTTCAAAAAATGTAGAAATAGCCAAAAATTAAAAAAATCCGCAAAAAATGTCCGTAAAAAACTGGAGATCACCATCTCCAACTAGAAAATAAGAAAAGACAAAATCAGGCGAAAATATCTTATCCTTTAATAAAACAATCTATATCTTCCAAAAATCTGGAAAATAGGCCGGAGCTCAGAAAAATCTGCAAAAATATTCGTTGGAATCAAATGATCGCCATCTTCAACTAGAATATAAGAGAAGTCAAAATTAAGCCAAAGATCATATCATTTATTAAAAAGATCGTCATCTTCAACGGGAAAATAAGAGAAGACAAATTTAGGTCAAAAATTCATAACATTTAATAAAACGATCGACATCGTCTAGGAAATACAGAAAATAGCCCCGAGTTCAGAAAAATCCGCAAAAATGTCTGTTGGAATTGGGAGACCGCCATCTTCAAGTGAAAAATAAGAGAAGATAAACGTAGGGTATAAAATCATATCATTTAAAAAATATCTATATCGACAATAAAACGCAGAAAATAGCGTCTAGGTCAGAAAAATTCGCAAAATTTCCATTGGAACCAGGAGATCGCCATCTTCAATTGAAAAATAAAAGAAGACAAAATTAGAATAGAAAAATAATATCATTTAATAAAAAGATCTATATCTTACAGAAAATGTAGAAACTAGTCTCAAGAAGATCGTCATTTAATAAAAAGTTATATCATTTAATAAAAAGATCGTCATCACCAACTATAAAATAAGAGTAAACAAATTTAGGATAGAAAAATCATATCAATTAATAAAAAATACATACTTTCATAAAATGTATAAAATAGCACCAAGCTCAGAAAATGATATATAAAAATATTTTCAGTTGAAGATAGTGATAGCTCCGTTACAACGGACATTTTTATAAACAAAGATGGCAATTTCCATGTTCTAGATTTTGTCTTCTCTAATCTTTCAGTTGAAGACGGCAATTTCTCGGTTCTACGGACTTTTGGCCTAAGTTTGTCTTCTTTAATATCATTTAATAAAATGATCCATATATTCCAGAAAATATGAAAAATATCTTGGAGCTCAGAAATATCCACCAAAATATTCATTGGAACCGGAAGATCGCCAACTTCACTAGAAATTAAGAGTAGACAAAAGGCCAAAAAATCATATCATTTAATAAAACGTTTCATATCTTCCAGAAAATGTGGAAAATAGCCCAGAGCTCAGAAAAATCCGCAAAAAGTCCGTTGGAATCGGGATCGCCATATTCAACTGAAAAAATAATAAAAGACAAACTTAAGCTATAAAAATCATATCATTTAATAAAAAGATCCATATATTCCATAAAATAAAGAAAATAGCACAGTGCCTAGAAAATTAGTAAAAATGTTAGTTAGAACCTGGAGATCGCTATGTTCAACTAAAAAAATAAGAGAAGACAAAATTAGGCAATAAAAATCATATCATTTAATATGAAGATTCTTATTTTTTCATAAAATGTAGAAAATATATCTGAGCTAACAAAAATCCGCAAAAATATATGTTAAACGAAAAAGAGAGAAGACAAAATTCGTCCAAAAAATCATATCATTTAATAAAACGATCGACATCTTCTAGATAATACAAAAAATAGACTTTAGCCTAGAAAAAGCCGCAAAAATATTTGTTGGTTCCAAGTGTTCTCCATCATCAATAAAAAATAAGAGAAGACAAAATAAGGTAAAAAAATTTGGTTCCACGTGTTCGCCATCATCAATTAAAACATAAGAGAAGACAAAATACGGTCAAAAAATCATTACATTTAATAAAACGATCGATATCCCCCAGAAAATACAGAAAATAGCCCCGAGTTCAGAAAAGTCTGCAAAAATATCTGTTGGAACTGGGAGACATCCATATTCAAGTGAAAAATAAGAGAAGATAAACGTAGGCTATAAAAATCATATCATTTAAAAAATATCCATATCGACAAATAAAAACAGAAAATAGCACCGAGGTCAGAAAAATTCGCAAAAATTTTCGTTGGAACCGGGAGATCACCAATTTAAAAATGAGAGAAGACAAAATTAGAATAGAAAAATCAATTCATTTAATAAAAAGATCTATATCTTACAGAAAATGTAGAAACTAGTTTCGAGCTCAGAAATATCGACAAAGATGTTTGTTGGAACTGGGATATTTTCATCTTCAACTGAAAAATAAGAGAAGACAAAATTAGCCTACAAAAATCATATAATGTAATAAAAGATCCATATCTTCGAGAAAATGTAGAAAATAGCCCCGAGCTCAGAAAAATCCGCAAAAATGTCCGTTGGAAACGAAAGATCGCCATCTTCAACTGGAAAGTAAGAGGAGACAAAATTATGCCAAAATATCATATCATTTAATAAAACGATTCATGTCAACCAAAAATGCAGAAAATAGGCCGGAGCTCAGAAAATCAGCAAAAATTTCCATTGAAACCTGGAGATCGCCATCTTCAGTTAGAAAATAAGGGAAGAGAAATTTAGGCTAGAAAAATCATATCATTTAATAAAAATATACAAATCTTTCATAAAATGTAGAAATTAGCACCAAGCTCAGAAAATGATATACAAAAAGCTTTTTGGTTGAATATGGCGACATCCCTGTTAGAATGGACATTTTTATTGATGAAGATGGTGATTTCATGCTTTCGAATTTTGTCTTCTCCTATATTTCAGTTGAAGATGGCGATTTCTTGTTCTAACAAACATTTTTTGGCCTAATTTTGTTTTCTATGATATCATTTAATAAATTGATCCATATCTTCCATAAAATGTGGAAAAAAGCCAGGAGCTCAAAAATATCTGCAAAAATGGCCGTTCGAACCGGAAGATAAAATAAGTGAAGACAAAATTAGTCCAAAAATCATATCATTTTATAAAACGATCCATATCTTCTACAAAATGTGGAAAATAGCACGGAGCTCAGGAAAATCCGAGAAAATGTCCTTTGGGACTGAGAGAATACCATCTTCAACTAAAATATGAGAGAAGAAAAAAATTGGCCAAAAATTCATAAAATTCAATATAAAGATCGCCATCTTCAATTGGGAAAATAAGAGAAGACAAACTTTGGTTATGAAAATCATATAATTTAATAAAAAGATACATATCTTACATAAAAATATAGAAAATAGCCATGAGCTTAGAAAAATCTGAAAAAATACAAGTTAGAACACCGGGAGATCGCATCTTCAACTTAAAAATAATAGCAAACAAACTTACGCAATAAAAATCATATCATTTACTAAAAAGATCCATATCTTCCATAAAATAAAGAAAATAGCTCCAAGCTCGGAAAATCCGAAAAATATCCGTTGGAACCAGGAGATCACTAAGTTCAATTGAAAAATAAGAGAAGACAAAATTTGGCAATAAAACTCATATCAGTTAATATAAAGATTTTATTTTTTCATAAAATGTAGAAGATATCCTTGAGCTCAGAAAAATCGCAAAAAATATCTGTCGAAACAGGGAGATCGCTAAATTTAACAATCGGCCAAAAAATCATATCATTTAATATACCGATCGATATCTTCTAGATAATATAGAAAATAGCACAGAGCTTAGAAAAAATCAGCAAAAATATTCGTTGGAACCAAGAGATCGCTAAATTTAACAAAAAATGAAAATAATTTCTGCTAAAGAATTTCATTTAATAAAACGGTCGATATTTTCCAGATAATACAGAAAATAGCACAGACCTCAGAAAAATAAGCAAAAATATCCGTTGGAATCGGGAGACCGCCATCAACAAAGAAAAATAATATGAGAAGATAAAATTGGCCAAAAATCCTATCATTAAATAAAACAACCGATATCTTTTAGAAAATACAAAAAATAGCCACTAGGTCAGAAAAATTCGCAAAAAATGTCTGTTGGAACTGGGAGACCGCCATCTTCAAGTGAAAATAAGAGAAAACAAAATTAGGGTAGAAAAATCATATCAGTTAATAAAAAGATCCCTGCTTTCTAGAAAATGTAGAAAATAGCCCACGCTGAGAAATATACTCAAAAATTTGCGTTGGAACCGAAAGATATCCATATTCAACAGAAAAATAAGAGTAGACAAAATTAAGCCAAAAAATCATATCATTTAATTAAAAGATACCTATCTCCACAAAAAATAGAAATACGCCCGAGGTCAGAAAAATCCGCAACAATGTCGTTTGGTACGGGAAGATCGCTATCTTCAACTGAAAAATAAGAGAAGACAAAATTAAGGTATAAGAATCATATCTTTAATAATAAGATCCATATCCTATAGAAAATGTAAGAATACACTCGATCTAAGAAAAATCTACAAAAATGTTTGTTGGAACCGGAGTCTCCATATTCAGCTGAAAAAAAATAAGAGGATATAAAATTAGGCTATAAAAATAATATATTTCAATACAAAATATCCAAATCTTCCAGAAAATGCAGAAAATAGTTCCTATCTGAGGAAAAATACGCAATAATGTCCATTGGAACCAAGAGATCACCATCTGCAACTGAAAAATAAGAGAATCGAAAATTAGGCCAAAAATCCTATCATTTAATAAAAAGATCAATATCTTTAAGAAAATTTAGGAAATAGCCCCGAACTCAGAAAAATCAGCAAAAATATCTGTTGGAACCGGGAGATCGCCATCTTCAACTGAAAAATAAGAGAAGAGAAACTTAGGTCAAAAAATCCTATCATTTCATAAACATCCATATCTTCTAAAAATGTAGAAAATAATCCCGAGCTCAGAAAAACTGCAACAATATCTGACGGAACCGGTAGATCGCCATCTACAACTGAAAAAATAAGAGAAGAAAAAATTAGGATTTAAAAATCATATCTTTTAATAAAAAGATCCAAAATCTTTCAGAAAATGTAAAATCGAGTGCCGAACTCAGAAAAATCTGCAAAAATGTCCCGTTGGAACCGGGAGATCACGTCTTCAACTAAAATAAGAAAATAAAAAATTAGGCCAAAAAAGCCTAACATTTAACGAAAATATCCATATCTTCCACAAAATGTAGAAAACAGGCTGGAGCTCAGAGAAGTCCACAAATGTTCGTTGGAACCGGGATATAATCATATTCAACTGAAAAATAAGAGAAGATAAAATTAGGCTATAAAAATCATATCATTTATATAAAGATCCATATCTTACGAAAAATGTAGAAAATAGCCCCAAGCTTAGAAAAATCTGCAAAAAAGTCTGTTGGAACCGGGAGATTGTCTTCTTCAACGAAAAAAAGAAGAGAAGACGAAATTAGGCTAAAAATCATATCATTTAATAAAAATACATATCTTTCAGAAAATGTAGAAAATAGAATCGAGCTCAGAAAAATCTGCAAAAAAGTCCGTAGGAACCTGCAGATCGCCATCCTCAAAAGAAAACAAGTGATGCCAAAATTAGGTTATAAAAATCATATCATTCATAGAGATCTATATCCTACAGAAAATTTAGAAAATTGGTCGTAGCTCAAAAAATCCACAAATATGTCCGTTGGAACAAAGAGATCGCCATCTTCAATGAAAAAAAAAGAGAAGACAAAATTCGGCAAAACGTCATATCAAACGATCTGTATCTTCCAGAAAATACAGAAAATAGCCACAGCTCATAAAAATTTGCAAATATTTCTGTTTGAACCAGGAGGCACCATCTTCAACTTAAAATAAAAGAAGATAAACTGTGACGATAAAAATCATATCATTTAATAAAAAGATCCATATCTTTCATAAAATTTAGAAAATTGCTCCGAGCACAGAAAAATCCAAAAAAATGTTCGTTGAACTGAGAGATCGCCATTTTCAATAGAAAAATAAGAGAAGTTAAAATTAGAACCTAAAAATCATATCATTTAGACCCATAACTTCCATAAAATGTATAAAATAGCGCCAAACTCACAAAAATTCGCAAAAAATGTCTGTTGGAACAGGGAGATCGCCATGTTATAAGAAAAAATAAGAGAAGACATAATTATGCTATAAAAATCATATCATTAAATTTAAAAATCCTTATCTTACAGAAAATGTAGAAAATAGCCCGGAGCTCATAAAACTCTACAAAAATATCCGCTGGACCCAGGAGATCGATCTTCAACGAAAAAAATTAGAGAAGACAAAACTAAACCAAAAAATAATACCATTTAATAAAACAATCCATACTTCCAAAAATACAGAAAATAGCCCCGATCTCAGAATAATAGGCAAAATGTCAGTTGGAACCGTGAGATCGCCATCTTCAACTTAAAAATAAGAGAAGGCAAAATTAGGCAAAAGATAATATCATTTAATAAAAAGATCGATATCTTCCAGAAAATGTAGAAAATAGCCCCGAGCTCAGAGAAATCGACAAAATGTCAGTTGGAACAGGGAAATTGAAATGTTCAACTTAAAAATATGAGGAAAAAATTAGGCCAAAAAATCATAAGATTTAATAAATGATTGTGCTGAATATGGCGTCGAGTTTAGAAAAATTTGCAAAAATGTCCATTGGAACCGGGAGACCGACATCTTCAAGTGAAAAATAAGAGAAGATAAACGTAGACTATAAATATCATATCATTTAAAAAAATATCCATATCGACAATAAAACACAGAAAATAGCATCGAGGTCAGAAAAATTCGCAAAAATTTCCGCTGGAACCGGGAGATTGCCATCTTCAACCGAAAAATAAGAGAAGACAAAATTAGGATAGAAAAATCATATCATTTAATAAAAAGATCTATATCTAGCGGAAAATGTAGAAAATAGTCTCGAGCTTAGAAATATAGGCAAAAATGTCCGTTGGAACATGGATATTGCCATCTACAATTGAAAAATAAGAGAAGACAAAATTAGCCTTCAAAAATAAAATAATGTAATAAAAAGATCCATATTTTCTAGAAACTTTAGAAAATAGTCCTGAGCATAGAAAAATCTGCAAAAATATCCGTTGGAACCGAGAGATCGCCATCTTCAAATGATAAATAAGAGTCTATTTCTGTGGATATTTCTACTGACAGTAAAAAGATCCATATTTTCAAGGAAATTTAGAAAATAGCCCCGAGCACAGAAAAAACCGCAAAAATATTCGTTGGAACAGGGAGATCGCCATGTTCAATTGGAAAATAAGAGAAGACAAATTTAGCCTAGAAATATCATATCATTTAATAAAAAGATCCATTTCTTTTATAAAATGTAGAAAATTGCATCAAGATCAGAAAATGATAAATAAATTTTTTTCAGTTGAAGATGGCGAATCCTGGTTACAATAGACATTTTTATAGATGAAGATGGTGATTTCCTATTTCCGAATTTTGTCTTCTCTTTTATAGTTGAAGATGTCGATTTTTCGGTCCCAACAAACATTTTAAGCCTAATTTTGTCTTCTCCAATATCATTTAATAAAGGATCTATATCTACGAGAAAATGTGGAAAATTTTTCGGAGCACAGAAATATCTGAAAAAATGTCCGTTGGAAGAGAGATCGTAACTTCAACTGGAAAATAATAGAAGACAAAATTGGGCTTAAAATCATATCATTTAATAAAACGATCCATATCTTCCAGAAAATGTGGAAAATAGCCTGGAGCTCAGAAAAATCCACAAAATATCCTTTGGGATCGAGAGAACGCCACCTTCAACTAAAATTTAAGAGAAGACAAAATTAGGCCAAAAAATCATATCATTCAATATAAAGATCGCTATCTTCAATTCTAAAAATAAGAGAAGACAAACTTTGGTTATAAAAATCCTATCATCTAATAAAAATATCCTTATCTTTCATAAAATGTAGAAAATAGCCCTAAGCACAGAAAAATCCGCAAAAATGTAAGTTAGAACACAGGGAGATCATATCTTCAACTTAAAAATAATAGAAGACAAACTTAAGCTATAAAAATCATATCATTTAATATAAAGATCCATATCTTATAGAAAATGTAGAAAATAGCTCCAAGCTTAGAAAAAACCTCAAAAAAGTCTATTGGAACCGAGAGATCGCCTTCTTCGACCAAAAAAAGAAGAGAATACAAAATTAGGCAAAAAAATCATATCATTTAATATAAAATAGATATCTTTCAAAAATGTAGAAAATAGACTCGGGCTCAGAAAAATCCGCAAAAAAGTCTGCTGGAACCTGGAGATCGCCATCCTCAAATGAAAAATAAGTGATGACAAAATTAGGTTATAAAAATCATATCATTTATTAAGATCCATGTCCTACAACAATGTAGAAAATAGCACGTAGCTCAAAAAATCTGCAAAAATGTCCATTGGAACCAAGAGATCGCCATCTTCAACGAAAAAAATAAGAGAAGCCAAAATTAGGCAAAAAAAATCATATCAAACGATCCATATCTTCCAGAAAATGCAGAAAATAGCCCCAAGCTCAAAAAATTCGCAAAAATTTTTCGTTTGAACCGGGAAACACCATCTTCAACTGAAAAATAAGAGAAGATAAACTGAGATGATAAAAATCATATCTTTTAATAAAAAGATCCAATATTCCATAAAATTTAGAAAATAGCACCGATCACATAAAATTTCGAAAAAATGTCCGTTGGAATCAAGAGATCGCCATTTTCAATAAAAAATAAGAGAAGACAAAATTAGAACCTAAAAATCATATCATTTAATATATAGACCCATATCTTCCACAAAATGTAGAAAATAGCATCAAGCTCACAAAAATTGCTATATTCATTGGAAAAAATATATTAGAAGACAAAATTAAACCAAAAAATTATATCATTTAATAAAACAATCCACATCATCTAGAAAATGCAGAAAATAGCACTGATATCAGAAAAATCGACAAAATGTCAGTTGCAACAGTGAGATCACCATCAACTTAAAAATAAGAGAAGACAAAATTAGGCCAAAGATGATATTATTTAATAAAAAGATCCATATCTTCTAGAAAATGCAGAAAATAGCCCCGAGCTCAGAAAAATCTACAAAATGTCAGTTGGAATCGGGAGATTGAAATTTTCAATTTAAAAAAAATAAGAGAACAAAATTTGGCCAAAAATCATATCATTTAATAAAACTATTTATATCTTCCAGATAATGTAGAAAATAGGCCGAAGCTCCGAAAAATAAGATAAGCAAAACTTTGGTTATAAAAATCATATCATTTAATAAAAATCTCCAAATCGTCCAGAAAATGTGGAAAATAGCTCCGAGCTTAAAAAACCACGAAATGTCTATTGAAACGAGGAGATCGCCATCTTCAATAGTAAATAAGAGAAGACAAAATAAGGGTAAGAAAATCATATCATTTAATATAAAGATACAAGTCTTCCAGAAAATGTAGAAAATATCACCAACCTCAGAAAAATCCGCAAAAATATCCGTTGGAATTGAGAGATCGCACTCTTTAACTTAAAAATATGAGAAGGCAGAATTAGGCCAAAAAATCATATCATTTAATAAAGGGATCCATATCTTACAGAAAATTTAGAAAATAGCTCAGATCTCAGAAAATCTTCCAAAATGTACGTTGGAACTGGGAGATCACCATCAACTGAAAACTAAGAAAAGACAAAATAAGGACAAAAAATCACATCATTTAATAAAAAGATCCATATCTTCCAGAAAATGTTGAAAATTGCTTCGAGCTCAGAGAAACCTGCCAAAATGTCCGTTGGAATTGGGAAATCGACATATTCAACTGAATAACAGGAGAAGACAAAATTAGGCCAAAAATCATATCGTTTAATAAAAACATATCTTCGAGAAAATGTAGAAATAGCCCCAAACTCAGAAAAATCAGCAAAAACTGTCCATTAAAAACTGGAGATCGACATCTTCAACTAGAAAAATAAGAAAAGACAAAATTAGACGAAAATATCATATCATTTAATAAAAATCCATATCTTCCAAAAATGTGGAAAATAGGATGGAGCTTATAAAAATCTGCAAAAATGTCCGTTGGAACAGGATGATCGCCGTCTTCAACTGGAAATAAGAGAAGACAAAATTAAGGCAAAAATCATATCATTTAATAAAACGGTCGTAATCTTCAACTGGAAAAAAGAAAAGACAAATTTAGGATAGAAAAATCATATCAATTAACAAAAAGATCCATATCTTTCATAAAATGTATAAAATAGCACCAAGCTCAGAAAACGATATATAAAAATCTTTTCAGTAGAAGATGGAAATATCCCAGTTACAACGAACATTTTTATAAATAAAGATGGCGATTTCCATGTTTCGAATTTTTTTTCTCAAATCTTTCAATTGAAGATGGTGATTTATCGGTTGTAGCGAACCTTTTTTGGCCTAATTTTGTCTTCTTTAATATCTTTTAATAAAACGATACATATATTCCAGAAAAAATGAGGAAAATACCCAGAACCTCAGAATTATCCGAAAAAATGTTTGTTGGAACCGGGAGATCGCCAACTTCACCTAGAAATTAAGAGAAGACAAAATTAGGCCAAGAAATCATATCATTTAATACAACATTCCATATCTTTCAGAAAATGTGGAAAATGGCCCGGAGCTTAGAAAAATCCGTAAAAAGTTCGTTGGAACCGGGATCGCCATCTTCAACTTAAAAATAATAGAAGATAAACTTAAGCCATAAAAATCATATCATTTAATAAAAAGATCCATATCTTCCATAAAATAAAGAAAATAGCACAATGCCCAGAAAATCTGCAAAAAATGTCAGTTAGAACCGAAAGATCGTTATGTTCAACTAAAAAATTAGAGCAGACAAAATTAGGCAATAAAACATAACATTTAAAATAAAGATTCTTATTTTCCATAAAATGTAGAAACATCCCCAAGCTCAGAAAAAAATCCTCAAAAACATCCGTCTGAACCAGGAGGGTGCAAAATTTAACAAAAAACAAAGAAAACAAAAATTAGGCCAAAATATCATATCATTTAATAAAAAGATAGATATCTTCGAGATAATACAGAAAATTGCCCGGAGCTCAAAAAAATCCTCAAAAATATCTGTGGGAACCGAGAGATCGCCATTATTAATGAAAAATCTAAGAGAAGACAAAATTAAACAAAAAATAATAGCAATTAATAAAACGATCATTATTTTCCAAAAAAATAGAAAATAGCACCGAGGTCATAAAAATCTGTAAAATTTTCCGATGGAACCGAAAAACCGACATTTTCATGTGAAAAATAAGAGAAGACGAACGTAGGCGATAAAAATCATATCATTTAATAAAAAATCCATATCTACTACAAAATGTAAAAAATATCCCCGAGTTTAGAAAAATCCGAAAAAATTTCCGTTGGATCCGGGAGATCGCCAACATCAATTGAAAAATAAGATAAGACAAAATTAGGCTAGAAAATTCATATCATTTATTAAAAAGATCCATATCTTACAGAAAAAGTAGAAAATAGTCCACAGTTCAGAAATATAGGCCAAAATGTCCATTGGAACTGGGAAATCACCATTTTCAACTGAAAAATAAGAGAAGACAAAATTAGGCTACAATAATCATATAATGTAATAAAAAGATCCATATCTTCCAGAAAATGTAGAAAATAATCCCGAGCTCAGAAAAATCCGAAAAAATGTCTGTTGGAACCGGGAGATCACAATCTTCAACTTGAAAAATAAGAGAAGACAAAATTAGGACAAAATATCATATCGTTTCATAAAACGATCCATATCTTCCAAAAATGGGGAAAATAGGCCGGAGCTCAGAAAAATCTGCAAAAATCTCTGTTTAACCATGTGATCACCATCTTCAAGCGGAATATAAGAGAAGATAAAATTAGCCCAAAAATCATATCATTTAATAAATCGATCGTCATCTTTAACTGGAAAATAAGAGAAGAATAATTTAGGATAGAAAAATCATATCAATTAATAAAAAGATCCATATCTTTCATAAAATGTATAAAATACAACCAAGCTTAGAAAATGATACATAAAAATCTTTTCAGTTGAAGATGGCGATATCTCGGTTACAACGGATATTTTAAAGTTGAAGATGGCGATTTTCTTGTTCTAAAATTTTCTTTTCTTATATTTCAGTTGACGATGGCAATTTGCTCGTTCCCACGGACATTTTTGGCCTAATTTTGTATTCCATGATATCATTTAATAAAACGCGACATATAGTCCAGAAAATATGGAAAATATCTCGGAGCTCAGAAATATCTGCAAAAATGTCGGAACTGAGAGATCGCCAACTTCAACTGGAAATTAAGAAATCGCCAAACTATTATAATTTAAAAAAGATTTATATCTTCTAGAAAATTTAGAAAATAGCCGCGAAGTCAGAAAATTTGCAACAATTTCTGTTAAAACCGGGAGGTCGCCATCTTCAACTTAAAAATAAGAGAAGGCAAAATTAAGCAAAAAATCATATCATTTAATAAAAAGATCCATAACTTCCCAAACATGTATGTCACGCCCCGCTTCCCAAGTATGGAAGGCGAGACGTGAGGAGGTCCGCTCAGACGTGGAGCTGTGAAGCTGCAGTCTGATAAGCATCTGTAATTAATATAAATAGCAGGTCCTTGCATTGCGACAAAACAACAACAATGATAATAGTAAGGCAGACATAGAATATCCACCAACATCCAGAAATTATTCCAACATCACAGAGCAGTCACAAAAGTACAAGTCTGAACAATAGGCCTAAATCATGGCCGAAAGAAACATAAAGAGAGTCAGGTGCTACGCACCAAGAGCAAACTGCAACTACTAAAAAGTGACAACTAAAAAGACTCCAGGTGAGTCTAGGACTAGTCACAGGTGTCCTCGACCTCGGTCTCTAAAGGTACCTCAAACTCAGCATCCACAAACTGCTCGTCCTCTGTAACTAACTCGGACTCGGAACCTGACATGTGACACCCAAAGAGAAGAGGGCACATGTCAGCAAAAGTCTCCTAAAAGAAAGCGAAGGACTTTTGTGCAAGGATACAAATAACAAAAAGACGACTACCAGTTCTAGTATAATGAAATGATATGACATTTAAGAATGCAACAGTTAAAAATGACATGATGCATGCACGTCGTAGCAGGAACTATGAGAAACATTAATTCACGATTCACGAACACTAACCTATCACATTGTGCACAGGGTTTACTCCTTACAGTTGAAGGAGCGGATCATGCATCCTTCTACGCTGCATGACAGCTTAACCCTACCCCTCCACGTGTATCGAGCCAGGGTTTCCCAAGTACATGAGCTCGCTTCTGGTTCATGAGCCAGGAAGTGTTTTTGGGTTTGGCATAGGGATATGCCCTCAAAGCAGGTGCCTAGCCTCAATAGTTACGATAATTGTAGCGTGTGCTGCGCAATCACGATGAAACATTGGATGCATGACATGACATGGCAATGAGCAGTTAAATTACGTACCATTAATTGAAATTAAATATGGCATGGCAGCATGAATGCAAGCATGGTAAAAGTGTCAGATCTAGTCGTTGTCAAGCTAGATCTAGTAAGGGGCATCTAGGCGACTATCATTTTACCGCCTAGTCTCTTTTACACTACTGTACAAAATGGCCTAAGACGTGGCCTAAACAAAACTCTGGCAAGTATCACTTGCCTGAAAACAACCAAGTCGCGATCATGTTCAATCAATTCCGAGTCTACCTATGTGTTCAAAATGCAGTCCAGCCTATAGTCCCAATTATTTATCTTGATTAGTGAGTTACAAAATAATCAAAAGCTATGATTTTTAGGTTGATTAAAAGGCGATGTGGGGAGTTCCTACAGAGAGAGACTTACCTCAACACGACGCAAGAGCTACTCTGACGTTGGGTAACGACGTCAGGGGTTGGATTCCGGTAGCGCGAACGGTATGAAACGACGGGTTCTCTATTGATAAAACACGTGCACGAATAAGTTCGTAACGACAGACAAGAATTATTAGGCCACCTAAAACGTCTAATGATTCAATTTTTAATTAGGTTCTCCATCTCGTAATGGGGTCCACATCATATTATTAATGGTCGTTAAATAATTAACACATTAACTACATCAAGTTGATAGTACGAAAATACACAACAATTATTATCAAGCAACCTAGACTAACGTGTTAACTACAAGTCGCGTACATAAATTATCAACCCTACGAATTATCAAGTTAACATCATTATTAATGTTACTAGCATGCAAACAACATTTTATTAAGTCACTTAGATGGTCATAACTTATTAATGGTTCAACAACTATTAGCAATAGATATTAACGTGTTCTGATGAACATTACTAACCGTATCGAAGAGATGATCCCACGAAGCTATTGGGAGATCGTCGCGAGTCGTCTACGGCTAGAGGGATGGTCGAGCATGTGGACAGCAGCTAGGGGAAACGTCGTCATGCGAGGGGAAGCTGTTGCCACGCGTGGGGTCGCCGTGCGTCATTACGACACGAAGAGAGGCCGCTACTGCTGCACGGTTCTGCGGTCAGCGTCCAAGGCAGCGCTGTGGGCGCCTGGAGATGATTTCGGCAGCCAGAGGGTAGCACCGGTAGCGTTGCTGTGCTAGGGGGCAGCGTTGTCGCCGTGACAGTGCCTGGGGGCAGTGCTGTCGATCCTGGGTGCTGCTGCGCTGCAGGCAGAGAGCTCCCGGCGGCCTGCTGCCGTGCGTCGCCGCGGGGAAGGTCGAAGGGGCTAGCGGCCATGGGGGAAGGCCGATGATGGCCTGGGGGTCGAAGGGAGATGGCGTAAGGGAAGTCGGGGTTAGCTGAAGAAGAAAGAGCTGGCTGCGCAAGGGAGGGTTTGCATGATGAAAATTAGCCCTAGGGCTGTCCGGGCTCTTATGGGCTTAGTTATTGCTAAATATGGTTGTTTTGGGGGGTGCACTAAGGGAATTAGAAGAGAGTGGAAATAGGGAAAGGGTTGAAATTGAGGTGAGAATAGTCAATTTCTGTTTTGGGTTGGATACGTGTGAGGGATACTCCTATTGCTATACAACATGGGATTTTGGTAGGTTGAGGGTAAATTGGAGAGAGAGTATGAGAGGGTAGGGTACAGTTAAGGGAAAAAGAGGGTGAGCCTAGCTCAGAGAATTAATCTTGTGAAAACTTAGGCTAAATCATTGATTAATGAGGAAATTAGTGTAAAGGCGGGTCAAACGGAGCCCGATAATTCTGAGAAAAATACCGGGGCATCCGTATCGACGAGAGAAATGAAACTAAGAAGATTGATCACGGCTAGGACGACGAGAAACGAAACTAAAAATAAAAAGGTCTCACGACAAAAGTGAAAATTATGACGCCTCTTCTAATAAAGTTAATTTGTGGGTGAACGACCCGTGAAATGACGTTCCAAAATATTTCCACAAATAAGTACTCTTCCACATGGACACAACGGCATATCACATCATAGGGTTCAGATACAAGAAAGGTCCAAAATAAATACGTGTACGAACAAGAGTATACGCACGAAAAACGTACAATCAAAAATAGACCGTGACATCCTACCCACCTTATGAATGATTCCGCCCTCGGAATCAACATCAACCACTGGTCTAAAAAAGGTGCGGGAAGCGCTCTATTATATCATCCTTGCGCTCCCAGGTGGACTCCCCAGGGGAACCATGACGCCACTGCACTCTAACCAAGTCGACGATCTTATTCTTCAGCTGCTTCTGCCGTCGATCCAGAATCTCAATTGGTTGCTGATCATAGGTCAGATCCGAACGAATCGTGATCTCCGAGAAATCCACATGTGATGGATCACTGACATATCGACGTAACTGGGATACGTGAAACACATCGTGAACTCCCTCCAGTGACGACGGCAATGCCAAGCGATATGCCACAGCTCCAACTCTCTTCAGGATGTCAAAAGGCCCAATGTACCTCGGACTCAGCTTGCCTCTCTTTCCAAATTGGATAACTCCTCGATTTAGAGAGATCTTGAGAAAGACGTGGTCTCCAAGCTGAAACTCCAATGGTCGCCATTTAACATCTGCCCAATGCTTGAAACGGTCCTGAGCGATCCTCAGCTTCTCCCGGATGTTCCTCACAACATCCACTGCCTCCACAATCATCTCTGGTCCTAACAGTTCCCGGTCTCCAATGTCATCCCAGCTTAGTGACGATCGACATTTCTTCCCATATAGCACGTCGAATGGCGCCATGCCAATACTCGCCTGGTAGCTGTTATTGTAAACTCCACTTGATGAAGATGATCCTCCCAAGATCCCTTGAAGTCCAACATGCACGCTCTCAGCATGTCCTCCGAAATCTGAATCGTCCTCTTGTACTGGCCATCCGTCTGTGGGTTGTACGTGGTACTGAAACTCAGACTCGTACCCAGACTCTTCTGCAGACTCTGTCAAAACTGAGATGTGAATCTCATGTCTCTGTCCGACACGATACTCACGGGGACTCCGTGAAGTCACACGATCTCCTGCACAATTCACGTTACATCACTATCTAAACTAGGGAAAGGAAATAAAAACGGAGAGTAAAAGAATTTACCTCCATATATCTCCTCGCTAGCGTCTCAGTGGACTGTCCTACTCGAAAAGGAATAAAGTGCACAGATTTGGTCAATCGGTCCACGATCACCCAAATCGCATCATTCTGCTTCGGACTCCGAGGTAGTTCAGTCACGAAATCCATAGTGATGTGTTGCCACTTCCACTCCGGAATCGGAAGAGGTTGTAGCAACCCAACCGTACACTGATGCTCCGCCTTCACCTGTTGACAGACCAAACATTTGGCAACACTCCGTGCCACACTCCGCTTCATGACATGCCACCAATTGTTCAGGTGAAGGTCCTTGTACATCTTGGTGCCACAAGGATGCACAGAATACGACGAGCTATATGCCTCAACAAGCAACTCCTCTCTAATATCTCAGCTGGTACACAAACTCTGGCTCCATACCTCAGCGAGCCATCCTCATGAATCCGAAAGTCAGTCCGCAGACCGGCTTCTACCTGCTCATGGATCCTCCTCGGCTTCAGATCTCCAGCCTGACCTGCCTTGATCTGATCTACGATCGTTGATTGTATCTGCATATACATCGACGACGAAACCTCTCCAGGAAGCACAATCTCAATACCAGACTCACAAAAATCCTGCTGCAACCTCCACTGTGAAGTCAACATTATAACCACTGGAAGTCTGCTCAGTGCATCAGGAACCACATTCACCTTGCCAGGATGGTACTGCAGGTCGATCTCATAATCTGCCATGAGCTCCAACCATCGATGATGTCGCATGTTGAGCTCCTTCTGTGTAAAGATATATTTCAAGCTTTTGTGATCAGTGAAGATCTTCACCTTCTCACTCAGAAAGAAATGCCTCCAAATCTTGAGCGCAAATACGACTGCAGCCAACTCCAAATCGTGCGTCGGGTAATTCTTCTCATGAGCCTTAAGCTGTCGAGAAGCATACGCGACCACATGCCCATGCTAATGCAAAACACAACCGAGACCTTTGCCAGAAGCATCACAAAAGATCTCGAAACCTCCACTCTGATCGGGCACAGCTAGAACAGATGCAGTCGTCAACCTCTCCTTCAAAATAGAAAAGGCATCCTCACAAGCATCGGACCAGATGAATGGTATATCCTTCCTTGTCAATCTAGTCATTGGCTTGGCAATCCGAGAGAAATCCTTAATGAAGCACCGATAATATCCTGCTAGCCCAAGAAAACTCCTAATCTCAAACACTGACTGTGGAACCGGCCACTCTCTGATAGCCTTGATATTTTCCGGATCCACGGCTATGTCATCTCTTGACACCATATGCCCAAGAAAAACAACTCTATCCAGCCAGAACTCGCACTTGGAATACTTTGCATACAACCGATGCTTCCTCAAAATCTCCAGAACAGTCCTCAAGTGCTCAGCATGCTCCTCTTTTGACTTCGAATAAATCAAGATATCGTCAATAAAGATAACGATAAAATTATCTAAGAAGTCATAAAATATCAGATTCATCATGTTCATGAAAACTGTAGGTGCGTTGGTCACATCGAAAGGCATAACCACGAACTCGTAGTGTCTATACTTCGTTCTGAACGCTGTCTTCTGCACATCTTCCTTCTTCACCTTCAGCTGGTGATACCCGCTCCTGAGATCTAATTTAGAGAATACACTCGATCCTCCAAGCTGATCGAAACTGTCATCAATCCGTGGCAATAGATACTTGTTCTTAATGGTGACGGCATTCAACTCTCTGTAGTCCACGCACATCCGACGTGAACCGTCCTTCTTTTTCACCAATAGAACAGGTGCTCCCCACAGAGACACACACGGATTGATATAACCCTTCTGCAAAAGTCATCCAACTGTTTACGTAGCTCCTCCAACTCTACCGGAGCCATACGATAGGGTGCTTTCGAAATGGGATGCACTCCCGGAATAAGATCAATCGAAAACTCAAGAGCTAGATCGAGCGACAGTCCTGAAATCTACTGCACTGGTCCTTCACATGACCGGTCATGTCGCAAAAATGGCACGTCTTCTGAACAGACCCACCTGGACTCTTGAACTGTACGGACTGATTAGGCTTCATCACTGGCCTAACCACAGCCTTGGCCTGCTCCATAGGACTCTTCCCAGCTCCTGAATAATGTCCTCTCCTCTGATTGGCAATCAGCTCCTGTCTCTTGGCAGCTACCAACAACTTCCGGTAAGAATCTAAGTCCGAAGTGGACATCAGACTCTGCAGCTCCAAAGATAGTCCCTGCAAGAATTGCTGCGCTCGATCCTCGGGGGTCCGAACCAAATTTGGCGCAAAGCGACACAATTTGGTGAACTCCTAGTGGTACTGATCCACCGTCATATTTCCATGCTTCAGATTGACAAACTGCTGCATCAGTTCCCTCCTCGCATCTTTAGAGAAATATTCATCATCAAATCTCGCCTTGAAAGTGGCCCAGGGGATAGGCCTCACTAAAGTCTGCTCTTCGGACTCCCACCAGCTACGAGCATTATCCTTCAGTTGCCTCTTCACCAAGTCAACCCATCCAGCCGGGTTAACTTTCGAGAGAAGCAGGTTATCCTCTATATTCTTCATCCATTCCTCCGCAGTTAATGGTCCTTTTGACCCAGTGAAATAAGTCGGGCCCAGCTCCCGAAACTGCTTCACTACCGGCTCGAAGCGAGGGGCATTCTGAAGCATGCCCTGCTGCACGTGCATCATCTGGTGCATCATCCTCATCATCTCAGCCGTGGTGGGTTCTCTATCAGCATCCTCAGCGTTTCCTGCTCCACCACCAGCTCCGGAGGCACTACCAGCTCGAGTGACGCGTCTTTCCGCCATCTAAGACAAGAAAACATTCAGATTAGACTTAATTATGACTTGGATGTTATGAATATTTAATTGGATATTGTTTATCATTATTGTTGTTCCGATATTTTGCGGATGCAAAGTGGACCTGCATGAGCCACCAACAAAACCTGTCATGCCCCACTTCCCAAGTATAGAAGGCGAGACGTGAGGAGGTCCGCTCAGACGTGGAGCTGTGAAGCTGCAGTCTGATATGCTTCTGTAAATAATATAAATAGCAGGTCCATGCATTGTGACGAAACAAAAAAAATTCTAATAGTAAAGCAGACATAGAAGAAATATCCACCAACATCCAGAAATTATTCCAACATCACAGAGCAGCCACAAAAGAACAAGTCTGAACAATAGGCCTAAAGCACGGTCGAAACTAAAGTAAAGGGAGTCAGATGCTCCGCACCGAGAGCTAACTGCAACTACTAAAAGTGACAGCTAAAAAGTCTCCAGGTGAGTCTAGGACTGGTCACCGGGTCCTCGACCTCGGTCTCTGCAGGTACCTCGAACTCAGCGTCTACAAACTGCTCGTCCTCTGTAACTAACTCGAACTCGGAACCTGACATGTGACATCCAAAGAGAAGAGGGCACATGCCAGCAAAAGTCTCCCAAAAGAAAGCGGAGGACTTCTGTGCAAGGATACAAATAACAAAAAGACGACTAGCAGTTCTAGTATAATGACATGATGCATGCATGTCGTAGTAGGAACTATGAGAAATATTAATTCACGATTCACGAACACTAACCTATCACATTGTGCGTAGGGTTTACTCCTTACAGCTGAAGGAGCGGATCAGGCATCCTTCTACGCTGCGTGATAGCTTAACCCTACCCCCTCCACGTGTATTGAGCCAGGGTTTCCCAAGTACATGAGCTCGCTTCTGGTTCACGAGCCAGGAAGTGTTTTTGGGTTTGGCATAGGGTTCTCCCCGCAAAGTAGGTGCCTAGCCTCAATAGTTACAGTAATTGTAGCGTGTGCTACGCAATCACGATGAAACATTGGATGCATGACATAACATGGCAATGAGCAGTTAAATTGCGTACCATTAATTGAAGTTAAACATGGCATAGCAGCATGAATGCAAGCATGGTGAAAGTGTCGGATCTAGCTTCGTTGTCAAGCTAGATCTAGTAAGGGACGTCTAGGCGACTATCATTTCACCGCCTAGTCTCTTTTACGCTACTGTACAAAATGGCCTAAGACGTGGCCTAAACAAACCTCTGGCAAGTATCACTTGCCTAAAAACAACCAAGACGCGAGCATGTTCAATCAATTTTGAGTCTACCTATGTGTTCAGAACGCAGTCCAGCATACAGTCCCAATTATTTATCTTGATTAGTGAGTTACAAATATCAGAAGCTATGATTTTTAGGTTGATTAATAGGCGATGTGGGGAGTTCCTACGGAGAGAGACTCACCTCAACACGACGCGAGAGCTACTCTGACGTCGGGTAGCGACGTCAGGGGTTGGATTCCGGTAGCGCGAATGGTACGGAACGACGGGTTCTCTGTTGATAAAACACGTGTATGAATAAGTTCGTAACGACAGACAAGAATTATTAGGCCAACTAAAACGTCTAATGATTCAATTTTTAATTAGGTTCTCCATCTCGTAACAGGGTCCACTTCATATTATTAATGGTCGTTAAATAATTAACACATTAACTACATCAAGTTGATAGTACGAAAATACAAAACTATTATTATCAAACAACCTAGACTAACGTGTTAACTAGAAGTCGTGTACACAAATTATCAACCCTACGAATTATCAAGTTAACATCATTATTAATGTTACTAGCATGCAAACAACATTTTATTAAGTCACTTAGCTGATCATCACTTATTAATGGTTCAACAACTGTTAACAATAGATATTAACTTGTTCTGACGAACGTTACTAACCGTATCGAAGAGATGATCCCACGAAGCTATCGGGAGATCGTCGTGAGTCGTCTACGGCTAGAGGGATGGTCGATCACGTGGAAAGTGGCTAGGGAAAACATCATCGTGCAAGGGAAAACTGTTGTCGCGTGAGGGGTCTCCGTGCGTTGCTGCGACGCGAAGAGACGCCGCTGCCGCTGCGCGGTTCTGCGGTCAGCGTCCAAGGCGGCGCTGTGGGTGCCTGGAGATGATTCCGGCGGCCAGAGGGCAGCGCCGGTGGTGTTGCTGCGCTAGGGGGCAACGCTATCGCCGTGACAGCGCCTGGGGGCGGTGATTCGGGATATAAATTGCTTATTTTCCCCCATTTCTGGGCATTTTATGTGTATATCATGTTAATTTTGGCTTGATACGGGCGTATTTGTTGTATCGTGAATTATTAAAGCCTATCCCTATTTTATACATAAAATGTGATTTTTGTGGACTAATTTTTGCTCCCCTTATTTTTCAGGTACTTCTGGGATTTTTTTTGGATTTTCTGGAATTTTTCCAGAATTTTTGGGCGCTTGGAGATATTTATTGTGAATTTTGGAAGCAAGAACAATTTTCTGGGATTTTTAAAAATAGAAAAACAAAAAAAATATTAGGCACGCAGGCCGGCGGTCCATTCAGCGAGCGGGCCGCGTGTTATTTAAAAAAAAGAAAAGGTTTTTTTAATTCAGCGGGCTGGCCCGCTGTGGCCGGCCCGCTCCGCAGCTTTGTATTAAAATAAAAAAATAAAACTTAAAAAAAAGAGGAAACGCGGGCCGGCCCAGCTGGCCGGCCCGCGCTTTCGCAAGCGGGGAGAAGCCCGCTAATATGGCGGGCTGAGATCCCACCCGCTGCTGCGGGCGCAGGTCGGGCGCCCCAGCGCGCCCAACCCGCAACGTCACTTAAACGGCCTGGGGGTGCGAAATTGGCTGGAGCTTCTGTTTCCTTGCGTTTTTTCTCCAGATTTTGGGGGTTTTCCCCCTCTTCTTCCCCAAGAGGCTAGGCTAGGGCTTGGAGGCCATTGATGAAGCATTGGAGCTTGGAGGAGCATATGGGAGAGGAGGATTTCATCTTGGAGTGACACTTGGGTGATATTTCTCTAATCTCTTGTGTATTTGATTTAGGGTTTTGTATTGTAATTTGGATGATAATTTTGAGTAAATATTTCTTCTTTTTCACTATGATTCTCTAAATCTTGCTTGTGTGGTTGTGTTGTGTGATTGTTGTTGTTGGGTTGTAAAATTTCTTCTCTAGCATGTGTTATCTTCTAAATTTGTGTATGAAACTTCAGTTAGTTTGTTTATGGGAACCCTAAGGTGAAATCCAAGAAGAGGATTATCCTAGCGGACCCTCTCTAATGCGCTTATTGTATATTACTCTCATGGGTTTCATTCACTACTTATTGTACCCCACTTGTTCGATGAAATGCCGTATTTCCGATTGAGCTCCCTTAGCCGGGAGATCAACTGAGTTATATTTGAGAATGATTTCTTGCGCCCACGGCCTCATTCACATGCACACCACATGAGTCCTCCTCGTTACTTGTCGATTCAGCTCTCCACCCTTAGTGCGTAGGTTAGGATTTTAGATTCATCACTTTTTCCCACTTCCATCCACCGTTAGCAAGGTGGTTGTTTCACACTTTATTTTTCGTTATCGATCAAACTTGTGAATGTAGAACGACTTGTCCCTGGGATCCGACCCGGTACTCACCGGTTATTTATATATTGCATTGACACTCCTACGCTTGGGAGTGGAAGGCATGCCCCGTGCGCGTCCTCCGCAGTCAACCATTTGGTGACGTTGCCAGGGACAACGGTTTCTATTATTAGCAATTTTTGATTGATTTTGAAAGTTTTAGTGTGATACTACTATCTCTTAGTGTGAGTCTTTTCGATTCTTCATTTTTCACTTATTGTTCATCCTTATTTATTTTACATTTTTTGAGTCTTTTTGATTGTTTACTTTTGATTTTTTTTCAAACAGGGCAAGTACTTCAAACTCTCTTGGGTTTGACATGCGGGTGACCAAATCCCTACCGAGATTCCTTGGTACGGATGCGGAGAGCCCTTACTTACATATTAAGAAGTTTGAGAGTGCTTGCAAGCTTCATTTTGATGGGAACATGTGTGCAGAAAAGTTTTATCTTAAATTATTTCCCTACTCTTTGGATGGTAGTGCATTAAATTGGTTTAAAGTTTATATCCCTCATCTTAGTCCATCTTGGCCTGTACTAAAGCACAAATTTTGTATGAAATTTTTTCCATCTTACAGGACCAAAACATGGCAAGGAAGAATAGTGAACTTTGCTCAGCGCATTGGTGAGACATTTTTTCAGGCTTGGACGTGTTTTTCAGAGTTGGTGTACGGTTGTCCACATCATGGATTCGACATGGTGCGTCTTCTTGGATTCTTCTTGGAGGGTCTGCTTCCGGCGATGCAGGATTTTGTGGATTTGTTGGACAACGGCCACTTTTTGGACATGGATGAGAATGCGGCTTGGCGATATTTGGAGTCCTATAAGGAGGAAGATCACACATTGGTTGTGACTCTAAATGGGCCAAGCCATGAAGTTTTGGTCCACCAAGCCCCGCATGAAGAAGTTCTTATGGATCTCACCCCACCGGTAGTTGAATAATTGAGTGCCCCATGCCAAGTAGTAGTTGAGGAACCAAGTGTTGGCATGGAGGAGTTGGTTGAGCCGGTGGAGGAAATTGTCTTGTCGGCACCTACTATTTCTGCTGGGCCATGTCACTTAATTGTTGATGAATTATTTGTTGACATGGTGGAGATAGAGGAGCCGATCGTGTGCACACTTGGGAGCGAAGTGGGCGAGGAGTGTTCTTTTGTTGATGTGCCCGAAGAAGAGGCAAGCGAGGGTGAGTCTATACCACATGCTATCATGGATCCCGAGCTTCCCTCTCCTTTGGTAGTTTCTATGGGGATAACACTTCCTCCTCCGATTGATATTGAATACCGCGGGGATGAGCTTCAAACCACATCATTTTCAACCATCCAGGGAGTTTTCTCACACATTCATCATACTTTTCATTCCGTATTTTATATTGATGATTATGTGTGGATGTCATTTTTTGGGAACGTGTCCACGTCTCTCTCTTACACAACCCGTCTTTTTCCTTATATAGATACACACTTTGAAGAGATGCTTGGGGTTGTGTACGTGGCTGCCATTGCCATGTTTGGCCGGGGAGCATTGGCGGAAGAAATGAAAGGAGCGTTGGAACAATTGCCACCGCCGATGGAAATTTTGGATCCGCCTTTTGCTAAGGTGTATTCTTTCCTTTAAATAGTGAAAATAAATAAAAAGTTAGTTAGTTTGCTTTTGCATGTTTGCTTTCGTATGTTTTTTCTTTTCTAGGATTTTTTGTGAGATCTATACTCTCCCAACATTGAGGGCAATGGTTATTTTAAGTTGGGGGGAGAGTGTTAGAATCTTTAGGATGTTATGATTTTGATGTTAGTGTAAAATTTTTTTTTGAGATCTCTCCATGTTTCGCCTCATCTCATGAACTTCATTGCATATCATATTTGGCCTTCTCGTTCCTACGCCGCTTGCTTTATGCTTAGTCCTTACATGCTTAATGCCATGCTATTTTTTCGGATTATTATTTGGTATCAACTACATCGATGTTTGATTGGCGTGTTTTAATTTCTTTTCCAATTTGGATTTGTCACGCCCCGCTTCCCAAAAATGTGGAGGCGAGACGTGAGAAGGTCCGCTCAGACTTGAAGCTGCAAGGCTCCAAGCCCGATAAGCGTCAATCAACAATAATCTGGCAGGTCCTTGCAACGCAATACGAGACAACGATAATAATAATGAAGTGAGACAATAAGCAATTTATTAAATCTCAGAATATCCATAAAATAAATCATAATATCACAGAAAAGCCACCAGGCTCAAAAGGAAAAGCTAAGGCCCAAACATGACCAATAAAGTACAACATACAAGTAAGGGTGCCACGTACCGACAACTAACAGCAAGCCTAAACAAAAGGAAGAGAACACAAGCGGCCTCTAAGACTGGTCACCAATGACCACAAACTCCTCCTCGGCAACCATTGGCTCAGCGCCAGCAAACACTACGTCCTCAGCGACAAACTCAGGCTCGGGATCTAACATGTGTCGCCCAAAAGAGAAAAGGGGCACATGTCAGCAAGTCGAACGACTTGTGCAAGGAAACTGAAAGAAAGGTAAACTAACAACCTAGCAGGTAAAGTATGGTGCATGGCATGGCAAGTATCGTATGGAAGTAACAAGTGAAGTACAAGTAGCAAGTAACAAGTGGTAGGTGTGACATGTATTGTCAAGTAACAAGTACAAGGGATCACCCACACACATGTGAGCGCCCTATTTCCCGTAGGCTGTATTCAAGTACAAGGGATCACTCACACACAGGCAAGTGCCCTATTGCCCGCAGGCTGTATTGAGCTCGTTTTCCAGACCACGAGCCAGATTTGTAATTGGCCTAGGGTCGTGCCCGCAAAACGGGTGCCTAGCCAGAACAAGTAGCACTAGTATGTAGCGATGCTACGTAATCACGATGAGTGTTCAAGCATGCAATGACATGAGCAGATATTCGCGTACCGTTAATTGAAATTAAACATGACATGCAAAATGCAATGACATGAACAGATATTCGCGTACCGTTAATTTAAATTAAACATGGCAGTTAAAGATGCATGGATGACATGAACAGTTAATACGCGTACCGTTAATTGAAATTAAACGTGACATACAAGCATGATGAATGTGACAGACCAAGCTTCGTTGTCAAGCTAGGTTAATGGCGTCCAGACGGCTATTCTTTCACCGTCTAGTCTCTTTTACGCTAAAGCATGGTAATGGCCTAAGACATGGCCCAAATCAAGAGATGCAAGTTTCACTTGCCTGATACCGACGAGGACGGTCGACAAGCACGTCACACAAATGTTATCTACGGTGAATGGACCACTGCCATGGCAAAACAACATTAGAACAACATCCAACCTAGTTTCTATTAGGGTTTCAATAAAATCACAAAGAGGGTTATGAGCATATTAAGAGATCGATGACTACCTTAGGAAGCGGAAGAACGATATCGAGGAAGCACGGCGACGGAAGAACGCTCCGGGAAACTATGGTTCAGATCTGAAAATAGGGAGAAATTCTGGAGAAAATGGGATTTGGGGGTTTTTGGGGTTTGCCGACAGCAAGGGGAGAGGTGGCCAGCCTAAATGGAGGGGGAGAGGGGCTCTTGAGGAAGGAGGAAGGGCTAGAGGAAGGTTGGGGAAGATCAGAGGTCTAGGGGAAGGGAAATGAACAAGGGAAATGAAAGAGAAAAAGAGAAACGATCGGGCGTATTTATAGGAATGAACCGGCGGCTGCTCAGAAATTAGGGTTTCGACACTGATTAGTCGGTCAAAGAGCAACCACTGACCGACTAGTTTGGGAACTAGTCGGTCGGTTGACCAACACAGACCGACCAAGTGTAAACAGTAACTCCTGACGAAAAATAGGATTTAGATTTAGTCGGTCAAAGAACAACTACTGACCGACTAGTTTCTCATCTAGTCGGTCGACGAATGTTCTTAGACCGACTAAGAATGAATAGTACTTGGCATCAAAAATGATCATAGAGCTAGTCGGTTAAAGAACGATTGCTGACCGACTAGTTTCTCATCTAGTCGGTCGACAAATGTTCTTAGACCGACTAACGATAAACAGTAACTCCTGAATAATTGATTCAATGAACTAGTCGGTTTGAGAAGAGTTTCTGACCGACTAGATTGAAATCTAGTCGGTTGGTTCTCCTTCTTGAACCAACTAACGTGCACGAAAAGTGCCGAATTGAAGCGCGAAGCTTCGGGAAGATTCCTACGGCTTCTAAGATCAACCTACCTCTAAGTTATGAGCGATATGAAGCTTGTCACGAATGACTTACTCCAAACTCAACGATCCAAGTAAGAAGCTAAAGAATCACAACGAAATGAACGAAAGCGATCTACGAAGACGGAAATCACACGCAAGGAGAAGATCCACCAAGACATATCTATATTATAAAAGAGGGATGTTATCAAGAGAAATTGGATAAGAGATATTGGACAAGAGTAATTGGATAAGAGATATCTTTATTATAAAAGAGGGATGTTATCAAGAGAAATTGGATAAGAGATATTGGACAAGAGAAATTGGATAAGAGATATCTATATTATAAAAGAGGGATGTTATCAAGAGAAATTGGATAAAAGATATTGGACAAGAGAAATTGGATAAGAGATATCTATATTATAAAAGAGGGATGTTATCAAGAGAAATTGGATAAGAGATATTGGACAAGAGAAATTGGACAAGAGATGAGATTTTGAGTGATATCTATTATATAATGCATGACCTCTGTCCTATATGGCAGTTTTGTCCTACGTGTCTCAATTTTGTCCTACGTGTCTCCAAAATTATGACTAGGATAATCTATTCACACAATTATTTAAAACTGAGTTTTGAAAAAAAACGGTTCTAACTTTGGATCCTACGACTGTTTTGAAAGGGAACGGTTCTAAAAAATAAAAACATGTTGTCTTCAATTCCCGTGCCCTCATTTACAAGTTCTCAACAATTCCCAACAACAACTTGTTGTCTTCAATTCCCACTAACAAACTGTTCTCTTCATCCTTCAACCTTCATCCCACAAACGTAACTCATCTGCGACGTCCTCGATTCAAGACGTCCTCTGGTACTCTCCTCTCTGTCTCTCTCTCTCTCGCACAATTTCATTCATTAATTTTTGATCCCTAGGGTTTCGATTAATTTTTGACATTTTTTGGTTAATTTTTGACATTTGAAATCAATGTTTGGCACTTGTTTTTCATGTTCGAAATCAACGCTTTCTTAAAGTAACTGACCTTTTGAGTGTTTGGGTTTCATTTTTGGCATTTGTCTGTTTAGGTGAATTACTCTACATTTTTTTGGGTAGAGGAAATGTCATTTTTATGTAGTTCCCCAGTAGTTCCCCAGTTAGTTTCATTCTTAAAGTTACTGACCTTATTTAGGACGGTGCCAATGAGTTATTTGAAACTTTTTACCAGTTCAGCATTAATTTAATAAGCACCAGTTCAGCATTAATTAATTTAATAAGCACTTTATTTATGATGGTTCTTCAGCATTAATTTAATTATTTGAATCATTTATGATGGTCCTCATTGAATTATTCACTGTGTTGATTTGCATGGTCCTCATTTAATAATGCTAATGAAAAGTGCCCTTTGATTACCAGTTTAGCATTATTCGTTTAGGACCGTGCAAATGAACACGATCCAATTATTTTTTTAGGATTAGCCCAGGTGAACACGGTCTAATTTGTTAAACAATTTAGCATTATCATTAGCATTATCATTATAATAAAATGTTTAGGATTAGCAGCTTACCATTATCATTAGAATTATGACTGTGCATGGGTTACCCTATCTAAAGTACACAGACTTCGACAAATTGAGTTTCAATAGGCAGATTGAGTTTCAAATTTTTGATGATTGAGTTCCAAAGGGCACTTTTCATTTAACTGATTGAGTTCCAACTGATTTTGTTCCAAAGTGAACTGTTCCAAAGGGATTAAAATCAACTAAACATAAAAAAGTTCCATTTCATGTCAACTAAACATAAAAATGCGACAAAAAACTTCTTGCTGGAGGTTATTTTTAATTGATAGAGATTGTGACAGACTGCTCACACTTATATCCAGATTAGACATGCAACCAAGAACAAAGATAATTCAACAAGCTTGATGCCAAAGAGGACACAATTCTTTCCAATTCTAATTGGGAGTTCTGAGTGGGGATATCGCTCAATTTTTTTAATTGTGAGTTGTGCGTGGGGATTTCACATTATTCTAATTCTAATTGATGCCAAACATGCCACGATTTGATATCGCTCAATTAAGAGGACACACGCATAATTGATATAATTTCTTTCCAATCCTGTTTTAATGGTAGTTTACAGTAAACGTTGGGCGGAAACATACAGATAGCAACACAATTCCCTAAGGTTAGATTTTCTTTGATATGGTTGTATAGGAAAGATAACAAGCTACCTTTCTGAATGCCAAAAATAATGATCTCCCATTTGAAAAAAAATGTCTTAATTGGAGGAATAAAAATGCATTTGGGAGATGATTATCATGTCACCATTTCACCCGTGCACTGACTGTCCTCCTCGGTTTCGCACTCGGGAGACGACCTTCGCAGTGCCCTATGGGCACGGGTTATGACTAGTATATATATATATATATATATATATATATATATATATATATATATATATATATCGATAACACTAATATAGAAAAACTAGTCGTTACATCCTACCCTCCTTAGAATAAAGTCCGTCCTCGGACTTTCTAACATATCTAGTCGCTCTAGTAACTACCCCATCATATCACATTCAATCAGGTATAGTTATTACAAGTGCTTATATTCGCACTAGGTAATCAAACATTAACACTACCAACATGTATACATATATATATATTCACGCACATCATACACTTATACCTATCATAGCCATTCATACTCATACATGTATCTCAATCATATATATACATCCTTATATAGCTATTACTTACCTAGCACCAAACATTAGTCCATATACTCACGACCAATTAAATAGTTCACACTAGTAAATACCATCGTAACACTCTACGTTAGGTAGCTACCTATGAACAAGGCAATAAGAATACACTACTCCCTATATCTCCTAATATACATCCAATACCAAACACGTCAACACACGTAATCACACCACACCATCTAAACTCAAGTTATTATTTTTAATATACTTCCACCATCATTATAATTTCACAATTTATAGCCATTCCAATACATGCAAATATTTCACTATAACTTCACATCACATACGGCCATATAATTATACACACGACACGCCACACATATTATAGTCACCAACACTTATAACTAAACACATACTTACCCGTGCATGGTGCACACCCACACACGCTAACATTTCATTCATATTTACCAATCATACGATTATAAACTCAGTACATCGACACGCTTAGTTTTAGCTAGTATATATATATATACACGCAGGCAAGCCCCCTAATAAATAACTATACCACAAGACTAACACCTATAACTATATACTGGTTTAGTGACCCATAATCATGTGCGTAACACAACCGGACACAAACAATCCAAACATTATACATACATCATCCATCACTATACACCAACCACATACAAATACACCAACGTACATAGAGTATACCCACTCAAGCTTGAGTGAGACTCAAAATCATAGCAGAATAATTCCATATACATAACACAGCATCCATACATATAGCAATACTATCTAATGCATACACGTCTACCAACATAACCATATACATATCAAAGTGTCAAACACCCTTAATATCTAATCAGGTAATATCACATATTTCAATCACTTCATATACCATGATATTATTACAAACATCAGCACACCTATAATTACAATACTCTCCCTAATAAATGTTGTCATCGTATGGTCACATACACGTATCATATATTCATACCATATCCATCCATCTATAATTGGTACATCAATACATTTACTTCATCCATTAGTTAAGATATGCTGTAGTTGGGTATACCTCATGGTATACACGCATACGACATCTCATAAAAACAAGTAATACCAATCAAACAATTATAATCCTACTATCATATGTATATCACACTTATACTCATGCAGCTAATACATAACTACCTACACACAACATACCAATACCAACCACAAACAACTTCATATGCATCATGGAATTTATTACACTACGACGACACATAAAATTACACTAATGGGACCCACCAAACTATATTAAGGTTGACACGGGCGACGATAAGCTCTATTGGCTAGACAAAAGGAAAGAAACTGAAATCAAAAGCGTAACGAATAGAAGGATCGAAAAGCATGAGAACGGCCGTGTAACGATGTAATGATGCTCCATTAGGATACATGGAAAACAATGTGTAAAAGATATAAGTTAAAATGAAGAGTACAAAACCGGTCGATAAAATGAGTTGTTCAAAATAAGTTTGAGTCGAATATATATAATAAGAGGAAATGGTTTATTTAGCTTATATAAAGCTATCACAAGTAAACGTAAATCATTTACACGAACATATAGGGCGTATGTTAGAAAATGTTATGCGGCAGTAGTTTAAAAATTTTGGGAAAAAGTTTCGAGGTTCAAGGAATGAAATCAGATCCAATATAGTGTAGAGGGTTTATGCTCATGCCAAATGTCTTTCCAAGTCTTAAAACTGAATAGAAATTCCAATAAACCGTATTGAACGTACTTTTTAGAGAATCCGAGTTCGCCAGCAGAAACTGATTTATACAAGGGTCTTAACACACGAGCACAACAAACATAATACTGATATATAAAAATAATTGTAGTTCTATTCTAGAAATCATTTTTAGAAATATGTATGATGAATGGAAAGGTAGTAACATCTTAGTAGTATGGAAGTAAGTGGGAGGATATATACATAAATAGAATTATTAAATTGGTAATAAGCTTTAAAACCGAATTATGGAGGTCTAAATCGGGAAATGGTTTCGAAAAGTAATTTTACGAAAATCTGAACTAGGGAAAACGTTGAGCATAAAATCGACTTGCTGAAAGCTGAAGTCCCATGCGACTTGAAAGGTATATAAGAAGCAAACACGATGCGGTATTCGAATAAGTTTTAATGGCATAAGTAAGAAAAGAAAATTATAATTTAGGTTAGGAAAAACAGAAGTACGGTTCAGAATAACATTGGTATATGAAAAGGGGCAAGACATTTATATCGATATGAAAATATAGGCTAGAAAATATTATAAACCAATAATCAAAAATCTCGACAAAAGTTTCAATGTTTAGAAAATAACAAATAAATTTAAGTCGCGAAAGCGTATGAAATCTAATATATATATTAAAAGTTTTCGAACAAATTTAAACTTAGCGAAAGAGGAACATCGAAAATACTTTTAGGGGAAACAAGGATTTGCCACAAGAACGGGTTGGTATAAAGAATTTGAAGTACGGGTACGACAAACTTGTAATTAGTATATATTCATAAATTAATTGGAGTTCTATTTATCTTGAAAGAAGTATTTTAAAGTACGTATGGTAAATAGCTAAAATGAATTTCGCAATTTAGAAAAGGTGGTATATTGAATTATCGAAATAGTACTAAAGTTTAAAATCAAGTGCGGACGATATATGTTAGAAAAATAGTTACAAGATAGTAATTTAAAATTACGACCAATTAGTCTTCAAAATCTAAGAATGTCTTTTATCTCAAATGGAAGTAATGGAAATATATTGAAAGAAGGTTTAAAATAAAATTTAAATCGAGTGGAAACTTTTAATAAGGAAAAATTTGAAAACGACTTTGGAAGAATCAAGATTTGCAACGGGAAAGATTTGAAGGGTCAACGATAATAGTAAGGAGGGGATCATGTGAATCGAGAGCAATGAATGTGGTTGTGTGAGGCATGCACCTAAATTACGATTCAAGAAAACTACGATGAAAACCTATGGTCAGTAACACCGAAGTGTAGTGACCAGGAAAGATTGAATCAGAGGGTCCTAATCATCGGTTGACTAAAGGCCAAGAAAAACTTAACACTAAGGCTTCCTAATGGCTAGAGTATATTAGAGGCCTCAGGGAAGGTTCTAAGAGAATCGAGATCATGTTCTGTTGGGCCCGAAATCGATGAACCCAAGCGAACGGTTAAAGAAATCCTAGGAATCTATCATGGTCAGAGCTAGACAGGAACCACTAAGGTAACTCTTAAGACTATCATATCAATCACTAGCATGGAGTCTAACAAACAATCAATGGCCTCTAACTAGCAAGCACAAACTTCTAACTAAGTCCCACTATAGTCCTGACCTAATGGATTTCCTACCAAGCTGGGACATGTGCTCTAACACGTCTACTAGCCACCTAAGACATAGGAACGCTAAAAACGTAGACTCCGGGCTTATAATTTGGATGTTCTAATTTATTTAATGGACATTCTATAATTATTATCGTTGTTCCGATAGATCGCATTTGCAAATGGACCTGCATGGGCCACCAATAAAACCTGTCACGCCCCGCTTCCCAAAAATGTGGAGGCGAAACGTGAGAAGGTCCGCTCAGACTTGAAGCTGCAAGGCTCCAAGCCCGATAAGCGTCAATCAACAATAATCTGGCAGGTCCTAGCAACGCAATACGAGACAACGATAATAATAATGAAGTGAGACAATAAGCAATTTATTAAATCTCAGAATATCCATAAAATAAATCACAATATCACAGAAAAGCCACCAGGCTTAAAAGGAAAAGCTAAGGCCCAAACATGGCCAACAAAGTACAACATACAAGTAAGGGTGTCACGCACCTACAACTAACAGCAAGCCTAAACAAAAGGAAGAGAAAACAAGCGGCCTCTAAGATTGGTCACCAATGACCACAAACTCCTCCTCGGCAACCATTGGCTCAGCGCCAGCAAACACTACATCCTCAGCGACAAACTCAGGCTCGGGATCTAACATGTGTCACCCAAAAGAGAAAAGGGGCACATGTCAGCAAGTCGAAAGACTTGTGCAAGGAAACTGAAAGAAAGGTAAACTAACAACCTAGCAGGTAAAGTATGGTGCATGGCATGGCAAGTATCGTATGGAAGTAACAAGTGAAGTACAAGTAGGAAGTAAAAAGTGGTAGGTGTGACATGTATTGTCAAGTAACAAGTACAAGGGATCACCCACACACATGTGAGCGCCCTATTGCCCGCAGGCTGTATTCAAGTACAAGGGATCACTCACACACAGGCGAGTGCCCTATTGCCTGCAGGCTGTATTGAGCTCGTTTTCTGGACCACGAGCCAGATTTGTAATTGGCCTAGGGTCGTGCCCGCAAAACAGGTGCCTAGCCGGAACAAGTAGCACTAGTATGTAGCGATGCTACGCAACCACGATGAGTGTTCAAGCATGCAATGACATGAGTAGATATTCGCGTACCGTTAATTGAAATTAAACATGACATGCAAAATGCAATGACATGAACAGATATTCGCGTACCGTTAATTTAAATTAAACATGGCAGTTAAAGATGCATGGATGACATGAACAGTTAATACGCGTACCGTTAATTGAAATTAAACGTGACATACAAGCATGATGAAGGTGACGGACCAAGCTTCGTTGTCAAGCTAGGTCAATGGCATCCAGACGGCTATCCTTTCACCGTCTAGTCTCTTTTACGCTAAAGCAGGGTAATGGCCTAAGACATGGCCCAAATCAAGAGATGCAAGTTTCACTTGCCTGATACCGACGAGGACGGTCGACAAGCACGTCACACAAATGTTATCTACGGTGAATGGACCACTGCCATGGCAAAACAACATTAGAACAACATCCAACCTAGTTTCTATTAGGGTTTCAATAAAATCACAAAGAGGGTTATGAGCATATTAAGAGATCAATGACTACCTTAGGAAGCGGAAGAACGATATCGAGCAAGCACGGCGACGGAAGAACGATCCGGGAAACTATGGTTCAGATCTGGAAATAGGGAGAAATTCTGGAGAAAATGGGATTTGGGGTTTTTTGGGGTTTGCCGACGGTAAGGGGAGAGGTGGCCGGCCTAAATGGAGGGGGAGAGGGGCTCTTGAGGAAGGAGGAAGGGCTAGAGGAAGGTTGGGGAAGATCAGAGGTCTAGGGGAAGGGAAATGAACAAGGGAAATGAAAGAGAAAAAGAGAAACGATCGGGCGTATTTTTAGGAATGAACCGGTGGCTGCTCGGAAATTAGGGTTTCAACACTGATTAGTCGGTCAAAGAGCAACCACTGACCGACTAGTTTGGGAACTAGTCGGTCGGTTGGCCAACACAACCCGACCAAGTGTAAACAGTAACTCCTGACGAAAAATAGGATTTAGATTTAGTCGGTCAAAGAACAACTACTGACCGACTAGTTTCTCATCTAGTCGGTCGACGAACGTTCTTAGACCGACTAAGAATGAATAGTACTTGGCATCAAAAATGATCATAGAGCTAGTCGGTTAAAGAACGATTGCTGACCGACTAGTTTCTCATCTAGTCGGTCAACAAATGTTCTTAGACCGACTAACGATAAACAGTAACTCCTGAATAATTGATTCAATGAACTAGTCGGTTTGAGAAGAGTTCCTGACCGACTAGATTGAAATCTAGTCGGTTGGTTCTCCTTCTTGAACCAACTAACGTGCACGAAAAGTGCCGAATTGAAGCGCGAAGCTTCGGGAAGATTCCTACGGCTTCTAAGATCAACCTACCTCTAAGTTATGAGCGATATGAAGCTTGTCACGAATGACTTACTCCAAACTCAACGATCCAAGGAAGAAGCTAAAGAATCACAACGAAATGAACGAAAGCGATCTACGGAGACGGAAATCACACACAAGGAGAAGATCCACCAAGACATATATATATATATATATATATATATATATATATATATATATATATATATATAGGAGGGATCAAATGACCCCCAAAAATAACCCCCAAAAATGACCCCCTATCAAAAATCTTATGCCCCCCATTTTTTCGGAAGATCCGAACCGTTCATCTTGATCTCCACCCTCTAAATAGCTGACCCACCAATTTTCAACACAATCCCATGTGTTTTGCCCATTCATCCATCTGACCCAAATTTAACGGTTTCGCAGGAACAAAACTTTTGCGAATGGTTGATGAACGGGCAAACCACATGGGATCGGGTTGAAAATTGATGTGTCAAGTATTTAGAGGGTGGAGATCAAGATGAACGGCTTGGATCTTCCGAAAAAATGGAGGGCATATGATTTTTGATAGGGGGTCATTTTTGGGGGTTATTTTTGGGGGTCATTTGATCCCTCCTCATATATATATATATATATATATATATATATATATATATATATATATATATATATATATATATATATATATATATATATATATATATGGATTAATGGGTATCATACGCCATATGAGATAGGCTCTCATACGCCCTCTCACATAAAGCAACCAAGTACAAGCCCACATGGGCTTGTACTTGGTTGTACTTGGTTGCTTTATGTGAGAGGGCGTATGAGAGCATATCTCATATGGCGTATGATAGCCATTATTCTCATATATATATATATATATATATATATATATATATATATATATATATCGATAACACTAATATTGAAAAACCAGTCGTTATAGGATTCAAATGCTAATATGCCATGTATGAGACTATTTCATATGTTGTGATGCTCTCTTTGAAACAATTTGGGAAAAGGTTGGTGTAAGTAATTTCATGTCGGGATGAATGGTGTAGTTTTTGGTTGGATTGGGTTTAGCCAATTTTTATTCTTTATTTTCTTCTAAGGAATGGGTGGATGAGTTGCTAACTTGTGTTGTGAAGGAAAAAAGAGAGTTATATAAGTGAATGTTTCTTTCTAATCAAATTGAGTAGCCGGTGCCCCATGAAACATTGGGGAGGATGCCAAAAATGAGATTTAGGGGATCATTCCATCCATTTGCATATATAGCATCATCGCATGTATGCAAATGTGGGCGTGTTTGCATTTCATAACGTTATCGCGTGAATGCAAAACATAAACATCAAAAAACAAAAAAAAACAAAAATGAAAAAAATGAAAAGAAAAGATAATGAATGAAATAAATGAAAGAATACGCAACATGAGTGATGCAATCTCATCTCCCACAACTTAGAGGAAATTTATTTTGTTTGGTCACTTTATATGAAAATTGGAAACTTTCCCATTTGTGATATATCCCAAAGAATGCGATACTGTGCTTATTTCCTTACTTTTCTTTGAATTGGATTGAGGGGAGTGTCATTTGTTATTTACTTTCATACATTGGGTATATTGGATTTGAAATCATTTGGAAAGACTATTTTGGGTGTGCCATGAGAATATCTTGAGTTTGGTGCATGTTTTTCCCTTTAATCCGAATTTATCGCATATTTTGCTAGGGACTAACAAAAAGCTGGTTGGGAGTGTGATTCGGGATATAAATTGCTTATTTTCTCCCCCATTTCTGGGCATTTTATGTGTATATCATGTTAATTTTGGCTTGATACGGGAGTATTTGTGATATCGTGAATTATTAAAGCCTATCCCTATTTTATACAAAAAATGTGGTTTTTGTGAACTAATTTTTGCTCTCCTTATTTTTCAGTACTTCTAGGATTTTTCTGGATTTTATAGAATTTTTCCAAATTTTTGGGAGCTTGGAGCTATTTATTGTGAATTTTGGAAGAAAGAACAATTTTCTGGGATGTTTAAAAATAGAAAAACAAAAAAAAATAGTAGGCCCACAGGCCGGCGGCCCATTCAGCGAGCGGGCCGCGCGTTATTTAAAAAAAAGAAAAGGTTTTTTTAAATTTAGCGGGCCGGCCCGCTATGGCCGGCCTGCTATGGCCGGCCCGCTCCGTAGCTTTGTATTAAAATAAAAAAATAAAACTTAAAAAAAGAGGAAACGCGGGCCGGCCCAGCTGGCCGGCCCGCGCTTTCGCAAGCGGGGAGAAGCCCGCTAATATGGCGGGCTGAGATCCTGCCCGCTGCTACAGGCGGGATGAAGCGGGCGTGGGTCGGGCGCCCCAGCGCGCCCGACCCGCAATGTCACTTAAACGGCCTGGGGGGTGCGAAATTGGCTGGAGCTCTGTTTCCTTGCGTTTTTTCTCCAGATTTTGGGGTTTTCTCCCCCTTCTTCCCCAAGAGGCTAGGCTAGGGCTTGGAGGCCATTGATGAAGCATTGGAGCTTGGAGGAGCATTTGGGAGAGGAGGATTTCATCTTGGAGTGACACTTGGGTGATATTTCTCTAATCTCTTGTGTATTTGATTTAGGGTATTGTATTGTAATTTGGATGATAATTTTGAGTAAAGATTTCTTCTTTTTCACTATGATTCTATAAATCTTGCTTGTGTGGTTGTGGTGTGTGATTGTTGTTGTTGGGTTGTAAAATTTCTTCTCTAGCATGTGTTATCTTCTAAATTTGTGTATGAAATTTGAGTTAGTTTGTTTATTGGAACCCTAAGGGAAAATCCAAGAAGAGGGTTATCCTAGCGGACCCTCTCTAATGCGCTTATTGTCTATTACTCGCATGGGTTTCATTCACTACTTATTGCACCCCACTTGTTCGATGAAATGCCGTATTTTCCGATTGAGCTCCCTTAGCCGGGAGATCAACTGAGTTATTTTTGAGAATAATTTCTTGCGCCCACGGCTCATTCACATGCACACCACATGAATCCTCCTCGTTACTTGCGGATTCGGCTCTCCACCTTTAGTGCGTAGGTTAAGATTTTAGATTCATCACTTTTTCCCACTTCCATCCACCGTTAGCGAGGTGGTTGTTTCACACTTTATTTTTCGTTATCGATCAAACTTGTGAATGTAGAACGACTTATCCCTATGATCCGACCCGGTACTCACCGGTTATTTATATATTGCATTGACACTCCTACGCTTGGGAGTGGAAGGCGTGCCCCGTGCGCGTCCTCCGCAGTCAACCAGGCGGTGTTGTCGCTCCTGGGTGCTGCTGCGCTGCAGGTAGAGAGCTCCCGGCGGCCTGCTGCTGTGCGTCGCCGCGGGGAAGGTTGAAGGGGCTGGCGGCCACGGGGGAAGGCCGGTGATGGCCTGGGGGTCGAAGGGAGATGGTGTGAGGGAAGTCGGAGTTAGCTGAAGAAGAAAGAGATGGCGGCGCAAAGAAGGTTTTGCGTGATGAAAATTAGCCCTAGGGCTGTTCGGGCTCTTATGGGCTTGGTTATTGCTAAATAGGGTTGTTTTGGGGGGTGCATTAAGGGAACTAGAAGAGAGTGGAAATAAGGAAAGGGTTGAAATAGAGGTGAGAATAGTCAATTTCTGTTTTGGGTTGGATACGTTTGAGGGATACTCCTATTGCTATACAACATGGGATTTTGGTAGATTGAGGGTAAAGGGGAGAGAGTGTGTGAGAGGGTAGGGTACAGTTAAGGGAAAAAGAGGGTGAGCCTAGCTCAGAGAATTAATCTTGTGAAAACTTAGGCTAAATCATTGATTAATGAGGAAATTAGTGTAAAGGCGGGTCAAAACAGAGCCCGATAATTATGAGAAAAATACCGGGGCGTCCGTGTCGACGAGAGAAACGAAACTAAGAAGATTGATCATGGCTAAGGCGATGAGAAACGAAATTAAAAATAAAAAGGTCTCACGACAAAAGTGAAAATCATGACGCCTCTTCAAATAAAGTTAATTTGTGGGTGAACGACCCGTGAAATGACAATCCAAAATATTTCCACAAATAAGTACTCTTTCAGAGGGACACAACGGCATATCACATCATACGGTTCGGATACAAGAAAGGTCCAAAATAAATATGTGTACGAACAAGAGTATGAGCACGAAAAATGTACGATCGAAAACAGACCTGTAGAAAAATAGCATCGCTCTCAGAAAAATCTGCAAAATTGTCCATTGGAAACGGGAGATCGCCTTCTTCAACTTAAAAATTAGAGAAAACAAAATTAGGTTATGAAAATCATATCAATTAATTTAAAAATTCATATCATACAAAAATTGTAGAAAATAGCTCGGAACTCAGAAAGATCCGTAAAAATGTCTGTTAGAACTGGGAGATCGCCATCTTCAATTAAAAAAAATAAGAGAAGACAAAATTAGGCCAAAAATCAAATCATTTAATAAAAAGATACAAATAGTCCAGAAAATTTAGAAAATAACCCCGAGGTTAGAAAAATCCGCAAAAATGTCCACTGTAACCGGTGGATCTCATCTTCAACTAAAAAAAATAAGAGAAGACAAATTTATATATCATTTAAGAAAAATATCCATATCTTTGATGAAATGTAAAAAATAGTTCATAGCTCAGAAAAATCCGCGAAAATATCAGTTGGGACCGGAAGATAGCTATCGTCAACTTAAAAATAAGAGAAGACAAACTTAGGCAATAAAAACCATATCATTTAATAATAAGATTGATATCTTCAATAAACTATAGAAAATAGCTATGAGCAAAGAAAATTCTCCAAAAATTTCGTTGGAACTGGGAGATCGCAATATTCAACTGAAAAAAGGGAAGACAAAATTAGGCCAAAATAATATCATTTAATAAAATGATCCACAACTTTTGGGAAATGGGGAAAATAGCCTGGAGCTCAGAAAAATTCGCAGAAATGTTCGTCAAAAGCGAGAGATCGCCATCTTCAATGAAAAACTAAGAGAAGACAAAAATTTGGCCAAAAAATCATATCAATTAATAAAAAGATCCATATCTTTCCGAAAATATGGAAAATAGCCTAGAGCTCAAAAAATCGACAAAAATGTTCGTTGGATCGCGGAAAATGCATCTTCAATCCAAAATAAGAGAAGACAAAATTGGGCCAAAAATCATTTCCTATAATAAAATGAAACAAATCTTTCAGAAAATATGGAAAATAGCTCCGAGCTCAGAAAAATCTTCAAAAATGTTTGTCAGAACCAGGAGCTCGCCATCTTCAGTTGAAATATTAGAAAAGACAAAATAAGGCTATAAAAATCATATCATTTAATACAAATATCCATATCTTACATAAAATATAGAAAATAGCTCGAGCTCAATAAAATCAGCAAAAGTCTCTTTAACCCGGGAGATCACCATCTTCAACTTAAAAAAGAGAAAACAAAATTAGGCAAAAAATGATATCATTTAATAAAAAGATTCATATCTTCCATAAAAGTATAAAATAGCACCAAGCTCAGAAATTCGACAAAAATGTCTGTTGGAATTGGGAGATCATCATCTCCATGTGAAAATTAAGAGAAGACAAAATTAATCCAAAAAATAATAAAAAGATCCATATCTTCCAGAAAATGTAGAAAATAGCTGCGATGTCAGAAAAAACTGCAAAACTATCCGTTGGAACGAGAGATCACCATCTTTAACTGAAAATTATCTTTAACTGAAAATTAGAGAAGACAAACTTAGGCTATAAAATCATATTATTTAATAAAAAGAATCTTATCTTCAATAAACTGTAGAAAATTGCTTAGAGCACATAAAAATCTGCAAAAATGTTCTTGGAACCGGGAGATCATCTTCAATTGAAAAATAAGAGAAGACAAAATTAAAATACAAAAATCATATCATTTAATTCAAAGATTAATATCTTACAGAAAATTTAGAACGTTGCCCTGAGCTCAATAAAATCTGTAAAAATGTTTGGTGGAATCGAGAGATCGCCATCTTCAAAAAAAATTACAGAAGACAAAATTAGGCCAAAAAATCATTTCATTTAATAAAAAGATTCATATCTTCAATAAATTGTAGAAATAGCCCCGAGCTTAGAAAAATCCGAAAAAATTATTTGTTGGAAATGGGAGATCGCCATATTCAACTGAAAAATAGGAGAAGACAAAATTTGGTTATAAAAATCATATCATTTAATATTAAGATTAATATCATACAGAAAATGTAGAAAATACTCGAAAATAAGAAAAATCCGCAAAAATGGCTGTTGGAACTGGAAGATCGCCATCTTCAATTGAAAAATAAGAGAAGGGCTATAAAAATCATATATTTAATAAAAAGATACTTATCTTCCAGAAAATTAAGAAAATAGCTCGGAGCATAGAAAAATCTGTAAAAATGTTTGTTGGAACCGGGAGATCGCCATTTTCAATTAAAAATAAGAGAAGACAAAATTAGACCAAAAAATCATAATATTAATAAAAAGATCCATATCTTCCATAAAATGTATAAAATAGCCCCGAGCTCAGAAAAATCTGCAAAAAATATCCGTTAGTATCGGGAAATCGCCATTTTCAACTTAAAAATAAGATAAGAAAAAATTAGGCTATAAAAATCATATCATTTAATAAAAAGATCCATATCTTTCATTAAATGTAGAAAATAGCCCCGAGCTCAGAAAAATCTGCAAAAATGTTTGTTAGAATCGAAAGATCACATCCTTCCACTGAAAATAAGAGAATACAAAATTAGGCTATAAAAATCATATTATTTACTATAAATATCCATATTTTCCAGAAAATATAGAAAATAGCCCCGAGCTCAGTAAACCCGTAAAAATGTCCGTTAAAATCTGGAGATGCCATCTTCAACAGAAAAGAAGAGAATACAAAATTAGGCCAAAAATCATATCACTTAATAATAAAAGATGCATATATTTAAGAAAATGTAGAAAATAGCACCGAGCTAAGAAAAATCTTCAAAAATGTCCGTTGGAACCGGGAGATTGCCATCTTCAACTTAAAACATAAGAGAAGGCAAAACTAGTATATAAAAATCATGTCATTTAATAAAAAATCCATATTGTACAGAAATTGTAGAAAATAGCTAGAGCTCAGAAAATCCGCACAAATATCCATTGTGTTTCAGGGTGTTTTCTCACCACGGATTGATTGACTGGAGGGCCAGAGGTCAACGCTGTCACGCTGGGCATGCGTGGCCTTCGGGAGATGGGGACAGCTCGTTCGGCTTCAGCAAAGAGCATGCGGGTCTAAGCGTCGGTGTGTCGAAGAGGATCCTCGACAAGGCGACGGCCTCCGTAGGGGTGGAGATGGGTGAGCTCGGGTCGAGCGTGTTCGACTCTGGGCTGGTTGGACATCGAAGGGTAGCCTCGATGCGGCGGGATCTAACTTGACCTGAACAGATGAGAAAGCTCGTCAGGGGGGTCGGACCTTGGTTTCGACCAAATCCCCTCCGATGCCTAAGTCAGAACGGATCTGAAGGATACTCGGTGGGATCTGTATGGTTTACAGGGAGGCCGATACACGAGTCCTCGGGCCGAGCTGTGGAGGAGAATTATCATCTGGAAGATAAGGTCGAGTAAGAGGAATACCTCAGTGTTTTGGGTATCCAAGAAGTGTGCTTTTGCACGTTGTCCCTCGGGTCGCTTTATAGGAGTCTTCCCCAGCCACGTCTCCTCGACGTCCCCTTATCTTGCCCCGGTCATCCGTCCTTTAACGGTGTCTTCATGGGTCATGAAGGTGGATGTAATAGGGCTCCTTAATGGTGATTAAGGGGGTACACTTTAAGGGGAGCGGTTAACTCCTGCTAGCATGGGTCAATGGTTGCTTCTGCTTCGGTCCAAGGCCGGCCCAGCTCTGATTCTTCGTGGGGGCCTCGTTCTCCCCATGCCTGGGGGTTTACATCTTAGGCTTGGGCCGTTCGGTCCTGGCCCATCTTGGGAGAGCCGTATCAATTGCCCCTATTGCTCGGGCCGTTCGGATCCTGACGGTTCAGTCCGAGGAATGTGATTCATGTGGATTTGACAGGTGCATCAGTCGAGGCAATGGCATTGAATGAATGTCATCATAGCACTGTCATTTTGAAATTCTCTTGCCTCTGGGAGTAGGATTCGAAGCGCCGCGCCTTGCAGAATGTCGACGCGTGTGCACAGGTGGACGGCTCATGATGGAGCAGGGGGATTCGGTGGAGCGGTATAAAGGGATGTGGTTGCCTTGCGGATGAAGGTTCTACTCTTTCATTGCTGTCTTCTTCTCTTCTTCATCCCCTGTGTCTACCCTAGCTTTTCTCTACTCTGCATTATGTGTCCCTCATCGTCCTCTTCATCTGCCTCTGGTGCAGGTCGATCGGCTACTGCCGCCGCACCCGTTCAGCCCCGAGGATCGGTCTCAGAGATCTGCTGCCATGAGGGTGACCTCTTCGGGGTGCCCCCGAGGTGATGGCATGGCCGTCGGCGGTTTGCGCTACCTCGATCAGGTCATTGCATCCAAATATCTCCTCCCCCATGTTTCACCTGCGCCTCTGAGAAGGATGAGAGGGAATGCTTTCCGGGCCGTTGTGAAGTCGGGGTGTATGAACAGAGCTTCCGGTTCGGCCTGGGATTCCCTCTTCACCCCTTCGTCGTCATGTTCCTGAGGGCCTATGGGCTTGCCCTATGCCAGTTCTGCCCTAATGCCATCGGGTCTTTGGTGGGGTTCATCGTGCTCTGCTTGCTCAACAGGATAGAGCCGACCCTCCATCTTTTCGCCCAATTTTTCTGCATGAGCCATCACAAGTCGAGTGCCTGGCTCTACATCAGTGACTACCTAAAGAAGAGCTTGGTGTTGGGATTGTCGACTTCCATGAAACATTGTAAGGAGGAGTACGTGTTCATGGGTTTCCCCATAGAGGTGGATTTTTCAGTCGTTGAGCCTTAAGTTAGGGATCTCACTGATGCATAGGCGCAGGCGGTCGACACTTTGTTAGCCATCCCTGTTGCCAACCGGAAGTTCTATTGCCTCTTCTCAGACCACGTCCTAAGGAGGACCGCGTGGCCTATTGGTGAGTCTTCTCGAAATCCCAGGTTCGGATGGTTTATCGAACAGATCCTGCTCAAGTAAGATTGCCTCCTTATCTCGTCTTTCTTTACAGGCGGGTTTGACCAGGGCCCTTCTTAGCCATCTATTCCGGTCTCTGTGTCAGATCCCAGCCCTTGGAGGGGGATCACATTTTGGAGGTCTGGAGGAAGCCACACGTCGGCCCCCCTGGAGTGGGTGCGAAGCGGACAAGGGAGCATGTGCTACTAGCTCAAGGGGTGAGCGGAAGAAAGCCCAGGTCCTTGTTGTGGTCAGGGCGCTCCCCTCCTTGAGGTTCTTGTCCAACCTTGCCAGACAAAGGATACGGAGGACTACAAGCGGTCCTTGGCCGTATGCAGGTCGGTCGAGGTCGATCTACAGCGATCTGGAGAAGGGTTACTCACTCCTCGCTTTCCTGTGGGACTAAAGGAGTATGTCTTCTTCGACTGCGAGGTTGCGACTCGGTTGGCTGAGAACTGTTGCCTGCCTCAGGACCAATCCTTGTTGGATGGGTTAAGAGGCGATCGACTTGCGGCCTTCATGATACATGTCGACCAGCAGGTAAGGCTTTACATTGTAGCACGCTTCACCCTTTTGTAGGGGCCTCTAACTTTTGTCTTCCCTTCGAAGCAGTTGTCCTCGATCGGTCTTTCGATGAGGTGCCAATTCGTGGCACTCTCGGATGCAAAGTCAGGTCTCGCCCAGAATTCGTTAGCAGGGGAGGATGTTGACAAGGTGGCCCAGGAGGCTAAGGTGTGCATCATGTCGTTGGAGACCCGAATCGCCGTGCTCTCGACTGACCTGGAGAGGTCGGACATGGAGAGGGCTGTGGCACTGGCCAAGAAGTCCAAGGCCGAGGATAGGGTCGCCGACTTAGAGAAGGCCACCGAGGTAAGAGAGTTCGTCGGTCTGACGGAGGAGACCTAGGTCAAGGAGCTCGAAGGGCTCCTGGAGGCGGTGGAGGAGAGGGAGCGCGTTCTCCTGGCCAGGCTCAACACAAGCTCCTGGGAGAGCGAGAAAGAGCGGGTGGGGCATCTGCATCAGGTCGCGACCCTCAAGGCCCGGATTAAGGAGCTAGAAGCGGCAAATCCTGCACAAATCTCCAAGGAGACCATGGTCGTATGCTGCGACCTTTGTTATCGCGGGGATGTATGAGGCCTTTGAAAGGGGGTTCACCCGTTGCCAAAGCAAGATCCAGCAGAGATTCTCTCATTCATGGATCTCTTTTGATGAGCTCCAGATGGATTCTGAGGGCGAGGAGGAGGTTGACGTCGTCCGTTTAGAGGGTGCCGATCAGCCGAATGATGTTCATGTTGATGCTCCAGCCGCCCAGGAAGGAGGAGGGGCTTAACCCATCAGCTTTTTGTTTTGTCGCTCTGTACATGACTGTTTTGGAATTTTTCCAGTTTCTGTAATATATAGGTTTACGTTGACCTTATTGTTTTCTGAGAAAGCTGTCCTCTTTTGCGCTGTGATGATATGCCCCCTTCCGCAATCTCAGTCGGGATGTTTGAGCAGACAGGCTTGTGGGGATCGCGTCGACCTACTTTATGCCCGATCAGCTGGTCTGGTGCTAAGTGAATGTTCCCCAGTTTGTGGCCAAATGGATGTTCGACCCGTTGAAGGGTTTCCCTTGGCCTTACGGCGAAACGGATGTTCGACCCGTTGAAGGGTTTCCCTTGGCCTTACGGTCGGCTCTACCCTGAACCGGGAGATTGCCATCTTCAACTTAAAACATAAGAGAAGGCAAAACTAGTATATAAAAATCATGTCATTTAATAAAAAATCCATATTGTACAGAAATTGTAGAAAATAGCTAGAGCTCAGAAAATCCGCACAAATATCCATTGTGTTTCAGGGTGTTTTCTCACCACGGATTGATTGACTGGAGGGCCAGAGGTCAACGCTGTCACGCTGGGCATGCGTGGCCTTTGGGAGATGGGGACAGCTCGTTCGGCTTCAGCAAAGAGCATGCGGGTCTAAGCGTCGGTGTGTCGAAGAGGATCCTCGACAAGGCGACGGCCTCCGTAGGGGTGGAGATGGGTGAGCTCGGGTCGAGCGTGTTCGACTCTGGGCTGGTTGGACATCGAAGGGTAGCCTCGATGCAGCGGGATCTAACTTGACCTGAACAGATGAGAAAGCTCGTCAGGGGGGTCGGACCTTGGTTTCGACCAAATCCCCTCCGATGCCTAAGTCAGAACGGATCTGAAGGATACTCGGTGGGATCTGTATGGTTTACAGGGAGGCCGATACACGAGTCCTCGGGCCGAGCTGTGGAGGAGAATTATCATCTGGAAGATAAGGTCGAGTAAGAGGAATACCTCAGTGTTTTGGGTATCCAAGAAGTGTGCTTTTGCACGTTGTCCCTCGGGTCTATTTATAGGAGTCTTCCCCAGCCACGTCTCCTCGACGTCCCCTTATCTTGCCCCGGTCATCCGTCCTTTAACGGTGTCTTCATGGGTCATGAAGGTGGATGTAATAGGGCTCCTTAATGGTGATTAAGGGGGTACACTTTAAGGGGAGCGGTTAACTCCTGCTAGCATGGGTCAACGGTTGCTTCTGCTTCGGTCCAAGGCCGGCCCAGCTCTGATTCTTCGTGGGGGCCTCGTTCTCCCCATGCCTGGGGGTTTACATCTTAGGCTTGGGCCGTTCGGTCCTGGCCCATCTTGGGAGAGCCGTATCAATTGCCCCTATTGCTCGGGCCGTTCGGATCCTGACGGTTCAGTCCGAGGAATGTGATTCATGTGGATTTGACAGGTGCATCAGTCGAGGCAATGGCATTGAATGAATGTCATCATAGCACTGTCATTTTGAAATTCTCTTGCCTCTGGGAGTAGGATTCGAAGCGCCGCGCCTTGCAGAATGTCGACGCGTGTGCACAGGTGGACGGCTCATGATGGAGCAGGGGGATTCGACGGAGCGGTATAAAGGGATGTGGTTGCCTTGCAGATGAAGGTTCTACTCTTTCATTGCTGTCTTCTTCTCTTCTTCATCCCCTGTGTCTACCCTAGCTTTTCTCTACTCTGCATTATGTGTCCCTCATCGTCCTCTTCATCTGCCTCTGGTGCAGGTCGATCGGCTACTGCCGCCGCACCCGTTCAGCCCCGAGGATCGGTCTCAGAGATCTGCTGCCATGAGGGTGACCTCTTCGGGGTGCCCCCGAGGTGATGGCATGGCCGTCGGCGGTTTGCGCTACCTCGATCAGGTCATTGCATCCAAATATCTCCTCCCCCATGTTTCACCTGCGCCTCTGAGAAGGATGAGAGGGAATGCTTTCCGGGCCGTTGTGAAGTCGGGGTGTATGAACAGAGCTTCCGGTTCGGCCTGGGATTCCCTCTTCACCCCTTCGTCGTCATGTTCCTGAGGGCCTATGGGCTTGCCCTATGCCAGTTCTGCCCTAATGCCATCGGGTCTTTGGTGGGGTTCATCGTGCTCTGCTTGCTCAACAGGATAGAGCCGACCCTCCATCTTTTCGCCCAATTTTTCTGCATGAGCCATCACAAGTCGAGTGCCTGGCTCTACATCAGTGACTACCTAAAGAAGAGCTTGGTGTTGGGATTGTCGACTTCCATGAAACATTGTAAGGAGGAGTACGTGTTCATGGGTTTCCCCATAGAGGTGGATTTTTCAGTCGTTGAGCCTTAAGTTAGGGATCTCACTATGCATAGGCGCAGGCGGTCGACACTTTGTTAGCCATCCCTGTTGCCAACCGGAAGTTCTATTGCCTCTTCTCAGACCACGTCCTAAGGAGGACCGTGTGGCCTATTGGTGAGTCTTCTCGAAATCCCAGGTTCGGAGGGTTTATCGAACAGATCCTGCTCAAGTAAGATTGCCTCCTTATCTCGTCTTTCTTTACAGGCGGGTTTGACCAGGGCCCTTCTTAGCCATCTATTCCGGTCTCTGTGTCAGATCCCAGCCCTTGGAGGGGGATCACATTTTGGAGGTCTGGAGGAAGCCACACGTCGGCCCCCCTGGAGTGGGTGCGAAGCGGACAAGGGAGCATGTGCCACTAGCTCAAGGGGCGAGCGGAAGAAAGCCCAGGTCCTTGTTGTGGTCAGGGCGCTCCCCTCCTTGAGGTTCTTGTCCAACCTTGCCACACAAAGGATACGGAGGACTACAAGCGGTCCTTGGCCGTATGCAGGTCGGTCGAGGTCGATCTACAGCGATCTGGAGAAGGGTTACTCACTCCTCGCTTTCCTGTGGGACTAAAGGAGTCTGTCTTCTTCGACTGCGAGGTTGCGACTCGGTTGGCTGAGAACTGTTGCCTGCCTCAGGACCAATCCTTGTTGGATGGGTTAAGAGGCGATCGACTTGCGGCCTTCATGATACATGTCGACCAGTAGGTAAGGATTTACATTGTAGCACGCTTCACCCTTTTGTAGGGGCCTCTAACTTTTGTCTTCCCTTCAAAGCAGTTGTCCTCGATCGGTCTTTCGATGAGGTGCCAATTCGTGGCGCTCTCGGATGCAAAGTCAGGTCTCGCCCAGAATTCGTTAGCAGGGGAGGATGTTGACAAGGCGGCCCAGGAGGCTAAGGTGTGCATCATGTCGTTGGAGACCCGAATCGCCGTGCTCTCGACTGACCTGGAGAGGTCAGACATGGAGAGGGCTGTGGCACTGGCCAAGAAGTCCAAGGCCGAGGATAGGGTCGCCGACTTAGAGAAGGCCACCGAGGTAAGAGAGTTCGTCGGTCTGACGGAGGAAACCTAGGTCAAGGAGCTCGAAGGGCTCCTGGAGGCGGTGGAGGAGAGGGAGCGCGTTCTCCTGGCCAGGCTCAACACAAGCTCCTGGGAGAGCGAGAAAGAGCGGGTGGGGCATCTGCATCAGGTCGCGACCCTCAAGGCCCGGATTAAGGAGCTAGAAGCGGCAAATCCTGCACAAATCTCCAAGGAGACCATGGTCGTATGCTGCGACCTTTGTTATCGCGGGGATGTATGAGGCCTTTGAAAGGGGGTTCACCCGTTGCCAAAGCAAGATCCAGCAGAGATTCTCTCATTCATGGATCTCTTTTGATGAGCTCCAGATGGATTCTGAGGGTGAGGAGGAGGTTGACGTCGTCCGTTTAGAGGGTGCCGATCAGCCGAATGATGTTCATGTTGATGCTCCAGCCGCCCAGGAAGGAGGAGGGGCTTAACCCATCAGCTTTTTGTTTTGTCGCTCTGTACATGACTGTTTTGGAATTTTTCCAGTTTCTGTAATATATAGGTTTACGTTGACCTTATTGTTTTCTGAGAAAGCTGTCCTCTTTTGCGCTGTGATGATATGCCCCCTTCCGCAATCTCAGTCGGGATGTTTGAGCAGACATGCTTGTGGGGATCGCGTCGACCTACTTTATGCCCGATCAGCTGGTCTGGTGCTAAGTGAATGTTCCCCAGTTTGCGGCCAAACGGATGTTCGACCCGTTGAAGGGTTTCCCTTGGCCTTACGGTCGAATGGGTGATTTGCCTACTGGAGGACTTGCCCCAGCCTTACAATTGATCAGGTGATCGTCCTACTGGGGGACTTGCGCACAGCCTTATGGTCATTCGGGTGATCGGCCTGCTGGGCGAGTTGCCCCTAGCCTTATGGTCGATCGGTGAACAGCCTACTGGGGGAGTTGACCCCAGCCTTATGGTCGATCGGGTGATCGGGCTGCTGGGGGAGTTTCCCCAGCCTTATGGTCGATTGGATCGGTCGGCCAGCTGGGGGAGCTATCCCCAGGCTTACAGTCGATCGATTGATTGGCCTGCTGGGGGAGTTGCTCCCAGCCTTATGGACGATCGGTTGATTGTCTTGCTGGAGGACTTGCCCCAACCTTATGGTCGATCAGGTGATCGGCCTGCTGGGGGAGTTGCCCCAGCCTTATGGTCGATCGGGTCAGTCAGCCTGCTGGGGGAGCTGTCCCTAGACCCGACCACGGTTTGGTTCGAACCGTGGAACCGAATCGGAATCGAACTGATTTGGAACCGAACCGAACCGGAATCGGCCGACTGGTTCCAAGAACTGGAACCGGAACCGGGCCAAGCTGGTTCGGTTCCGGTTTGCCCTTTTGTGGAACCGAACCGAAACCGGCGGTTCCGGTTCGACAGTTTCCCGGTTCGGTTCTCTGATTCTCGGTTCCGGAACCGGAGAGCCGATTCAGTTTTGGCCAATTTGCTCACATTCACCGGTTTGGTTTGTCACATCCTTAATTTTCTCATATGTAACTTGCATTAAGTTGATTAGTGACAAGGTATATTTCTTTTTTAAGTTATACCCTTTAATTTTTGTTTACTTTTCATATATTTTTCACCACGACCGAACCGGAACCGACCCCAAATCGGAACCGAACCTGAACTGAAACTGAAACGAAACCGGAACCGGAATCGAAACCGGCCGAGAACCGGAATCGGAACCGAACCGCTTCTAAAGCGGTTCGGTTCCAGTTCCAGGTTTAGTCGGAACCGAAACCGGCGGTTCGGAACCGGAACCAAACCGAAACCGAACCGCGGTCGGGTCTAGCTGTCCCAGGCTTACGGTCGATCGAGGGATCAGCCTACTAGGGGAGTTGCTCCCAGCCTTATGGTCGATCGGGTCGATCGGCCAGCTGGGGGAGTTACCCCTAGGCTTACGGTCGATCGAGGGATTGGCCTACTGGGGGAGTTGCCCCCTTACGGTCGATCGGTGGATCGGCCTGCCGCGGAGTTGCCCCATCATTACGGTCAATCGGCGGATCGGCCTGCCGGGGAGTTGCCCCCAGCCTTAGGGTCGAGCCGATGATTGGCCTACCGAGGGAGTTGCCCCAGCCTACGGTATATCTGCGGATTAGCCTGCTGGGGGAGTTTCCCCAAGCCTTAGAGTCGATCCGGTGGATTGGTCTGCTGGGGGGGTTGCCCCAGCCTTACGGTCGATCTGGGGATATGTCTGCTCAGGGGGTTGTCCCCTAGCTCGGCCCAGAGAATGACTAGATGCAGAAAGAGCTCTTCATTCACGATCATTTTTGGTACATTTACTTAGATTGGGGGAGGGAGTAACGTTGTACACACTCATTGGTAGTACTTGCAGAGGTGCTCTGCGTTCCAGGTGTGAGTCAGCGCCTTCCCTCATAGGGTAGAGAGTCGGCATATGGCAGGGCCGAGGACCTCGGTGACCTTATTGGGCCCTTCCCATTTAGCAGTAAGCTTCCCTTTGCGGGTGACATCCAGGTTAAAGATCGCTTTTCTGAGGACCAAATCTCCTTGGTGGAAACTTCTTGCTTTGACTTGGGAGTTGTAGTAGCAGGCCACCCGTTGTTTTTTTCGAACGATCGAGGCCAGGGCTTGGTTCCGCTGTTCATCCATAAGCTCTAAGTTGAGATCCAAGCCTTCAGAGTTTTTCTCTTCATCAAAATGTCTGAGGCGGAGGGAATCCTCGTCCACCTCAACGGGCACGATGGCTTTGGCACCGTAGGCGAGCATGAAGGGGGTCTCTCCTGTGGCCTCCTTGTGGGTCATCCGATATGACCAGAGTATCCCAGGCAGTTCCTACGGCCACTTTTCCTGTGCTACCGTCACTTTCTTGCCAAGTGGTTTGATGATGCATTTGTTAGCAGCTTCGGCCATCCTATTAGTCTGGGGGTGTGCCACGGAGGCAAACAAAAGCTTAATCTTCCAGTCCGTGCAGAAGTCTTTGAATCCCACAGAATCGAACTGCTTCTCATTGTTAGTGACGATGGACCGAGGTATCCCGAACCTGGAGATGATGGAGTTCCATACGATACTTTTTGCCTTCTTCCTGGTGATGGTAGCCAGTGGCTTAGCCTCGATCCACTTAGTGAAATCCACCACCACAATCAGGTATTTCTCTGCCCTCTCCTGGAGGTAAAGGGACCGAGGATGTCTAGCCCCCACTTGTCGAATGGGACAGAGCTGATTATTAGGACGAGTTTCGCCAGGGGGACGAGTCGAGCTTGGTGAACCGCTGGCACTCGGGAACTTTTGAACGTACTTGATCGAGTCGTTGACTAAGGTCGGCTAGTAGTACCCTTGCCTTAAGATCTTCATGGCGACCATCTTGCCCCCATGGTGGTTTTCGTAGATCCCTTCGTGGATCTCCCAGATGATGTAGTCGGCCTCCTGTAGCCCGAGGAACTTGAGGTAGGGGAGGACGTCGGTCTTCGTCCAGCGCCTTCTGTATAGCACTCCCTCGTAGAGCACGTACCGAATGGCTTTTCGTTCCAGCGTCCTACGCTCGTCTTGGTCTGTTTGGACTTCCCTAGTGGTCAGTTACCGCACGATTGGGTCCATCCAGGTGGGTTCTGCATCGATGACCATCAGTTCTTTTATCTCTGTGCTAGGGGCAAAGAGACTCTCGACGTAGATGGTGCGACCCAATTCCTTAAGAGAAGAGGAGGTCGGCTTCGATAGGGCGTCCGCACGTGCATTCTCTGATCATGGCAGGTGGAGGGCCTCGATGGGTTTAAACCTGGCTAGCTCGGCCTTGGCCGAGGCTGGGTAACGTTGCATTGCATCTTCTCTGGCCTCATAATCTCCTTGCAGTTGGTTGACGATGAGCTTGGAATCGCTAAGAAGGCACACGGAGTCTGCCCCAATGCCCAGGCTAGCTTCATGCCATTGATGGCGGCCTCGTACTCAGCCATGTTATCGTTGGCCGGGAATTCGAACCGGAGTGCATCCTCGATGTTATTCCCATCAGGGGATCGGATGACAATGCCGGCCCCGCTTCCCGCATGAGTCCTCGAACCATCTATGTGGACTACCCACGCATCTTTGTCCCCTGGTTGATCAGCAAGAACGACGTCACCAAAATAAAAGACAAAGGTTGAGGCGTTACCATGTTCAGGCTCGTCTCCTCGGGGGGCATTCCTCCATTTACTGTGCATTCAGCGATGAAGTCCGCTAGTGCCTACCCCTTGATGGCCGTCCACGGCTTATATCGAAGGTTGAACTCGCTCAGCTCTATTCCCCATTTCAACATCCTCCCCATTCGATCGAACCTCTTAAGGTTCTATTCGAGCTGGGAGTCGGTTAGGATCAGGATCATGTGGGCTTGGAAGTAGGGGCAGAGTCGTCACGTCGTGAGCATATGGGTGTAGGTAAGTTTCTTCATGGGGCTGTACAACCCCTCTGCGTCCCTTTGAGACCAGGATTTGGTCGTTTGAGACCAGGATTGACTGATTTCTGGCATTAGTGTAAACATGGGTAACCAGAAATAGAAAAATTCTTCAACCCGACTATTCGGAGCAGCCGTAGGGTTATCCTAATCGAAATCCCATGGAAAATCATGGAAAGTAGCTTCTCTTCACATAGAAACCATAGACAATCCTCGTTTGGCCTATTATTTCCTCACAACGCCAATAAAATCTGTGCGAGTTCCAGAAATCTTTAACTGTGGCAATTGCATGTGTATTGAACCAGTGAATGGATTCTTATCATTTTCCCATGAAAAGCAATGGTGAAGAACTATCGATGTCATAGGAGCCAAGAATTTGGTCGTTTGAGGTTTGGATTGGCCGATTTCTGGCATTTGTAAAAGCGGAGACTGTGAGAAATAGAAATATTCTTCAATATCGCTATTCGAAGAAACTGTAGGATTATCCCAGTAGAAATCTCATGGGAAATCATGAAAACAACCTCCTTTTAACATAGAAGCCATGTACGCTCTTCGTTTGGCCTCTTATTTTTCCACAACGCCTGCGAAATCCTTGCAAGTCCACGAAATCATTAACGGTGGCAATTGCATGTGTATTTAACCTGTGAATGGATTCTTATCGTTTTCCCAGGGAAAGCTATGGCGATGCACTATCGTATAAGGCCTGAATTTGCCGATTTTTGGCAGTAGTGTAAGCCGGGGCTCCTCAACACCTCTATCCGGAACAACGTGGGGTTATCCCAATCGAAATCTCATGAGAAATCATGGAAACAATCTCAGAAAATATAAAAATAGCCCCGAGTTCAGAAAAATCCGCAAAAATGTCCGTAGGAACTAGGAAACCGGCATCTTCAAGTGAAAAATAAGAGAAGACAAACGTAGTCTATAAAAATCATATCATTTGAAAAAAGATCTATATCTACAATTAATATAGAAAATAGCCCCGCATTCAGAAAAATATGCAAAAATTTCCGTTTGAACTGGGAGATCGTCATTATCAATTGAAAAATAAGAGACGTTAAAATTAGGCTAGAAAAATCATATCAGTTAATAAAAAGATCCATATCTTACAAAAAATGTAGAAAATAGGACCGAGCTCGGAAATATCAGCCAAAATGTTCGTTGGAACCTGGATATCTCCATCTTCAACTTAAAAAATAAGAGAATAGGCTACAAAAATCATATAATGTAATAAAAAGATCTATATCTTCCAAAAATATAGAAAATAATCCCGAGCTCAGAAAAATACGTAAAAATGTCTGTTGGAACCGAGCGATCGCAATCTTCAACCGGAAAAATAAGAGCAGACAAAATTAGGCCAAAATATCATATCATTTAATAAAACGATGCATATCTACCAAAAATGTGGAAAATAGGCTGGAGCTCAAAAAATCCGCAAAAATGCCCGTTGGAACTGGATGATCGTCGTGTTCAACTGGAATATAAGAGAAGACAAAATTAGGCCAAAAATCACATCATTAAATAAAAAGATCGACATCTTCAACTGGAAAATAAGAGAAGACAAATTTAAGGCTAGAAAAATCATATCATTTGATAAAAAGATCGCCATCTTCAACTGTAAAATAAGAGAAGACAAATTTGGGCTAGAAAAATCTGATCGTTTAATAAAAAGAAACATATCTTCCAGAAAATGTAGAAATAGCCCCAAATTCAGAAAAATCCGCAAAAATGTCCGTTGGAACCTAGAGATCGCCATCTTCAACTGTAAAATAAGAGAAGACAAATTAGGCCTAAATATCATATCATTTATAAAAATGAGAAATCTAGGTCCAAATGGGTTTTGTTACCCAAAGAATAGAAACTTCTTTAATAACCTTAAGTATCGCAAAACTCTAACCACAAACCCTAAGATACCTTACATAAAAAATAAAGATAAAATATGTTAATAATGCTCAACTAATTAAAACTTAATAACCAAGAATGTTTACACTAGAATTTTCATTAAACACATAAAGTGGGGTGGTGCAACAAGTACAAGCCCACGTGGGCCTGTACCACCCCACTTTTTGTGTCTTGTACATGAGGAGATGCCTCACATGTCATATGATACCCTTTATTCTCTAGAAATATATCAGTGAAGTCTTATCATATTATTGAAAGCTTCTCAAAAGAAGTCATCACATGTGAGGTGCAGTCGTGCAAAGGGGATCACTATGACGGTGTCGTCGTGCAAAAAAGAACGGCTGCAGGGGAGAGAATGGACCACTGAGCTCGGGTTTCGGCACGACCGAGAGCCTCTTCGGAGGAAGGATTTGGACCCAGAGTATATTTTTTCAAGATATCAGTGTTCACAACAGGACCGGCGGCAATCCATATCTTCCAAAATGTGGAAAATAGGCCGGAGCTCAGAAAAGGCCGCAAACTGTCTGTTGGAACCGGATGATCGCCATCTTTAACTGGAATATACGAGAAGACAAAATTAGGCCAAAAATCATTTCATTTAATAAAAAGATCAACATCTTCAACAGGAAAATAGGAGAAGACAAATTTAGGCTAGAAAAATCATATCAATTAATAAAAAGATCAATATCTTTCATAAAATATAGAAAATTGCACCAAGCTCAAAAAATGATTTATAAAAATCTTTTCAGTTGAAGACGGCGATATCCCAGTTACAATGGACATTTTTATAGATGAAGATGTCAATTTTTCGGTTCCAAATTTTGTCTTCGCTTATATTTTCATTTGAAGATGGCGATTTCCGGGTTCCAACAGACATTTTTTGGCTGAATTTTGTCTTCTCTAATATCATTTAATAAAACGATCCATATATTCCAAAAAATGTGAAAATTAGCCCGGAGCTCAGCAATATCTGCAAAAATGTTAGTTCGAACCGGGAGATCGCCAACTTCTACCGGAAAATAAGAGAAGATGAAATTAGGCCAAAAATCATATGATTTAATAAAATGATCCATATCTTCCATAAAATGTGAAAAAAAGCCTAGAGCTCAGAAAAATCTGCAATAATATTTTTTGGGATCGAGAGAATGCCATCTTTAGCTGAAATATAAGAGAAGTCACAATTAGGCCAAAAAATCATATCATTCAATATAAAGATCGCCATCTTCAACTGGAAAATAAGAGAATACGAACTTAGATTATAAAAATCATATCGTTTTATAAAAAGATCCATTTCTTCCATAAAATGTAGAAAATAGCCATGAGCTAAGAAAAATCTGTAAAAATATCCGTTGGAACTGGGTGATCTTCATCTTGAACTTAAAAATAATAGAAGACAAACTTAAGATATAAAATCATATATTTAATAAAAAGGTCCATATCTTCCATAAAATAAAGAAAATAGCACTGTGCTTAGAAAATCCTCAAAAATGTCCGTTGGAACCGGGAGATCGCTATATTCAATTGAAAAATAAGAGAAGACAAAATTAGGCAATAAAAATCGTATCACTTAATTTAAAGATTCTTATTTTTAATAAAATGTAGAAAATATCCCCGAGCTCAGAAAAATCTGCAAAAATATCTGTCGGAATCGGGAGAGCGCAAAATATAACGAAAAATGAAGAATACAAAATTAGGCCAAAATATCATATCTTTTAACAAAACGACCGATATCTTCCACATAATAAAGAAAATAGCCCTGAGCTCAGAAACGTCCTAAAAATATCCGTGGGAACTGGGAGATCGCCATCATCAATGAAAAATCTAAGAGAACAAAAATAGACCAAAAAATTATAGCATTTAATAAAATGATCTTTATCTTCCAAAAATGTGGAAAATAGTCCGGAGCTCAGAAAAATCCGCAAAAATGTCTGTTAGAATGGGGAGATCGTAATCTTCAACTGGAAAAATAAGAGGAGACAAAATTGGGCCAAAATATCATATCATTTAATAAAATGATCCATATCTTCCAAAAATATGGAAAATCGCCATCGTCAACTGGAAAATAAGGGAAGACAAATTTAGGCTCGGAAAATCATATCAATTAATAAAAAGGTCCATATCTTTCATAAACTGTATAAAAGAGCACCAACCTCAGAAAATAATATAAAAAAATCTTTTCAGTTGAAGATGGCGATATCCCGGTTACAATGGACATTTTTAAAGATGAAGATGGTGATTTCCATGTTTTGAATTTTGTCTTCTCTTATATTTAAGTTGAAGAAGGCGATTTCCAGGTTCTATCTGACATTTTTTGGCCTAATTTTGTCTTCTCTGATTTCATTTAATAAAATGATCCATATATTCCAGAAAATATGGAAAATATCCCGGAGCTTAGAAATATTCGTGGAACCGGGAGTTTGCCAACTTCAACTGGAAATTAAGAGAAGACAAAATTAGGCTAAAAATCATTTCATTTAATAAAACATTCCATATCTTCCAAAGAATGTGAAAAATAGCACGGAGCTAAGAAAAATCCGCAAAAAAATTCTTTAGGCCCGAGAGAATGCCATCTTCAACTGAAATATAAGAGAAGACAAAATTAGGCCAAAAAATCATATCATTCAATATAAAGATCGCCATCTTCAATTGGAAAATAAGAGAAAACAAATTTAGGTTATAAAAATCCCATCATTTAATAAAAAGATCCATATCTTTCATAAAATATAGAAAATAGCACAGAGCTCAGAAAAATCCACAAAAATGTCAGTTGGAACTGGGAGATCGTCATTTTCAACTTAAAAATAATAGAAGACAAACTTAAGCTGTCAAAATTATATCATTTAATAAAAAGATCCATATCTTCCATAAAGTAAAGAAAATAGCACCGAGCTCAGAATATCTGAAAAAATTTCCATTGGAACTAGGAGATGCCCTGTTCAACTGAAAAATAAGAGAAGACAAAATTTGGCAATAAAAATCATATCATTTAATATAAAGATTCTTGTTTTCCATAAAATGTAGAAAATATCATTGAACTTAGAAAAATCCGCAAAAATATCCATCAGAACCGATAGATCGCCAAATTTAACGAAATAATAGAAGACAAAATTAGGCCAAAAAATCATATCATATAATAAAACGATCGATATCTTCCAAATAATACAGGAAATAGTCTACAATACAGAAAAATCCGCAAAAATATCCGTTGGTTCCAGAGATCGCCATCATCAACGAAAAAAATAAGAGAAGAAAGAATTAGGCCAAAAAGCATATCATTGAATAAAACAATCAATATCTTCCAGAAAATATAAAAAATAGCACCGAGTTCAGAAAAATCCGAAAAAATATCCGTTGTAACTGGGAAACCGCCATCTTCAATAAAAATAAGAGAAGATAAACGTAGGCTATAAGAATCATATCAATTAATAAAAATATCCATATCGCAATAAAACGTAGAAAAGAGCGGCGATGTCTGAAAAATCTGCAAAAATTTCCGTTGGAACCGGGATATCGCCATCTTCAATTGAAAAATGTGAAGACAATTAAGATATATCATATCATTTAATAAAAAGATGTATATCTAACAAAAAATATAGAAACTAGTCCCGAGCTGAGAAATATCGGCAAAAATGTACGTTGGTACTGGGATATTGCCATCTTCAACTGAAAAATAAGAGAAGACAAAATTAGCCTACAAAAAATCATATAATGTAATAAAAGATGTATATCTTCGAGAAAATGTAGAAAATAACCCCGAGCTCAGAAAAATCTGCAAAAATGTCCGTTGGAATCGAGAGATCGCCATATTCAATTGGAAATTAAGAGATGAAAAAATTAGGCCAAAATTCATTTCATTTAATAAAACGATCCATGGCTTCCAAAAATGTCGAAAATCGGCCGGAGCTCAGAAAAATATGCAGAAATTTCCATTGGAACCGGGAGAACGACATCTTCAACTAGAAAATAAGAGAAGAAAATTTTAGGCTAGAAAAATCGTATCATTTAAAAAAAGATACATATATTTCATAAAATGTAGAAAATAGCACTAAGCTCAGAAAATCATGAATACAAATCTTTTCAGTTGAAGATAGCGATATCCCTGTTACATTGGAGATTTTATAGATGAAAAGGGTTATTCTTTTTATCCAAATTTTGTCTTCGCTTATATTTAAGTTGAAGATAGCGATTTCCCAGTTCCAACAAATATTTTTTGGCCTAATTTTGTCCTCTCCGATATCATTTAATAAAACAATCCAAATCTTCCAGAAAATGTGGAAAAAAGCCATGAGCTCAAAAATATCCACAAAAATTTCCGTTGGAACCGGAAGATCGCCAACTTCTACTTGAAAATAAGAGAAGAAAAAATTGGGCCAAAAATCATATCAAATAAAATGGTCCATATCTTCCAGAAAATGTGGAAAATGGCCTGGAGCTCAGAAAAATCTATAAAAATGTCCTTTGGGACCGAGAAAAATGCCATCTTCAAGTAAAATATAAAAGAAGACAAAATTAGGCCAAAATTTAATATCATTCAATCTAAAGATCGCCATCTTCAATTGGAAAATAAGAGAAGACAAACTTTGGTTATAAAAATAATATCATTTAATAAAAAGATCCATATCTTCCATAAACTATAGAAAATAGCCTAGAGCAAAGAAAAATCTGCAAAAATGTAAGCTGGAACACCGGGAGATCGCATCTTCAACTTAAAAATAATAGAAGACAAACTTAAGCTATAAAAGTCATATCATTTAATAAAAACATCCATATATTCCACAAAATAAAGAAAATAGTACCAAGCTCAAAAAATCCGAAAAAAGATTCGTAGGAACCGGGAGATCACAATGTTCAACTGAAAAAAATATGAAAAGACAAAATTTGAAAATAAAAATCATATCATTTCATATAAAGATTTTCTTTTCCTTAAAATGTAGAAAATATCCCCGAGCTCAGAAAAATCCACAAAAATATCTAGCGGACGCGGGAGATCGCTAAATTTAACAAAAAAAGAAAATAAAATTCGACAAAAAATCATATCATTTAATAAAACGATATTCCAGATAATATAGAAAATAGCTCAGAGCTCAGAAAAATCCGCAAATAAATCTGTTAGAACCGGGAGATAGCTAAATTTAACAATAAAAAAAGGAAACAAAATTTGGCCAAAAATCATATCATTTAATAAAACGGTCGATATCTTCCAGATAATGCAGAAATAGCTCAGAGCTCAAAAAAATCCGCAAAAATATCCATTGGAACTGGGGGATCGCCATCATCAACGAAAAATAATAGAAGATAAAATTAGGCCAAAATCATATCATTTAATAAAATGATCGATATCTTTCAGAAAATATAGAAATTGCCTCGAGGTTATAAAAATTCCCAAAAATATCAGTTGCAACTTGGGAAGACCGCCATCTTCAAGTGAAAAAATAAGAGAAGACAAAATTAGGCTAGAAAAATCATATTATTTAATAAAAAGATCCATATTTTTCTATAAAAATATAGAAAATAGCCCCAAGCTTAGAAAATCAGCAAAAAATGTCATATAGAAACCGAAAGATCGCTATATTCAACAGAAAAATAAGAGTAGACAAAATTAAGCCAAAAAATATATCATTTAATAAAAAAATATACAAATCTTCCACAAAAAGTAGAAATAGGTTCAAAAGGCCAGAAAAATCTGCAACAATGTTCGTTGGTATGGGAAGATCGCCATCTTCAACTAAAAAAAATAAGAGAAGACAAAATTAGCCTATAGAAATCATGTCATTTAAAAATAAATCTATATCATATAGAAAAATGTAAAAAATACACTCGATCTCAAAAAAATCTATAAAAAATGTCTATTGGAACTGGGAGATCGCCATCTTCAACTGAAAATAAGAGAATAGAAAATTAGGCCAACAAACCTATCATTTAATAAAAAGATCAATATCTTTCAGAAAATTTAGGAAATATCACCGGGCTCAAAAAAATCAGAAAAAACTTCCGTCGGAACCGGGAGATCTCCATCTTCAACTGAAAAATAAGAGAAGAGAAACTAAGGTTATAAATATCATATCATTTTATAAAAACATCCATATCTTCCAGAAATTGTAGAAAATAATCCGAGCTCAGAAAAAATCTGCAACAATATCCGATGGAACCGGAAGATCGCATCTACAATTGAAAATAATAGAAGACAAAATTAAGATTTAAAAATCATAATCTTACAATAAAATGTAAAATATAGCACCATGCTCAGAAAAATCTGTAAAAAATATCCGTTGGAACTGGGAGATCGTCATCTTCAACTGAAAAAAAAGGAAAGACAAAATTAAGGCAAAAAATCGTATCATTTAATAAAAAGATTCATATCTTTCAGAAAATATAGAAAATAGACCGGAGCTCAGAAAAGTCCACAAAATGTCTGTTGGAACCGGAAGATTGTCATATTCAACTGAAAAATAAGAGAAGATAAAATTAGGTTATAAAAATCATATCATTTAATATAAAGATTTATATCTTATAGAAAATGTAGAAAATAGCCCCGAGGTAAGAAAAAATCAGCAAAAAGTAAAGTTGGAACCTGAAGATCGCCTCCTTCAAAGAAGAGAAACAAAATTAGCCCAAAAATATTATTTAATAAAAAAATACATATCTTTCCAGAAAATGTAAAAAATAGACTCGAGCTCAGATAAAATCCGCATCCATCATCAAATGAAAAATAAGTGATGACAAAATTAAGCTATAAAAAATCATTATCATTTATAAGATCCATATCTTACAGAAAATGTAGAATATAGCTCGTAGCTTAAAAAACAGCAAAATGTCCATTGGAACCAAGAGGTCGCCATCTTCAACAAATAAATAAGACAAGACCAAATTAAGCCAAAAAACCATAATCAAACGATCCATATCTTCTAGAAATGTAGAAAAATAGCCCCGACCTCATACAAAATTCGCAAAAATTTTCGTTAGAATTGAGAGATGCCATCTTCAACTGAAAAATAAGAGAAGATAAACTTAGACGATAAAAAATCATATTCAATTAATAAAAAAGATCCATATCTTCCCTAAAATTTAGAAAATAGCACTGAGCTCAGAAAAATCCGAAAAAAATGTTTGTTTGAACCGAGAGATTGCCATCATCAATGAAAAAAATAAGAGGGACAAATTAGGCCAAAAATCATATTATTTAATAGAATGATACATATCTTCCAAAAAATGCAGAAAATATCCATGAGCTCAGAAAATTTGCAAAAATTTTCGTTTTGAACTGGGAGACACTATCTTCAACAGAAAAATAAGAGAAGATAAACTTAGACGAAAAAATGATATCATTTTAATAAAAAAATATTCAAATCTTCCATAAAGTTTAGAAAATAGCACCGAGCTAAGAAAAATCCGAAAAAATGTCCATCGGAAACCGAGAGATCACCATCTTTCAACCGAAAAAAATTAGAACCTAAAAAATCATAACCATTTAATATATAGACCCATATCTTCCGTAAAACGTAGAAAATAGCACCAAGCTCAAAAATCTGCAAAAAAAGTCTGTTGGAAACCGCGAGATTGCCAATGTTCAACTGAAAAAAAATATGAGAAGACAAAATTAAGGTATAAAAAATCATTTCATTTAATATAAAGATCCACATCTTACAGAAAATGTAGAAAATAGCCCTTAGCTCATAAAAATCGGCAAAAAAATGTCTGTGGGAAACAAGGAGATCGCTATCTTCAATAAAAAATAAGAGAAGACAAAAATTAAACCAAAAAAATTATATCATTTAATAATAACGATCCATATCTTCCAGAAAATGCAGAAAATTGCACCGATCTCATCGCTATCTTCAATAAAAAATAAGAGAAGACAAAATTAAACCAAAAAATTATATCATTTAATAATACGATCCATATCTTCCAGAAAATGCAGAAAATTGCACCGATCTCAAAAAAAATCGGCATAATGTCAGTTGGAACAGTTAAATCGAAATCTTCAACTTAAAAATAAGAGAAGACAAAATTAGGCCAAAGATGATATCATTTAATAAAAAGATCCACATCTTTCAGAAAATACAAAAAATAGCCCCGAGCTCAGAAAAATCGGCAAAATGTTAGTTGGAACTGGGAGATAGGAATTTTCAATTAAAAATAAGAGAAAACAAAATTAGGCCAAAAATCATATCATTTAATAAAACTATTCATTTCTTCCATATAATGTAGAAAATAGGCCAGAGCTCAGAAAAATCTGCAAAAATGTGCGATGGAACCGGGAGATCGTCATCTTAAACTGCAAAATAAGATAAGCGAAACTTAGGTTATAAAAATCATATCATTTAACAAAAGCTCTATATAGTCCAGAAAATGTAGAAAATAGTGACGAGCTCGAAAAAATCCACAAAAATGTCTGTTGGAATGAGATCGCCATATTCAATTGAAAAATAAAAGAAGACAAAATTTGGGTATGAAAACCATATCATTTAAAATATAGATACTCGTCTTCTAGAAAATGTAGAAAATAGCACCGAATTCAGAAAAATCCGCAAAAATATCCGTTGGAACTGGGAGATCGAACTCTTCAATTTAAAAATAAGAGAAGACAAATTTCCCGGTTCCAAGGAACATTTTTTGGCCTAATATTATTTTCTCTGTTATCATTTAACAAAACGATCCATATATTCCAGAAAATGTGATAAATAGCCTGCAGATCAAAAATATCCGCAAAAATGTCTGTTGGAACAGGAGATCGCCAAATTCTATTGGAAAATAAGAGAAGACAAAATTAGGCCAAAAATCATATCATTTAATAAAATGATCCATATCTTCTAGAAAATGTGAAAAATAACTTGGAGCTCAAAAAATCCGCAAAATGTATGTTGGGACCGAGAGAATGACATCTTCAATTGAAATGTGGGAGAATACAAAATTAGGCCAAAAAAATCATATCATTCAATATATAGATCGCCATCTTCAACTGGAAAGTAAGAGAAGACAAACTTAGATTATAAAAATCATATCATTTAATAAAAAGATACATATCTTCCATAAAATGTAGAAAATAACACTAACTCAGAAAAAGCTGTAAAAATGACCGTTGGAACCGAAAGATCTCCATCTTGAACTTAAAAATAATAGAAGACAAACTTCAGCCATAAAAATCATAATCGTTTAATAAAAAGATCCATATCTTCCATAAAATAAAGAAAATAGTACAAAGCACAGAAAATATGCAAAAAATAGAACTGGGACATCATCATGTTCAACTGAAAAATAATAGAGGACAAAACCAGGCAATAAAAATCATATCATTTAATATAAAGATTCTTATTTTCCATAAAATGAAGAAAATATCCCCGAACTCAGAAAAATCCGCAAAAATATCTGTCGGAACCGAGAGAGCGCAAAATTTAACGAAAAATAGAGAAGACAAAATTATGCTAAAATATCATATTATTTAATAAAACTATCGATATCTTCCAAATAATAAAGAAAATAGCACAGAGCTCAGAAAAAACCTCAAAAATATCCGTGGAAACCGAAAGATCGCCATCATCAACAAAAAAAATCTAAGAGAAGACTAAATAAGAATAAAATCATAGCATTATATAAAACGATCGTTATCTTCCAGAAAAAATAGAAAATAGCCCCGATGTTAGAAAAATCCGCAAAAAATTCCGGTGGAACCAGGAAACCGGCATCTTCGAGTGAAAAATAAGAGAAGACAAACGTATGCTATAATAAAAAGATCCATATCTAAAATAAAATGTAGAAAATATCCATGAGTTCAGAAAAATCCACAAAAAATTTCGTTGGAACCGGGAGATTGCCATCATCAATTGAAAAATAAGAGAAGACAAAATTAGGATAGAAAAATTATATCATTTAATAAAAAGATCCATATTTACGGTAAATGTAGAAAATAGTTCCGAGCTCAGAAATATCGGCCAAAATTTCCTTTGGAACATGGATATCGCCATCTTCAACTTAAAAATAAGAGAAGAAAAATTAGGCTACAAAATTCATATAATATAACAAAAAAGATTCATATCTTGCAGAAAATGTAGAAAATAATTTCGAGCTCAAAAAATCCACAAAAATGTCCATTGGAACCGAAAGATCGCAATCTTCAACTAGAAAATAAGAGACGACAAAATTTGGCAAAAATATCGTATCATTTAATAAAACGATCCATAACTTCCAAAAAAGTCGAAAATAGGCCGAAGCTC
>CM061133.1:116946351-116969848 GCA_030789695.1 Scilla litardierei | reverse complement strand
GCAGCCTAATTTTTTCTTATCTTATTTTGTAACGACTGCTTTTCATGTATTTGGATTTATTATAATATAATATGTGTTTTGGTGGATTTTCTCCTCATGTGTGGTTTTCGTCTCCGTAGCTTTCATTTTCGATCGATTCGTCGTACTTTCTCGTTTCTTCCTTAGGATCGTCGATTTCGAAGTATGTCATTCGTGACGGACTTCATAACGGTCATATCTAACTATTAGATCGAGCCTAGGAGTCTTAGGAATCGATCCCGGGGCCCCGCGCTCCGTATCGGAACTTTTTGTGCTCATTAGCCGGTATAAGAAGGGGCACCGACCGACTAGATGACGATCCAGTCGGTCGGCAATCCTTCTTGGACCGACTAGTTGGCTTTCTAAATTATTCAGGAGTTACTGTTTATCGTTAGTCGGTCTAAGAACGTTGGTTGACCGACTAGGTTGCAAACTAGTCGGTCAGCAATGCTTCTTTAACCGACTAACACATCATCTTAATTTTAGTTGAGTTACTGTTTACTCTTAGTCGGTCTAAGAACGTTCATCGACCGACTAGTTGCTAAACTAGTCGGTCAGTACTTGTTCATGGACCGACTAACTCTAAATCCTATTTTCGTTCAGGAGTTACTGTTTACACTTAGTCGGTCTACGTTGGTCGACCGACCGACTAGTTGCCAAACTAGTCGGTCAGTGGTTGCTCTTTGACCGACTAACCAGTGTTAAAACCCTAATTTCTGGGCAGCCGCCAGCCCAACCTATTTAAACCCAACCCAAACGTTTTCTTCTTCCCCAACACGACCCAAAACCCTAAAATCTTCCCCCTTCAGCCCCCCATCTTCTTCCAAGCTTCATCCCTTCATTCCAAGCCCTAAATCCATCATCCAAACCATCCATCCACTCTATCTACCTCTCATCTTCCCCAAAATCTCACCAAAATCCATCAAAACCCCAAAATCCCCCAAAACCCTAGTTTCCCCAAACTTCTCCATTTGCTTCCAGATCTGATCCTAGGGTTCCCCGGAGTGTTTCTTCCGCCTCCTCTCGGTAAGAAATCGATCTACCGTTGTTTTTATAACTTATTTATAATTCTATGAAACCCTAATAAATTTCATGTTGTTTTGTGTTGTTTCCCCCATAACAGCGATTTCCCCCGTAGATAGCATCCGTGTGACGAAGTGGTCGTCATCCCCGGTGCTAGGCAAGTGAAACTTGCTACTTAGGGTTTAGGCCATGTTTTAGGCCATTTGCTTAATGTAGGCGTAAAAGAGGCTAGGCGACGAAATGATACTCGCCTAGGCGCAAATTGGGGAACTAGCTTGACAACGAAGCTAGTTCCGACATCTAGCATGTTGCACAATTACCATGTTTACTTTCCATTAACGGTACGCGAATATGTTCATGTCATTGCATCTTGCCTGTCACGGTTAAATTCAATTAACGGTACGCAATTATCTGTTCCTAGCATTGCATTTTGATTGTCATCGTGATTGCGTAGCACACGCTACAATGCTATTATTTTTCCTGGCTCGTGTTCCAGAAGCGAGCCCTGTAGTTGGAAACCCCAACGCTCGACACATATGGGTGGGGTAAGAGATAAGCGGACTGAGCACGAGTTGGCCTGATCCGCCACTCCGGCCAGCAGGTGAAATCTCTAGTGTTCAAGTGATTGATGGTGATAGAGATAAGCGGACTGAGCCACGAGCTGGCCAGCAGGTGGACTCTCTATGCACTAAGTGTTCAAGTTATTGATGGTGATAGAGATAAGCGGACTGAGCCACGAGCTGGCCAGCAGGTGGACTCTCTATGCACTAAGTGATAAGTGATAAGTGATAAGTGTTAAGTGATAAGTGATAAGTGATAAGTGTTAAGTGATAAGTGATAAGTGTTAAGTGATAAGTGATAAGTGATAAGTGATTAGTGGTTTGGTAGCTTTTGCTACATCGTGCGTGCTTGCCTCTCTTTTAAACTGTTGCATCATACTCAACTGCCATGTCATGCATACTAAACTGCTAGGTTGCTAGTTGCTTACTTTCAGTTTCCTTGCCCAAGTCTTTAGACTTGCTGACATGTGCCCCTTTACTCTTTTGGGTGACACATGTTAGGTCCTGAGCCTGAGTACCGTGTTGAGGACGAGGTGTTTGCTGACGCCGAGCCCGAGCTTGTGTTTGACGGGGAGTACGTGGACACTGGGGACCAGTCCTAGTGTCTTCGTTGTGTTTTGCTTTTGTTAGACAGTTGTTTTGTTATCGGTGCGTAGCACATGTACTTTGTTATGTCGTTGCTTTTGTTGGCCTTGTTCTGGGCCCTTAGACTCTTTTCTTTTAGCCTGGTGGCTTTTCTGGATGTTGGACTTATTTTCATGTTGGACAATTTATGAGATGTGAGATTTTATTTCATGTTTCTTCTTGTGTTATTATTGTTATTCCGTTGTGGTTACAGAGACCTGATTATGTATTATGGATGCTTATCGGGTTTGGGGCTTCACAGCTCCACTCTCGTGCAGACCTTTTCACGTCTCGCCTCCATTTTAGGGAAGCGGGTCGTGACAGGTTTTAGTGGTGGCCCATGCAGGTCCCTCTGTAACTGCGATCTTTGGAATAGCGATAATAATATTAGAATGTCCAATAAATTAAGTTCGACATCCGAGTCGCAAGCTATGAGTCTAATCTGATTCATTCTCTGTGTCATTAGATGGCAGGAAGGCGTTTCACCCGTGGTGGGGGTAGTGATGCGCTCCCTCATGATGAGGAGCCTGAGCGGGAACCCACCAGCGGTGAGATGATGCGGATGATGCTGCAGATGATGCAAGTGCAGCAGGGCGTGCTTCTGCAAGTCCAGAATGCTCCACTTGCTCGAGCTGCCCGGGCTCTTCCGGATGCCCCTCGCTCTGAGCCAGGAGCGAAGCAATTTCGGGAGCTGGGTCCCGCATATTTTGATGGTTCTGAGGGTCCTCTGGCTGCCGATGAGTGGATTCGGAACATCGAGGACAATCTGAAGATGGCCAAGATCACCCCGGCTGGATGGGTTGATTTGGCGAAGAGGCAACTCAAGGATAACGCTCGGAATTGGTGGGATGCGGAAGAGAAGTTGTTGGTGGAGCCGATAGCTTGGGCTACCTTCAAGGCCAGATTTGAGGGTGAGTTCTTCCCGAAGGCTGCCAGGGAGGAGATGCTGCAGCGTTTTATCGATTTGAAGCAGGGGAACTCGTCGGTGGACATGTATCACCAAGAGTTCATGAGGCTGAGTCGGTTTGCACCGAAGATGGTGCAGGACGCTGAGGAGCGAGCTCAGAGGTTCCTGCAGGGGCTTGCTTCGGAGCTCCAGAGTTTTGTGACCTCTTCTGACCGGGAGTCATATCAGAAGGTTTTGGTCGCTGCCAAGAGGCAGGAGCTGCTTGTGAACCAGAGGAAGGGGTCTGTTGTTGGTGCTGGGAGGAGGCCTGTGGAACAGGCGAGGGCTGTGGTTAGACCTGGATTCAGGCCTACTCAGTATGCTCAGTTTAAGAGGCCAGGAGGGTCTGTTCGGAGGACTTGCCATTTCTGTGGCAGGGAGGGCCATGTTAAGGAGTCGTGTAGGAAGTTCTTGGGGCAATGTATTGCTTGTGGGGATCCCTCCCATGCTCTCAGGGAGTGCCCAAGGTTGAAGCAGCCTTGGAGGGCACCTGTTGCAGCACAGCCGTTGCAGCAGAGGGCGCCTGTTCCCGCCGGTCGTGGAGCACCTCTTGTCCCTCAGGGGCAGGCTTTTCGGCAGGCTGTTCCACCGAGGAGGCAGGCTTTTCTGATGACCGCTGTGGAGAACGAGGCTGTGGATGAGGTTATCGCAGGTACTCCTCAATCTAGCTGTTATTTTCCTAGCTGGTTTGGATTGTTTGATTGTGTTGTCTGCTTGAACATGGTTGCTTGCTAGAATAAGGTTTGATTGTTAATTGCTTGTTAGGTTTGGTGTTGGTGTGCACATTTCCTGCACGAGTCCTCTTTTACTCTGGTGCATCGATGTGTATTATTTCTCGGAGCTTCGTGGAGAGGCATTCCTTGTCGACGTCCCCTCTTCCAAAGAGTTGGAATATCGTTACAGGGAATGGCGTGGTCTCGGTGCATCGTGGTTGCAATTCTTGCTCGTTGGTGGTCTGTGGACATGAGCTTTTCGCTGATTTCATTGTCCACGACATCATCAACTATGATGCAGTTCTTGGGATGGACTGGCTTGCGAGCTTCTATGCTACGATCGACTGTCGGAAGAAGAAGGTGGTGTTCGAGATTCCCGGACATCCAGTGTTTGAGTTTAGTCGTGGTAGCAGTTCGCTTGGTCCTGTCAGATTTCGGGCCAGGCCGGTGGAGGCTGTAGCTATGCAGATGGAGCTGGAGTGGCCAGCTGTGGTGCGTGATTTTGGCGACGTCTTCCCCGAGGAGATGTCCGGTTTGCCGCCTGATCGAGCTCTGGAATTTTCTATTGATCTCGTTCCAGGTGCGCAGCCGATTTCGAAGACGCCGTATCGTATGGCACCTGCAGAATTGGAAGAGTTACGGAAGCAGCTGGATGAGCTGTTGCAGAAGGGTTATATTAATCCTAGTGTGTCTCCGTGGGGAGCACCGGTGTTGTTGGTGAAGAAGAAGGATGGTTCGCGTCGCATGTGCGTGGACTATCGGGAGTTGAATGCGGTGACCATTAAGAATAAATACCCGTTGCCTCGCATCGATGATATTTTTGATCAGCTTGGAGGTTTGAGGGTGTTTTCTAAATTGGATTTGAGGAGTGGTTACCATCAGTTGAAGGTGAAGAAGGATGATGTTCCGAAGACAGCGTTCAGGACGAAGTATGGACACTATGAGTTTGTGGTTATGCCTTTCGGCGTAACTAACGCGCCCGCAGTTTTCATGAATCTGATGAACCTGATTTTCTACGACTTTTTGGATAAGTTTGTCGTTATCTTTATTGACGACATTCTGATCTATTCGAAGTCGGAGGAAGAGCATGCATCACACTTGAGGACGGTATTGGAAATCTTGAGGAAGCATCGGTTGTATGCTAAGTTTTCAAAGTGCGAGTTTTGGCTGGATCGAGTTGCTTTTCTCGGACATGTGGTGACTGGAGATGGTATGTCAGTGGTTCCCGAGAAGATTAGGGCCATCAGGGAGTGGCCTGTTCCGTCGTCAGCATCTGAGGTTCGGAGTTTCCTTGGACTTGCTGGTTACTATCGGCGTTTCATTAAGGACTTTTCCCGTATTGCTGAGCCGATGACCAGGTTGACGCGGAAGGATGTTGCTTATGTTTGGTCGGGTGATTGTGAGAGTGCTTTTGGTATTCTGAAGGAGAGGTTGACGAGTGCCCCTATTCTTGTTGTGCCTGATCGCAGCGGTGGATTTGAGATCTTTTGCGATGCTTCTGGCAAGGGTCTCGGCTGTGTGTTGCATCAGCATGGGCATGTTGTGGCGTATGCGTCTCGTCAGCTTAAGGTTCATGAGAAGAATTACCCGACGCATGATTTGGAGTTGGCTGCAGTTGTGTTTGCTCTTAAGATTTGGAGGCACTTCCTGCTGAGTGAGAAAGTGAAGATTTTCACCGATCACAAAAGCTTGAAGTATATTTTCACTCAGAAGGAGCTCAACATGCGACAGCGTCGATGGTTGGAGCTTATGGCGGACTATGAGATTGATTTGCAGTATCACCCTGGAAAGGTGAATGTGGTTCCGGATGCTTTGAGTAGGCTTCCAGCGGTGATGATTTTGACCTCGCAGTGGAGATTGCAGCAGGATTTCTGCGAGTCTGGCGTGGAGATTGTTCTTCCTGGAGAGGCTTCGTCGTTGATGTACATGCAGGTACAGTCGACGATCGTGGATCGGATTAAGGCTGGCCAGGCTGAGGATCCGAAGCTGGTGAAGATTCGGAAGCAGGTGGAAGCCGGTCTGCGGACTGACTTTTTGATTCATGAGGATGGCTCGCTGAGGTTTGGAGCCAGGTTGTGTGTGCCTGCTGGGGATATCAGAGAGGAGCTGATGGTGGAGGCACACAGTTCGCCGTATTCTGTGCATCCTGGTGGCACCAAGATGTACCAGGATCTTCGTCTGAATTATTGGTGGCATGGTATGAAGAGGAGCGTGGCTCGGAGTGTAGCCAATTGCTTGGTTTGCCAGCAAGTGAAGGCGGAGCATCAGCGTACGGCCGGGTTGCTACAACCGTTTCCGATTCCGGAGTGGAAGTGGCAACACATCACTATGGATTTCGTGACTGGACTACCTCGGAGTCCGAAGCAGAATGACGCGATTTGGGTGATCGTAGATCGATTGACCAAATCTGCGCACTTTATTCCGTTCCGAGTGGGACAGTCCACTGAGGCGCTAGCGAGGAGATATATGGAGGAGGTCGTGCGACTTCATGGCGTCCCCGTGAGTATCGTGTCTGACAGAGACACGAGGTTCACATCTCAGTTCTGGCAGAGTTTGCAGAAGAGTTTGGGTACGCGTCTGAGTTTCAGCACGGCGTACCATCCGCAGACGGATGGCCAGTCCGAGAGGACGATTCAGATTTTGGAAGACATGCTGAGGGCGTGCATGTTGGATTTCAAGGGTTCGTGGGAGGACCATCTACATCTGGTAGAGTTTTCCTACAACAACAGCTTCCAGGCGAGTATTGGCATGGCGCCTTTCGCCGCTCTTTATGGGAGGAAATGTCGATCGCCATTGAGTTGGGATGACGTTGGTGATCGGGAGTTGTTGGGACCTGAGATGATCGTGGAGGTCGTGGATATCGTCAGGAATATTCGGGAGATGTTGAGAATTGCTCAGGACCGTTTTAAGCATTGGGCGGATGCTAAACGTCGTCCTTTGGAGTTTCAACCGGGCGACCATGTGTTCTTGAAGATTTCCCCGAATCGTGGTGTGATTCGTTTTGGGAAGCGTGGGAAGTTGAGCCCGCGATACATTGGACCGTTTGACATTTTGGAGAGGGTTGGCGAGGTAGCGTATCGCTTGGCCTTGTCGCCATCTTTGGAAGGAGTTCACAATGTTTTCCATGTGTCGCAGCTTCGTCGATACATTAGCGATCCGTCTCATGCGGTGGATTTTTCGGAGATTACCGTTCGCCCCGATATGACGTATGACCAGCATCCAGTGCAGATTCTGGACAGGCGTCAGAAATCGCTTCGGAACAAGATTGTCAATCTTGTGAGGGTGATGTGGCGACACGGCTCACCTGGAGAGTCTACTTGGGAGAATGAGGATGAGATGCGAGAGCGTTTCCCACTTTTGTTTCCGGACTCGTGAGTATTTGGAAATTCCGAGGACGGAATTTTTCTTAAGTTGGGGAGGATGTAACGACTGCTTTTCATGTATTTGGATTTATTATAATATAATATGTGTTTTGGTGGATTTTCTCCTCATGTGTGATTTTCGTCTCCGTAGCTTTCTTTTTCGATCGATTCGTCGTACTTTCTCGTTTCTTCCTTAGGATCGTCGATTTCGAAGTATGTCATTCGTGACGGACTTCATAACGGTCATATCTAACTATTAGATCGAGCCTAGGAGTCTTAGGAATCGATCCCGGGGCCCCGCGCTCCGTATCGGAACTTTTTGTGCTCATTAGCCGGTATAAGAAGGGGCACCGACCGACTAGATGACGATCCAGTCGGTCGGCAATCCTTCTTGGACCGACTAGTTGGCTTTCTAAATTATTCAGGAGTTACTGTTTATCGTTAGTCGGTCTAAGAACGTTGGTTGACCGACTAGGTTGCAAACTAGTCGGTCAGCAATGCTTCTTTAACCGACTAGCACATCATCTTAATTTTAGTTGAGTTACTGTTTACTCTTAGTCGGTCTAAGAACGTTCATCGACCGACTAGTTGCTAAACTAGTCGGTCAGTACTTGTTCATGGACCGACTAACTCTAAATCCTATTTTCGTTCAGGAGTTACTGTTTACACTTAGTCGGTCTGCGTTGGTCGACCGACCGACTAGTTGCCAAACTAGTCGGTCAGTGGTTGCTCTTTGACCGACTAACCAGTGTTAAAACCCTAATTTCTGGGCAGCCGCCAGCCCAACCTATTTAAACCCAACCCAAACGTTTTCTTCTTCCCCAACACGACCCAAAACCCTAAAATCTTCCCCCTTCAGCCCCCATCTTCTTCCAAGCTTCATCCCTTCATTCCAAGCCCTAAATCCATCATCCAAACCATCCATCCACTCTATCTACCTCTCATCTTCCCCAAAATCTCACCAAAATCCATCAAAACCCCAAAATCCCCCAAAACCCTAGTTTCCCCAAACTTCTCCATTTGCTTCCAGATCTGATCCTAGGGTTCCCCGGAGTGTTTCTTCCGCCTCCTCTCGGTAAGAAATCGATCTACCGTTGTTTTTATAACTTATTTATAATTCTATGAAACCCTAATAAATTTCATGTTGTTTTGTGTTGTTTCCCCCATAACAGCGATTTCCCCCGTAGATAGCATCCGTGTGACGAAGTGGTCGTCATCCCCGGTGCTAGGCAAGTGAAACTTGCCACTTAGGGTTTAGGCCATGTTTTAGGCCATTTGCTTAATGTAGGCGTAAAAGAGGCTAGGCGACGAAATGATACTCGCCTAGGCGCAAATTGGGGAACTAGCTTGACAACGAAGCTAGTTCCGACATCTAGCATGTTGCACAATTACCATGTTTACTTTCCATTAACGGTACGCGAATATGTTCATGTCATTGCATCTTGCCTGTCACGGTTAAATTCAATTAACGGTACGCAATTATCTGTTCCTAGCATTGCATTTTGATTGTCATCGTGATTGCGTAGCACACGCTACAATGCTATTATTTTTCCTGGCTCGTGTTCCAGAAGCGAGCCCTGTAGTTGGAAACCCCAACGCTCGACACATATGGGTGGGGTAAGAGATAAGCGGACTGAGCACGAGTTGGCCTGATCCGCCACTCCGGCCAGCAGGTGAAATCTCTAGTGTTCAAGTGATTGATGGTGATAAAGATAAGCGGACTGAGCCACGAGCTGGCCAGCAGGTGGACTCTCTATGCACTAAGTGTTCAAGTTATTGATGGTGATAGAGATAAGCGGACTGAGCCACGAGCTGGCCAGCAGGTGGACTCTCTATGCACTAAGTGATAAGTGATAAGTGATAAGTGTTAAGTGATAAGTGATAAGTGTTAAGTGATAAGTGATAAGTGTTAAGTGATAAGTGATAAGTGATAAGTGATTAGTGGTTTGGTAGCTTTTGCTACATCGTGCGTGCTTGCCTCTCTTTTAAACTGTTGCATCATACTCAACTGCCATGTCATGCATACTAAACTGCTAGGTTGCTAGTTGCTTACTTTCAGTTTCCTTGCCCAAGTCTTTAGACTTGCTGACATGTGCCCCTTTACTCTTTTGGGTGACACATGTTAGGTCCTGAGCCTGAGTACCTTGTTGAGGACAAGGTGTTTGCTGACGCCGAGCCCGAGCTTGTGTTTGACGGGGAGTACGTGGACACTGGGGACCATTCCTAGTGTCTTCGTTGTGTTTTGCTTTTGTTAGACAGTTGTTTTGTTATCGGTGCGTAGCACATGTACTTTGTTATGTCGTTGCTTTTGTTGGCCTTGTTCTGGGCCCTTAGACTCTTTTCTTTTAGCCTGGTGGCTTTTCTGGATGTTGGACTTATTTTCATGTTGGACAATTTATGAGATGTGAGATTTTATTTCATGTTTCTTCTTGTGTTATTATTGTTATTCCGTTGTGGTTACAGAGACCTGATTATGTATTATGGACGCTTATCGGGTTTGGGGCTTCACAGCTCCACTCTCGTGCGGACCTTTTCACGTCTCGCCTCCATTTTAGGGAAGCGGGTCGTGACAGGTTTTAGTGGTGGCCCATGCAGGTCCCTCTGTAACTGCGATCTTTGGAATAGCGATAATAATATTAGAATGTCCAATAAATTAAGTTCGACGTCCGAGTCGCAAGCTATGAGTCTAATCTGATTCATTCTCTGTGTCATTAGATGGCAGGAAGGCGTTTCACCCGTGGTGGGGGTAGTGGTGCTCTCCCTCATGATGAGGAGCCTGAGCGGGAACCCACCAGCGGTGAGATGATGCGGATGATGCTGCAGATGATGCAAGTGCAGCAGGGCGTGCTTCTGCAAGTTCAGAATGCTCCACTTGCTCGAGCTGCCCTGGCTCTTCCGGATGCCCCTCGCTCTGAGCCAGGAGCGAAGCAATTTCGGGAGCTGGGTCCCGCATATTTTGATGGTTTTGAGGGTCCTCTGGCTGCCGATGAGTGGATTCGGAACATCGAGGACAATCTGAAGATGGCCAAGATCACCCCGGCTGGATGGGTTGATTTGGCGAAGAGGCAACTCAAGGATAACGCTCGGAATTGGTGGGATGCGAAAGAGAAGTTGTTGGTGGAGCCGATAGCTTGGGCTACCTTCAAGGCCAGATTTGAGGGTGAGTTCTTCCCGAAGGCTGCCAGGGAGGAGATGCTGCAGCGTTTTATCGATTTGAAGCAGGGGAACTCGTCGGTGGACATATATCACCAAGAGTTCATGAGGCTGAGTCGGTTTGCACCGAAGATGGTGCAGGACGCTGAGGAGCGAGCTCAGAGGTTCCTGCAGGGGCTTGCTTCGGAGCTCCAGAGTTTTGTGACCTCTTCTGACCGGGAGTCATATCAGAAGGTTTTGGTCGCTGCCAAGAGGCAGGAGCTGCTTGTGAACCAGAGGAAGGGGTCTGTTGTTGGTGCTGGGAGGAGGCCTGTGGAACAGGCGAGGGCTGTGGTTAGACCTGGATTCAGGCCTACTCAGTATGCTCAGTTTAAGAGGCCAGGAGGGTCTGTTCGGAGGACTTGCCATTTCTGTGGCAGGGAGGGCCATGTTAAGGAGTCGTGTAGGAAGTTCTTGGGGCAATGTATTGCTTGTGGGGATCCCTCCCATGCTCTCAGGGAGTGCCCAAGGTTGAAGCAGCCTTGGAGGGCACCTGTTGCAGCACAGCCGTTGCAGCAGAGGGCGCCTGTTCCCGCCGGTCGTGGAGCACCTCTTGTCCCTCAGGGGCAGGCTTTTCGGCAGGTTGTTCCACCGAGGAGGCAGGCTTTTCTGATGACCGCTGTGGAGAACGAGGCTGTGGATGAGGTTATCGCAGGTACTCCTCAATCTAGCTGTTATTTTCCTAGCTGGTTTGGATTGTTTGATTGTGTTGTCTGCTTGAACATGGTTGCTTGCTAGAATAAGGTTTGATTGTTAATTGCTTGTTAGGTTTGGTGTTGGTGTGCACATTTCCTGCACGAGTCCTCTTTTACTCTGGTGCATCGATGTGTATTATTTCTCGGAGCTTCGTGGAGAGGCATTCCTTGTCGACGTCCCCTCTTCCAAAGAGTTGGAATATCGTTACAGGGAATGGCGTGGTCTCGGTGCATCGTGGTTGCAATTCTTGCTCGTTGGTGGTCTGTGGACATGAGCTTTTCGCTGATTTCATTGTCCACGACATCATCAACTATGATGCAGTTCTTGGGATGGACTGGCTTGCGAGCTTCTATGCTAGGATCGACTGTCGGAAGAAGAAGGTGGTGTTCGAGATTCCCGGACATCCAGTGTTTGAGTTCAGTCGTGGTAGCAGTTCGCTTGGTCCTGTCAGATTTCGGGCCAGGCCGGTGGAGGCTGTAGCTATGCAGATGGAGCTGGAGTGGCCAGCTGTGGTGCGTGATTTTGGCGACGTCTTCCCCGAGGAGATTTCCGGTTTGCCGCCTGATCGAGCTCTGGAATTTTCTATTGATCTCGTTCCAGGTGCGCAGCCGATTTCGAAGACGCCGTATCGTATGGCACCTGCAGAATTGGAAGAGTTGCGGAAGCAGCTGGATGAGCTGTTGCAGAAGGGTTATATTAATCCTAGTGTGTCTCCGTGGGGAGCACCGGTGTTGTTGGTGAAGAAGAAGGATGGTTCGCGTCGCATGTGCGTGGACTATCGGGAGTTGAATGCGGTGACCATTAAGAATAAATACCCGTTGCCTCGCATCGATGATATTTTTGATCAGCTTGGAGGTTCGAGGGTGTTTTCTAAATTGGATTTGAGGAGTGGTTACCATCAGTTGAAGGTGAAGAAGGATGATGTTCCGAAGACAGCGTTCAGGACGAAGTATGGACACTATGAGTTTGTGGTTATGCCTTTCGGCGTAACTAACGCGCCCGCAGTTTTCATGAATCTGATGAACCTGATTTTCTACGACTTTTTGGATAAGTTTGTCGTTATCTTTATTGACGACATTCTGATCTATTCGAAGTCGGAGGAAGAGCATGCATCACACTTGAGGACGGTACGAAGCTAGTTCCGACATCTAGCATGTTGCACAATTACCATGTTTACTTTCCATTAACGGTACGCGAATATGTTCATGTCATTGCATCTTGCCTGTCACGGTTAAATTCAATTAACGGTACGTAATTATCTGTTCCTAGCATTGCATTTTGATTGTCATCGTGATTGCGTAGCACACGCTACAATGCTATTATTTTTCCTGGCTCGTGTTCCAGAAGCGAGCCCTGTAGTTGGAAACCCCAACGCTCGACACATATGGGTGGGGTAAGAGATAAGCGGACTGAGCACGAGTTGGCCTGATCCGCCACTCCGGCCAGCAGGTGAAATCTCTAGTGTTCAAGTGATTGATGGTGATAGAGATAAGCGGACTGAGCCACGAGCTGGCCAGCAGGTGGACTCTCTATGCACTAAGTGTTCAAGTTATTGATGGTGATAGAGATAAGCGGACTGAGCCACGAGCTGGCCAGCAGGTGGACTCTCTATGCACTAAGTGATAAGTGATAAGTGTTAAGTGTTAAGTGATAAGTGATAAGTGATAAGTGATAAGTGATAAGTGTTAAGTGATAAGTGATAAGTGATAAGTGATTAGTGGTTTGGTAGCTTTTGCTACATCGTGCGTGCTTGCCTCTCTTTTAAACTGTTGCATCATATTCAACTGCCATGTCATGCATACTAAACTGCTAGGTTGCTAGTTGCTTACTTTCAGTTTCCTTGCCCAAGTCTTTAGACTTGCTGACATGTGCCCCTTTACTCTTTTGGGTGACACATGTTAGGTCATGAGCCTGAGTACCGTGTTGAGGACGAGGTGTTTGCTGACGCCGAGCCCGAGCTTGTGTTTGACGGGGAGTACGTGGACACTGGGGACCATTCCTAGTGTCTTCGTTGTGTTTTGCTTTTGTTAGACAGTTGTTTTGTTATCGGTGCGTAGCACATGTACTTTGTTATGTCGTTGCTTTTGTTGGCCTTGTTCTGGGCCCTTAGACTCTTTTCTTTTAGCCTGGTGGCTTTTCTGGATGTTGGACTTATTTTCATGTTGGACAATTTATGAGATGTGAGATTTTATTTCATGTTTCTTCTTGTGTTATTATTGTTATTCCGTTGTGGTTACAGGGACCTGATTATGTATTATGGACGCTTATCGGGTTTGGGGCTTCACAGCTCCACTCTCGTGCGGACCTTTTCACGTCTCGCCTCCATTTTAGGGAAGCGGGTCGTGACATATTTTAAGTTGAAAATGGCGATCTCCCGGTACTAACGGATATTTTTTTGCAGATTTTTCTGAGCTCGGTGCTATTTTATACATTTTAGGGAAGATATGGATCTTTTTATTAAATATTAAGATTTTTTGGTCTAATTTTGTCTTCTCTTATTTTTAATTGAAAATTGAGATCTCCCGGTTCCAACGTACATTTTTACATATTTTTTGAGCTCCTAGATATTTTCTTAATTTTCTGGAAGATATGTATCTTTTTATTAAATGATATGATTTTTATAGTCTAAGTTTGTCTTCTCTTATTTTTCAATTGAAGCTGGCGATCTCCCGGTTCACACGGCCCGTTTTGCGGATTTTTCTTTTTTTGATTATTTTCTACATTTTCTGTATAATATTAATCTTAATATTAAATGAAATGATTTTTATAACCAAATTTTGTCTTCTCCTATTTTTAAGTTGAATATGGTGATCTCTCATTTCCAATTTTGCAGATTTTTCTAAGCTCGGGGCTATTTCTACAATTTATTGAAGATATGATTTTTTAAATAAATGATACAATTTTTATAGCATAAGTTTGTCTTCTCTTATTTTTTAGTTGAACATGGCAATCTCCCAGTTCCAACGGACATTTTTCCGGATTTTCTGACCTTGATGCTATTTTCTACATTTTCTAGAAGATATGAATCTTTTTATTAAACGAAATGATTTTTGGCCTAATTTTGTCTTCTGTAATTTTTTTCGTTGAAGATGGCGATCTCCCGATTCCACCAGATATTTTTTACAGATTTTATTGAGCTCTGGGTAACTTTCTAAATTTTCTGTAAGATATTAATCTTTGAATTAAATGATATGATTTGTGTATTCTAATTTTGTCTTCTCTTAGTTTTCAATATCTCCAGGTTCCAACGAACATTTTTGCGGATTTTTATGTGCTGGAAGCTATTTTCTACAATTTATTGAAGATAAGATTCTTTTTATTAAATGATATGATTTTATAGCCTAAGTTTGTCTTCTCTAATTTTCAGTTAAAGATAATTTTTAGTTAAAGCTGGTGATCTCTATGTTCCAACGGATATTTTTGCGATTTTTCTGACCTCGCGGCTATTTTCTATATTTTCTGGAAGATATGGATCTTTTTATTATTCTTTTGATTAATTTTGTATTCTCTTAATTTTCACATGGGGATGGTGATCTCACAATTCCAATGGACATTTTTGTCGATATTTCTGAGCTTGGTGCTATTTTATACTTTTTATGGAAGATGTGAATATTTTTATTAAATGATATGATTTTTTGGCCTAATTTTGTTTTCTCTTTTTTAAGTTGAAGATGCTGATCTCCCGGGTTAAAAGGGACTTTTGCGAATTTTACTGAGCTCGAGCTATTTTCTACATTTTCTATAAGATATGGATATTTGTATTAAATGATATGATTTTTATACCCTGATTTTGTCTTCTCAAATATTTCAATTGAAGATGGCGAGCTCCTGGTTCTAACAACATTTTTGAAGATTTTTCTGAGCTCGGAGCTATTTTCCATATTTTCTGACAAATTTGTTTCATTTTATTATAGGAAATGATTTTTGGCTTAATTTTGTCTTCTCTTATTTTTTTGAGTTGAAGATGGCGTTATACGGGTTCCAACGAACATTTCTGCGGATTTTTTGAGCTCTGAGCTATTTCCATATTTTCTGAAAGATATGGATCTTTTATTAATTGATATGATTTTTTGGCCAAATTTTTGTCTTCTCTTATTTTTTTCATTGAAGATGTCGATCTCTTACTTTCAACGAACATTTCTGCGAATTTTTCTGAGCTCCGGGTTATTTTCCAGATTTTCCAAAAGTTGTGGATCATTTTATTAAACGATATTATTTTGGCCTAATTTTGTCTTCCCTTTTTTCAGTTGAATATGGCGATCTCCTAGTTCCAACGAAATTTTTGGAGATTTTTCTTTGCTCATAGCTATTTTCTACAGTTTATTGAAGAAATGAATATTATTATTAAATGATATGATTTTTATAGCCTAAGTTTGTCTTCTTTTATTTTTAAGTTGACGATAGCTATCTTCCGGTCCCAACAAATATTTTCGCGGATTTTCTAAGCTCGGAACTATTTTCTACATTTCATCAAGATATGGATCTTTTTCTTAAATGATATGATTTTTATAGACTAAATTTGTCTTCTCTTATTTTTTTAGTTGAAGATGGATATCTCCTGGTTACAACGGACATTTATGCGGAATTTTCTATCCTTGGTGTTATTTTCTAAATTTTCTGGACTATTTTGTATCTTTTTATTAAATGATTTGATTTTTGGCCTAATTTTATCTTCTCTTATTTTTCTAATTGAAGATGGCGATCTCCAAGTTACAACAGACATTTTTGCGGATCTTTCTGAGCTCCGAGCTATTTTCTACAATTTCTGTATGATATGAATTTTTAAATTAAATGATAGGATTTTCATAACCTAATTTTGTTTTCTCTAATTTTGTGTTGAAGAAGGCGATCTCCCGTTTCCAACGGAAAATTCTGCGGATTTTTCTGAAAGCGGTGCTATTTTTCTACATGTTTTGGGAAGTTATGGATCTTTTTATTAAATGATATGATTTTTTGCCTAATTTTGTCTTCTCTTATTTTTAAGTTGAAGATGGCGATCTCCCGGTTCTAACGGAAATTTTTGCAAATTATTCTGACTTCGGGGCTATTTTCTAAATTTTCTAAAAGATATGAATCTTTTTTAAATTATAATATTTTGGCGATCTCTTAATTTCCAATTGAAGTTGGTGATCTCCCAATTCCAACAGACATTTTTGCGGATATTTCTAAGCTCCGAGATATTTTCCATATTTTCTGGAATATATGGCTTGTTTTATTAAATGATATCAGAGAATACAAAATTAGGCCAAAAATGTTCATTGGAACGGGCAAATTGCCATCGTCAACTAAAATATAATAGAAGAAAAAATTCGGAACAAGAAAATCGCCATCTTCAACTTTAAAAATGTCTGTTGTAACCGGGATATCGATATCTTCAACCGAAAAGGTTTTTATGTATCATTTTCTGAGCTTGGTTGTATTTTATACATTTTATGAAAGATATGGATCTTTTTATTAATTGATATGATTTTTCTATCCAAAATTATTCTTCTCTTATTTTCTAGGTGAAGATGACGATCATTTTATGAAACGATATGATTTTTGGGCTAATTTTGTCTTCCCTTATATTCCAGTTGAAGATGGAAAACACATGTTTCCAACAGAGATTTTTGCGGATTTTTCTGAGCTCCGGCCTACTTTTCCCATTTTTGGAAGATATGGATCGTTTTATGAAATGATATGATATTTGGCCTAATTTTGTCTTCTCTTATTTTTCAAGTTGAAGATTGCGATCTTCTGGTTCCAATGGACATTTTTCCGGATTTTTCTGAGCTTGGGATTATTTTCTACATTTTCTGGAAGATATGGATCTTTTTATTACATTATATGATTTTTGTAGCCTAATTTTGTCTTCTCTTATTTTTCAGTTGAAGATGGCGATTTTCCAGTTCCAATAGACATTTTGGCCGATATTTCTGAACTACGGACTATTTTCTACATTTTCTGTAAGATATGGATCTTTTTAATAAATGATATGAATTTTCTAGCCTAATTTTGTCTTCTCTTATTTTTCAATTAATGAGGGCAATCTCCCGGTTACAATGGAAATTTTTGGGGATTTTCTAAACTCGATGCTATTTTTTACATTTTATTGTAGATATGGATTTTTTTTATTAAATGATATGATTTTTATCGCCTATATTCGTCTTCTCTTATATTTCACATGAAAATGGCGGGTTTTTGGTTCCAACAGAAATTTTTGCAGATTTTTCTGACCTCGGTGCTATTTTCTAATTTTTTGGAAGACAACGATTGTCTTATTAATTACTATGATTTTTGTTTAATTTTTTCTTCTCTTAGATTTTTAATTAATAATGGCGATCTCTCAGTTCCCACGGATATTTTTGCGGATCTTTCTGAGCTCCGAGCTATTTTCTGTATTATCTGGAAGATATCTATAGTTTTATTAAATGATATGATATTTTGGCCTAATTTTGTTTTCTCTGTTTTTCGTTAAATTTTGCCCTATCCCGGTTCGGACGGATGTTTTTGAGGATTTTTCCGAGCTTGGGGATTTTTCTACATTTTATGGAAAATAAGAATCTTTATTTTAAATGTTATGTTTATATTGCCTAATTTTGTCTTCTCTTATTTTTTTTAGTTGAACATAGCGATCTCCTAATTCTGACCGACATTTTTCTGGATTTTCTGGACATTGTGCTATTTTCTTTATTTTATGGAAGATACGGATCTTTTTATTATATGATATGATTTTTATAGCTTAAGTTTAGCTTCTAATATTTTTAAGTTAAAGATGGCGATCCCGATTCCAACGGACTTTTTGCGGATTTTTTTAAGCTCCGGGCTATTTTCCACATTTTCTAAAAGATATGGAATGTTTTATTAAATGATATGATTTCTTGGCCTAATTTTGTCTTCTCTTAATTTCTAGGTGAAGTTGGCGATCTCCCGGTTCCAACTGACATTTTTTCAGATATTTCTGAGATCCGGGATATTTTCCTCATTTTTCTGGAATATATGGATCATTTTATTAAATGATATTAAAGAAGACAAAATTAGCCCAAAAAAAGGTTCGTTAGAACCGGTAAATCACCATCTTCAACTGAAAGATTTGAGAAGAAAAAATTCAGAACATGGAAATCGCCATCTTTATTTATAGATTGTCCGTTGTAACCGGTATATTTCCATCCTCTACTGAAAAGATTTTTATATATCATTTTCTGAGCTTGGTACTATTTTATACATTTTATCAAAGATAATGATCTTTTTATTAATTGATATGATTTTTCTATCCTAAATTTGTCTTTTCTTTTTTTCCAGTTGAAGATGACGATCGTTTTATTAAATTTTGCCTTATTTTTGTTTTCTCTTATATTCCAGTTGAAGACGGTGATCATCCGGTTCCAACGGACATTTTTGCAGATTTTTATGAGCTCCAGCCTATTTTCCACATTTTTGGAAGATATGGATTTTTTATTACATGATATGATATTTTCGCCTAATTTTGTCTTTTCTTATTTTTCTAGGTGAAGATGGCGATCTCCAGTTTTCAACGGACATTTTTTGCGGATTTTTTCTGAGTTTGGGGCTATTTCTACATTTTCTCGAAGATATGTTTTTTATTAAAGATAAGATTTTTGGCCAAATTTTGTCTTCTCCTGTTTTTCAATTGAATATGTCGATTTCCTGGTTCCAATGGACATTGTGGCAGATTTTTTTCGACATAGTGGCAATTTTTCTACATTTTCTGGAAGATTTGAATCTTTTTATTAAATGATATAATTTTTTGTCCTAATTTTGTCTTCTCTTAGTTTCCAGTTGAAGTTGGCGATCTCTCAATTCCAAAGGATGTTTTTTGCGGATATTTCTGAGCTCTGGGATATTTTCCATATTTTCTGGAATAAATGGACCGTCGTAAATGGGATATTTTCTGGATATTTTCCATATTTGGAACGTTGAAATCATCATCTTCATCTATAAAAATGTCCGTCGTAAATGGGATATCACCATCTTCAACTAAAAAGATATTTATTTTCATTTTTTGAGCTTGGTGCTATTTTATACATTTTATGAAAGAAAAGGATCATTGTATTAATTGATATGATTTCTCTATCCAAATTTGTCTTCTCGTATTTTCCAGTTGAAGATGACGATCATTTTATTAAATGATATTATTTTTGGCCTAATTTTGTCTTCTCTTAAATTCCAGTTGAAGATGGCGATCATCCGGTTCCAACAGACATTTTTATATATTTTTCTGAGCTCCAGCCTATTTTCCACATTTTTGGAAGATATGGATTGGTTTATTAAATGATATGATATTTTGGTCTAATTTTGTCTTTTCTTACTTTCTAGTTGAAGATGGCGATCTCCAGTTTCCAACAGACATTTTTGTGGATTTTTGTGAGTTTGGGGTTATTCCTACATTTTCTGGAAGATATGTTTCTTTTATTAAATGATATGATTTTTGACATAATTTTGTCTTCTCCTGTTTTTCAGTTGAATATGTCGATTTCCTAATTCCAACGGACATTTTGGCGGATTTTTCTGAGCTCAAAGCAATTTGTCAACATTTTCTGGATGATATGGATCTTTTTATTAAACGATATGATTTTTTGGCCTTATTTTGTCTTTTCTTAGTTTTCAGTTGATGGCGATCTCCCGGTTCCAGCGTACATTTTGGCATATTTTCTGAGTTCTGGGCTATTTTCTAAATTTTCTGGAAGATATGTATCGTTTTATTAAATGGTATGATTTTTTGACCTAATTTTACCTTCTCATATTTTTAAGTTAAAGAGTGCAATCTCTCGATTCCAACGGATATTTTTGCGGATTTTTATGAGTTTGGTGCTATTTCCTACATTTTCTTGAAGACATGTTTCTTTATATTAAATGATATGATTTTCTTACCCTTATTTTGTCTTATCTTATTTTCTATTGAAGATGGCGATCCCCTCGTTTCAATAGACAGTTTGCGGATTTTTTAAGCTCGGAGCTATTTTCTACATTTTTGGACGATATGGAGAGTTTTATTAAATGATATGATTTTTATAACCTAAGTTTCGCTTATCTTATTTTTCTGAGCTTGGGCCTATTTTCTACATTATCTGGAAGATATAAATAGTTTTATTAAATGATATGATTTTTTGTGGCCAAATTTTTTCTCTTATTTTTAAAGTTAAAAAATCCGATCTCCCGGTTCCAACTGACATTTTGTAGATTTTTCTGAGCTCGGGGCTATTTTCTGTATTTTCTAGAAAATATGGATCTTTTTATTAAATGATATCATCTTTGGCCTAATTTTGTCTTCTCTTATTTTTAAGTTGATGGTGATCTCACTGTTGCAACTGACATTTTGTCGATTTTTCTGAGATCAGTGCTATTTTATGCATTTTCTGGATGATGTGGATTGTTTTATTAAATGATATAATTTTTTGGTTTAATTTTGTCTTCTCATATATTTTTCCAATGAATATAGCAATTTTTATGAGCTTGGTGCTATTTTCTATATTTTGTGGAAGATATGGACCTATATATTAAATGATATGATTTCTTATGTTCTAATTTTGTCTTCCCCTATTTTTTTATTGAAAATAGCGATCTCTCGATTCCAACGGACAATTTTTCGAAATTTTATATGATCAGTGCTATTTTCTAAAATTTAAGGAATATTGAATCTTTTTATTAAATATATAATTTTTATCATCTCAGTTTATCTTCTCTTATTTTCCAGTTGAAGATGGCATTTCCCGGTTTAAACGAATTTTTTTTTGTGAATTTTTATGAGCTTGGGGCTATTTTCTGCATTTTCTGGTAGATATGAATCGTTTGACATGATTTTTTTTGCCTAATTTTGGCTCTTATTTGTTTCGTTGAAGATGCGATCTCTTGATTCCAACGGACATTTTTGCGGATTTTTTTTGAGCTACGTGCTATTTTCTACATTTTTGTAGGACATGGATCTTTATAAATGATATGATTTTTATAATCTAATTTTGTCATCACTTATTTTTCATTTGAGGATGGCGATATCCAGGTTCCAACGGAATTTTTTGCGGATTTTTCTGAGCCCGAGTCTATTTTCTACATTTTTGAAAGATATCTATTTTATATTAAATGATATGATTTTTTGCCAAATTTTGTCTTCTCTTCTTTTTTGGTTGAAGAAGGCGATCTCCCGGGTTCCAGCAGACTTTATTGAGGTTTTTATAAGACTAGGGCTATTTTCTACATTTTCTATAAGATATGGATCTTTATATTAAATAAAATGATTTTTATAGCCTAATATTATCTTCTCTTATTTTTCAGTTGAATATGACGATCTCCGGTTCCAACGGACATTTTGCGGACTTCTCTGAGATACGGACTATTTTCTATATTTTCTGGAAGATATGGATCTTTTGTTAAATGATATGATTTTTAGCCTAATTTTATCTTTCCTTTTTTCAGTTGAAGACGACGACCTCCTGGTTCCAACTGACATTTTTACAGATTTTTCTGAGCTCATCGCTATATTTTACATTTTCTATAAGATATGGATTTTTATATTAAATGATATGATTTTTAAATAGCAATTTTGTCTGCTCTTAATTTTTAGTTGTAGATGGCAATCTCCCAATTCCATCGGATATTGTTGAAGATTTATCTGAGCTCGGGATTATTTTCTACATTTTCTAGAAGATATGGATGTTTTATTAAAGGATATGATTTTTAACCGAAATTTCTCTTCTCTTATTTTTCAGCTGAAGATGGCAATCTCCCGGTTCCAACAGATATTTTTGCTGATTTTTTGAGCTCGGTGTAATTTTCTAAATTTTCTGAAAGATATTAATCTTTTTATTAAATATAGGTTTTGTCCTAATTTTTTATTTTCTTATATTTTTCAATTGAAGATGACAATCTCCCGGTTCCAATGTACATTTTTGCGTATTTTTCCCGAGCTCAGAACTATGTCTGCATTTTCTGGAAGATTTGGGATCTTTTGTATTGAAATAAATTATTTTTATAGCCTAATTTTGTCTAGTCTTATTTTTCAGTTGAAGATGGTGACCTCCCGGTTTCAATGGACATTTTTGCATATTTTCTGAGATCGAGTGTATTTTTATATTTTCTATAGGATATGGATCTTATTATTAAATGATTTGATTTTATAGCCTAATTTTGTCTTCTCTTATTTTTCAGTTGAAGATGGCGATCTTCTGCGTACCAATGGACACTGTTGCGGATTTTCCTGACCTCGGGACTATTTCTATTTTTTGTAGAAGATATGTATCTTTTAATTAAATGATATGTTTTTTGGCTTAATTTTGTCTAGTCTTATTTTTCTGTTGAATATAGCTGTCTTATTTTTCTAAGCTCTAGGCTATTTTATACATTTTCTAGAAAGTATGGTTCTTTTTATTAAATGATATGATATTGCTAACCTAATTTTGTCTTCTCTTATTTTTTCACTTGAAGATGGCGGTCTCTTGTTCCAATGGACATTTTTGCGAATTTTTCTGATCTCGAGGCTATTTTCTGTAATTTCTAAAAGATATCGGTCGTTTTATTAAATAATATGATTTTTGGCCTAATTTTATCTTCTCATATATTTTTCATTGATGAGGGTGATCTTTCGATTCCAAGCGATATTTTTCCGCATGTTTCAGAGCCCCTGTGCTATTTTCTTTATTTTCTGGAAGGTAATGACCGTTTTATTAAATGATATGATTTTTTGGCCGAATTCTGTTTTCTTTTTTGTTAAATTTAGCGATCTCCCGGTTCCAACGAGATTTTTTGCTGATTTTTCTAAGCTCTGGGCTATTTTCTTATTATCTGGAAGATATCGACCGGTTTATTAAATGATTATATTTTTGGCCGAATTTTGTTTTCTTTTTTTGTTAAATTTATCGATCTTACTATTTCGACAAATATTTTTGCGTAATTTTCTGAGCTCGGGGATATGTTCTACATTTTATGAAAAATAAGAATATTTATATTAAATGATTTGATTTTTATTGTCAAATTTTATCTTCTCTTATTTTTCAGTTGAACATAGCGATCTCCCGGTTCCAACGGACATTTATTCGGATTTTCTGAGCTCAGTGCTATTTTGTTTATTTTATAAAAGATATGAATCTTTATAAATGATATGATTTTTATAGCTTAAGTTTGTCTTCTATTATTTTTAAGTTGAAGATACGATCTCCTGGTGTTCTAACTTACATTTTTGCGGATTTTTCTGTACTTAGGTCTATTTTCTACATTTTATGAAAGATAAGGATCTTTTTATTAAAAGATATGATTTTTATAACCAAATTTTGTCTTCTCTTATTTTTACAATTGAAGATGGCGATCTTTATATTGAATGATATGATTTTTTGGCCTAATTTTGTCTTCTCTTAAATTTTAGTTGAAGATGGC